>CM021107.1:609669880-609888871 GCA_007115665.2 Sequoiadendron giganteum | reverse complement strand
TTTGGGGGATCAAATGAATTCATTTAAAATTTATTTTTTGTAAATATGTAGTCCTTATTATAAGTTTCCAAAAATGTATAATTTTAATTAAATTTAATTTGATTATTATATTTATTTTTTATTTCTTGTGAATGTAGGTTTTTCACCAAAAATCAAACTCTTTGTTTTGCACATGTGGAAAAATAGAATATTATCAAATTTTTTTAAAAAATATGAGTACACAAGATATTGAAGTCCCTCCTTCCCCCTCTCTCTCCCTCACACACACACACACAACCTCTTTCCATCTACCCCTCCTTCCCTCCCTCCCTCCTTCCCTCTATCCCTCACACCATAGCACTCTTTATACCTACCCCTATCTCCCTCCTTCCCTCTTTCTCTCCCTCCTATCCCTAGCACCCTACCACTTCCTATCTCCCTCCTTCCCTCTCTCTCTCTCCCTCCCTCTATTAAGATCTAGTGATAACTACTTTCAAATATTCATAAGCATTGTGATAACCTCTCCCTCCCCTCTATCTCTCTCACACCACCTCTCTCTAGTTTGTTCACCTTACCTCTCTCTAACTACATATGTGCAGGATCATGATGGGCCAAAAAGTGGCGATATGTAAGTGATATGATGGCCCATGTGGCTGACTACTTTTTTTTACCCAAAATTGATGAAACGAAAAAAGGTTTTTTAAAAGAGATTCTCAACTTTCCACAAATATAAATTATGCTTTAATTTGAATTTAATAAATAATTACTATTCATTTTCTATTTGAATTACGACTAAAGTCCTGATTGATAGGCTGATTGAAAAACATCCATATCTTTCAAACAGTATCGTGCATTTTTTGAATTTGAAACATGTGTCACATTTTATGCTTCAAATACTATAGGATTAAAAAAATAAAATTGAATTTCATGAAGTTTTGACCAAGTTAAGGTGGTCAAACATATGAGTTTTTATATTTTTTAAAAGTTGTAATAAAAAATTCATAATTTTTTATTTACTTGGAAAAAAATTACAAACAAATATGCATCACATTGGGACATGAGTCTACTACTTATATCTAAAATATTATAGAAAAATATTATCATTTTATTGTGGTTAGGGTGGTCAGACAGACACCAACTTTTTACTTTTTGCCTGAAATTTAAGTACTACTGCATTGAAATTTTAAATTTTCACCAAGTAGATTTAAAATAAATATATAAACCTAGTAGTTTAGAAACTAAATTCAATTTTCTATAGATTATATTCTTACATATTTTTTAAATAATATAGATAACTTATTCAAATTTCTATGTCAAGTTGCCTAACTCTGATTTTCTGAATTTTCATCGCCACTTAAGGGCCTTATTTTTCCATGATGATCCTGCACATACCCAACTACCTTTCCTTATCTCCCTCTCTCTCTCCCTCCTTCCCACACAACCTCTCTCCATCCCTTCCTAATTCCCTCTCTCACTCTAGTTTGGTAAGCCTCAGTTGCCTCCTAAGTAGATTTATAGTATGGGGCACTAGGGAAAATTCCTCTGGGTAATCATCTCCAAGGTTATATAATAATCAATAGATTATATAAGTCTCAAATAGGGAATTTATATCTATCTCCCCATCCCTCCCTCTCTAATTTTCTCTATCTCCCCCTCTCTCTCCTTCCCTTTCTACTTCTCTTTATCTCACCTCTCTCCCTCCACCTCTCTCCCCATCCACTCTCTCTCTCTCATCCTTTCACCCACCTTCTCTCTCTAATTCTTGCTATGTAACCTATCACTCTATACCTCTTTCTCTCTCCCTCCCTCCTACCCTCTCTCAATCTCTCCACCTTCCTCCTCACCTCTCCACTTCTCTCTCTATCTATCTCATATATCTATCACCTCTCTCACTTCTCTCTCTCTCTCTCTCCCTCCCTTTCCCTCTCTCTCTCTCTCAAGTCTCTCCCACTCCATCTCTCTCCCACTCCCTCCCTCTCAAGTCCTTTGGGATTCAAAACCACTACTTCGATACCATGTGATAAAATTGTGACTAGATAATCTATTTAAGGATTATCCAACCATACAACCAATTACACAAACGCTCAAAATCAAATTTGATGACATAATAAATTTATAAAAACATGAATTATTAATTATTAATTTATGTAATTGCATTTACTATCTTGTCTTAAGGGCTTACAACATGAGACCTCAACATTTAATAAATCACATACACAACCACTATATAGAATATAATATTTTGTGTTGATATGTAATATAATACTCTTCACAATGTGCTACTAAACTTCACCAATATTAACAAAAAGTTATGTTTTGGAGCTCTTAAAAAATAACCTTTGAGTGATGACAAGTATTACACCCATTTTATTAGAGATAGGGTCCTCTAGTTACACATTAATTTAGAGAAATAAGTTCTTCCAAACTATATTGAATTTTTTTTTTTGTAACTCTTAATAAATAATTTGTAAAGGATAAAAATGAAGGGGATTTTCATATGGAATCATATCTCATTAATGCAACCAATTATTTCATGAAATTCTCACCTCCTCTAAAAACTAAAGGCTAGGTACAAGGTTCTAGTGCATGTTATTCCCCACTCCAAGATCACCACCTACTATCCCAGTTACCTCCATCTTTCTCTCCCTCACTCTTTGCACCTACTAATAGAAAGAGAGGGAAGAAGGGAGGGAGGGAGGTAGGTGGAGAGAGGTTGTGTGTGTGAGGGAGAGAGAAAAGGAACTTGAGGTAGGGAGAAAGAGGGAGAAGTAAGGTGGGACATGTAGGTAGGGAGAGAGTGAGAGAGAGGTAAGCAAGGAGGGGGGGGAGAGGAAGGTGGAGATAAGTTGTGTGGGAGTTGGAGGGAGAGAGAGAGAGGGAAGGAGGGAGATAAGGATAGGTATGTAGAGAGAGGTTTAAGGTGAACATAACAAACAGAGGTAGGTTGAGAGATGTAGGTGGAGAAAGGTTGTGTGGGAGGAAGGGAGAGGGAAGAACGGAGATAGGGAGAGGTAGTTAGAGAGAGGTAAGGTGAATAAAATAGGGAGAGGTAGGTAGAGAGAGGGATATAGGTAATGTGGGAGAGGTAGAGAGAGGTGGTATGTGAGAGAGAGAGGGGGAGGGATAGGTAGAGAGAGAGGGGTAGGTAGAGTGAGGGATATGTGGGGTGGGAGGGAGCGAGGGAGGGAGGGAGAGGGAAGGAGGGAGTGAGTGATAAAGGGAGGGGTAGGTGGAAAGAAATAGAGGGAAAGATGGACAAAGGGAGGGAGAGGAAGGTTAGGAGGGATGGTGAGAGATGGGTGATAGATATAAGTATAAAGGAATGGGGGGAGGAAGAGGTCTAGCGAGGTAGAATGGGAGGGATAAACGGAGAGAGGAAAAAAGGGAGACATGGAGAGGTTGGTAGAGAGAGGTAAGGTTGAAGGAATAGAGGGAGAGGTAGGTAGAGAGAGTGAGGGGAGCTAGAAAAAGTAGAGAAGGAAGTGGAGAGAGAAGTAGATAGAAGGGGGAAGTTGGGAAGGATGGAGATGTAGGTAGAAAGAGAGGTGGGATGGGATGGATTAAGATAAAGTTATGTAGAGAGAGAGAGTGAGTGGAGATAAAGAGAGGGAGGGACAATGAGAGAGAGGGAAAGAAGGAGGAAGGGAGGTGTAGGTAGAGAGGTAAGGGTGTGTGTAAGAGAGAAAGGGAAGGAGAGAGTGGTAATCAAGAATAATAATAATTTCTAAATAGGGTGTATTATACTATCCCCTGTCAATTATATTTTTATAAAAAAAAAATTGTTGCGTACACACCAAGAATACAATGAAGTGAACCTTCAAATTTATAACAAATATTTGGTACAATAAAAATGGAATTTCACTTCTTCATCTGACTGGAACAAAAAAATGCTCACATTATTTGTATTGTTGGAAAACACACTGTCCCTTGTCAATTATTTCGCTATGAAAAATGCTCACATTGTCTCTTGCCAATTATTTCGTTATGAAATATGATCACATTATTGGAGTGTTGGAAAACATACTGTCCCTTTTCAGATATTTCCTTATGAAAAGTTTTTGATTTGTACACACCAAGAATTTAGTGAAGTCCACCTTAAAATTTTAGAACAATTATTTGGTACAATAAAACTGGTATTTCGCTTTCTTCATTTGATTGAAACAAAAAATGCTCACATTATTTGGAGTGTTGGAAAACACACTATCCCTTATCAATTATTTCCTTATAAAAAATGTTCACATTATTTCCAATGTTGGAAAACACACTATCCCCTGTCATTTATTTCCTTATGAAAATATTTTTGTTTTGTACGCACCAAGAATGTAATGAAGTCCACCTTCAAATTTTAGAACAACTCTTTGGTGCAATAAAAATGTCATTTCATTTCTTCATCTAATTGGAACAAAAAGATGCTCACAATATTGCAATGTTGGAAAACACACTGTCCCTTGTCAGATTTTCTTATGATTTCTTTTTGATTCATACACACCAAAAATGTAATAAAGCCTACCTTAAAATTTTAGAACAACTATTTGGTACAATAAAAATGGCATTTCACTTTCTTCATTTGATTGGAACACAAAAATGCTCACATTATTTGCACTATTGGAAAACACACTGTCCCCTGTCAATTATTTCGTTATGAAAAATGCTCACATTATTTCCAGTGTTGAAAAACACACTATCCCTTGTCAATTATTTCCTTATGAAAGATGCTCACATTATTGGAGTGTTGGAAAACACACTGTCCATTTTCAAATATTTCCTTATGATTTTTTTTTTATTTGTACACACCAACAATGTAATGAAGTCCACCTTAAAATTTTAGAACAAATATTTGGTACAGTAAAACTGAAATTTCACTTTCTTCATTTGATTGGAACAAAAAAATGCTCACATTATTTGCAGTGTTGGAAAACACACTATCCCTTGTCAATTATTTTCTTATGAATTTGCAATGTTGGAAAACACACTGTCCCTTGTCAATTATTTCCCTATGAATTTGTAGTGTTGGAAAACACACTGTCCCTTGTCAATTATTTCCTTATGTGTTGGAATACACACCGTCCCTTGTCAAATATGTAATGAAGTTCGCCTTCAAATTTTAGAACATTAGAAATACCTAACAGGGGATAGTGTGTTTTCGAACAAGAAACAAAAAAATGGTCACATTATTTGCAATGTTGGAAAATACACTGTCCCTTGTCAATTATTTCCTTATGAATTTTTAGTGTTGGAAAACACACTGTCCCCTGTGTAGGAAAAATGCTCACATTGTTTACAGTGTTGGAAAATACAATGTCCCCTATGTAGCAAAAGTGGACAGTAGATATCATTAGAATGTAAGATGTCTAGAAATAACTAACAAGGCATAGTGTGTTTTCCAACATTAGAAATAACTAACAAGGGACAACGTGTTTTACAACATTAGAAATAACTAAGAGGGGACAATTTGTTTTCCAGCATTAGAAATAACTAACAAGGGATAGTGTGTTTTTCAATTTCTTGATATGCTTGGAACAAAAAAATGCTCTCATTGTTTGCATTGTTGGAAAACACACTATCCCCTATGTAGGAAAAGTGAAAAAGGGACATCATTAGAATATAAGATGTCTAGAAATAACTAACAGGGGACAATGTGTTTTCCAACATTAGAAATAACTAACAAGGGCCAGTGTGTTTTCGAACAGGGGACAATGTGTTTTCCAACAGGGGACACTATGTTTTCCAACATTGGACATAACTAATAGGGGACAGTGTGTTTTCCAAATGGGGACAGTGTGTTTTCCAATAGGGAATAAAAACTTCTCACAATATTTGTAGTGTTGGAAAACACATTGTCCCTTGTCAATTATTTCCTTATAAATTTGCAGTGTTGGAAAACACATTGTCGGACAGTGTGTTTTTAAAATGGGGATAGTGTGTTTTCCCATAGGGAACAAAAAATTCTCACATTATTTGCACTGTTGGAAAACACACTATCCCTTGTCAATTATTTCCTTATGAATTTGCAGTGTTGGAAAACACACTATCGGACATTAGAATTAACTAACAAGGGACAGTGTGTTTTCCAACAAGGGACACTATGTTTTCCAACATTGGAAATAACTAACAATGGATAGTGTGTTTTCCAATAGGGAACAAAAAATGCTCACATTATTTACAATGTTGGAAAACACGTACTCTCCCTTGTCAATTTTATTTCCTTATAAATTTGCAGTATTGGAAAACACACTGTCAGATAGTGTGTTTTCCAACTTTAGAAATAACTAAAAGGGGACAGTGTGTTTTCCAACATTGGAAATAACTAACAGGGGATAGTGTTTTTTCCAACAAGGGATAGTCTATTTTCCAACAAGGAACAAAAAATGCTCACATTGTCCCTTGTGTAGGAAAAGTGGACAAGGGACATTATTAGAATGCAAGATGTTTAGAAATAACTAACAGGGGACAATGTGTCATCACTATATTTTAATGATGTACCCCTTGTTCATATGATGATGACATTAATTTGGTAGATGAAAACAAAAAAATTGTGGCACATCTTTGGTCAATAATACAAATGTTATTGCCTACCTGTTACATAGACTTTGTGTTAAAGTATACACATCTTATTAATACTTCAGGTGATTTATAACCATCTAGGTATGTTTTGAGTGCATATTTGTATATTTTGAGGATGATGCATAAAACTTAAAATTACCGCTATCTTGTGAATCCAATATTTTAGAATTTCAAGTTCTTCGTAATACTTGGATACTAGTACATGACATTGAGACTATCTCTATTTTTTCACCCATGGTTTCATGTTGCTTTGCATGCTAATATAGAACAATAAGATTACCTACATCATAACATTTCTATGCTCTAAGTGTTCTATTTGTCCATTTTCACCCATGTGCTTTCTTCTTTATGTTATGAACCTTTATTTCGACATATCTTTGTGTAAGATTGTTAGTTATGTGGCACTTATTTTCTCTTTTACTTGTTTCCATTTAGTAGTTACACAATTTCAAATACATACTTTGTTTTTAGTAATAGCACTACGAACTATCCTACAATTTCAAGTGCATACTTTGTTTTTAGTCAAAGCACTACGAACTATCCTACAATTTCAAGTGCATACTTTTTTTTTAGTAATAGCACTCTGACCTATCTTATCATTTCAAGTGCTTACATTTTTTTTAGTAATAACACTACAAACTATCTTATAATTTCAAGTGCATACTTTATTTTTTTAACAACACTAAAAACTATCTTATGTTAGATCTAGAGTACAATCAACCATATCAAAAAATTTAAGCAATTTTATTTTGTTAAATAACAAAAAACTTGGCCACCATGTGGTAAGATTCTTTGGGGAGAACATAAAATAGAGAGGGAAAAAGACATTTGATCTATTCTTGAAGAAGATAAAATTTTGTACATGAAAAGTTTATCTATTGATCACATCAATTTTACATAGTTTAGATGTAAAAATCTATGCTACATGGAAAGGTTATCATACCCAAACAATTTATACAATTTAAGATCATAGAAATAAGGAATATGTTCCTCTAAGAGGAAGACAAAACCCTAAATGTCAATGATCCATTCTCTACAATGAGATATTTTATGCATTTACAACAATTTCAATAGCGACTACTCCTCCTAAGCGACCAATGTTTTCAAAGCTCTCATTTTCCTCTCAAATCTCAAGAAAGACTTCCTTTATATTGTGAGTACTTTCAAGTGTGAAGTATGCTTCCTCTGTTTGAATTGAAGTGCCAACCTATTAAGACATCCAAAAATGACATCAAATTTATATAGTTGAATAAAAGAACAATATTTTTTAAATTCATGTCAAAGAATCTTACCAAATAGTATGCAAGACCACAAGTTTTCTTGTTTCTAGGACTATCATCAAAGAAAATATGCCAAGTAAAACAACAAACTTAATAAACTTTAAAACAAATTGAAGATTTTAGTATTTCACTAATAAATTTACCTTTCTTGTAATTAATTTTACTTTAAAAATGAAGACAAACATTAATAGAATTAATTCAAGAATGAGGCTAGAAGAAATCATAACCTATTGACTTGTGCTCAACATCTGACAACTCCTCTGAAGAGGCACCATGTGTATCTCTGTCTCCTAAGTTAATCAGCTTGAAGCCCTCTATCTTGCCACAATACTTCTTGTGGTTCCTCCTATGCTTGGCACTTGGATGTGCATTAGAGTATGTCCACCCACCCCGGTGGCAAATACATACATCACAAAGATCTTTTGCATGATGGGTTTCAATCCGTGAAAATAACAATGATAATATATTACAACCAATGTCCATTTTAGGTTGAAATATAGAAGACAAAAATCACACAAAGTGCCACATAACTAAGACAGTAACTAAAACCTAATCTTGATAGATCCATATTGATAGCCTCTAGATGCTAAAATTTAGGCATTGGAAAACATGAAAACCCACGCTTGTCAGGGTTTACTCCTCATCGTGTGTGCTACACATATATTAAAGGCTAATCCAGATATTCGAGTTATAGTGTTAGTAGCTGTATTATTTCAAGTAGCACTAATCATTGAATCGTATAATCGTATCGGTAAACAAACCTAAATTAATCAAAATTAAGGTAAGAGACTACAAACGTTGCTTTCATGTCAATTTTTCAAATTAACCAAGATTAAGGCACCTAAGAGACCACAAACTTTTCTTTCATATCAGTATTCAAATTAACCAAGATTAGGTTAAGACTGAAAAAGTTGCTTTCATCTTGAGTAGTCAAAGCAAGTCCATAGGCAACAACTTGACCTTCAACGAAATTGCAGAGGAGATCCATGGCAGCCAACCCTCTTTCACAGATCTCATTACTGTTAAAAGAGAAATTGACACAAAAAGTGAGAATGGTTCAAAACTGAAACACTATATAAGCTTGGTGACAGATTTTAAGATCTTACATTGAGCCAATATAAGCTGTTATTTGTCCTCTGATATGCCCTGCAAGAAGCTGCTTCGATGGGAAGACTACAAAATGATACACCTGGAAGATGGTGCTTGAGGTGGTTGAAATTAAAATTGAAACATTCAGAATCCCCTGCAACATTGTCATCCATCACTTTTGAAACTCCCACACTTTAAAATTCCCGCTCATATTAAAAAATCCCGCTTTTAAAAGTTGCCGCTCTTTTTAAAAAATTTGGAATGTCATCCATCCGTTTGAAACGGTCCGTCTCCATCAGCTCTCTCTGTAGTCTTTTCGGCAGTGTTTTTTCTCCAGCACGAGGGATGGGATGGGATGCTATGTTATAATTTTACATACATAAGTGAATTTTTTCTAGGAGTTAGCTTTCTCCACCTTGGATGACCTACATTTTAATGATTTCATATTTCCCAATTTGTACTCTGCGCTACATCTTCCCAATTATTGTTGCCTTTCTTCTTGCTTAAATCTGCTATATATTATGCATGTTTTCTACTAATCGATTTTCTTCCTGTGTGTGGTGCCACCACTCCCTTGCGCAAACCCTTTTCTTGTCTTCTTCTTCAGTGATGGTGCCCCCTCTTTTTCCAATCTCCTGCATTGCCTTCACAACAACATATGGCGCCCCTCTCGTTTTCTTTTGAAATTAATTTGTTTCCATAATCAAGGCTATGACCTTTGGCATTCAAATAAGTCATATAGATTGAATCCAAAATGATGTGACCCCTTAGCTTCCTATTCAAGTTTGTCCATTCATGGTAAAATTAAAAAACTCATTTATTTTAATTACCCTCAATGTCGAATAAAATGAATATTTAAAATGTGTGAATTTTCAATTAAATGCTTGTAGATGGAACTTGAAATGTAGAACAAAATATAATGTTTATCAATATGTAACAAAATTGAATTGACTTGCCCACAAAAAATGAAAAGAAAAAAACCAAAACATTTTGTTTTGGTTTGATGTTCATTGCTTGATCGACAAACAATTACATTGCTTTTTTTTTTAATTTAATATGATCTTGAATTGCCCTCTCTTTTTCACCTTCTATCTATATTTTTTTATGGATAGATTCCTCTACCTTGGGTGACTTGCATTTTAATGTTTTCATGTTTCCCAATTTATACTCTATGCCACATCTTTACAACTATTGTTGCCTTTCTTTTTGCTTAATTTTTTTATATATTATGCATTGTTTCTAATAATCGATTTTCTTCCTCTGTGTGGTGCCACCACTCCCTTGCACAGACCCTTCTCTTATATGCTTCCTCGGTGATGGCGCCCCCTCTTTTTTTCTAATCTCCTAAATTTCCTTCACAACAACATATGACAACTCTCCCCTCGTTTTCTTTTAAAAATTTATGTGTTTCTGTAACCAAGGCTATGACCCTTGGCATTCAAATCAGCGATATAAGTTGAATCCAAAATGATGTGACCCCTTACCTTCTTGTTCAAGTTTGTCCATCCTTGGTAAAATAAAGACTCATTTATTTTAATCACCCTCAATGCCAAATAAAATGAATATTTAAAATATTTGAATTTCCAATTAAATGCATGTAGATGGAACACAAAATGCAGAATGAAATATAACATTTGTCAATCTGTGACAACACATCATTCCATCTCCTCGCCAATGACCATCAAAATTGAATTTAATTTCCCACAAAGAACGAAAAATAAAAATAGCAAAACAACAAAACCAAACCAATTTTTGATGTCGATGTTGATTGTGTGTTTGCTTGAGGTGCTCCTGCATCATTGAATGAATGATTTATGTTGATTATATAAAAGAGCAAGAGTGGTCATGTTATCATATAGGTAAGTACAAATTTCATGATACCAATGGGGATAGGGATCAACAATCACATACACCATTTTAAATTATGGGAAACTATATGTTAGGATCAATGTTTTTTCAACTAAAAATTGACATTGTTGGGTATCTTGTTAAACATTAAGAAGGGAACTAGTGGTAAGCATGATATCTCTAGATTTATTACTTTCATGAGGAATATGTTCAAATGAAATATGATCAAAATAATACTTCAAACTATCAACCATTATTTTTTTACTTGGGACCTTTTTTTCATCTTTAGCTTTGCACACATTGTTGACTTCTTCAATGATAAGATGAGAATCATCATAAGTTGATAAGTGTTGAGTGCTCCTTTAGATTTCTAGTTTGTGTTGTAAATGAGTGCTTGATACTTGTAATATTGTACGTGCATGTAACATCAATTCTAAATTCTTGGGTGATTAATTGCATATTAGAATAAGAAACAAAAGATCTTTCCCCAAGCCATGTGAGTACTATTTAGGGGAATCATTAAGAAATATAATAGATTCATCTAGGGATTTGAAGTTCATAGGATAATTATCTAATAATATTGATTCACAAACATGATTTATAAATACTTATTCCCTCATATATTTCCTATTAGATTATTTGATTTGTTAAAATTCATTGAGAAACCTTTGTCAAATAGATTACCCTCACTAAGAACTTAGCTCAACAATCGAATGAAACTTGGAAAAAATCTAGGGTATTTCGGTTACCCATAGCTTGGAGTGAATCTCTAGAGAAGGTTGGTTTCCTTGTTGCAATCACCTAATTTAACATATACTACTACTACTTGGTAAGAAAAATGGGAGAAAAAACATAAATTAAAACCTAAATCCTAAATGGGTGATGCACCAAACTATATTTAGAACCTATCCAACGACTTAACACACAATTTAATCAAATGAACATGAATAGTTCATGCGTAACTTAGGTTTTGACATAATTATACATTAGTATTTCAGAGGAAAGTTTAAATTCTCTCATTCCTACAAGGAAAAATTTAGGTGTTTTCACAATTAGAAGCTATTTGAAAAAAAGTGACATAACCTATAACTTGTATAAAGTATTTATATCTCTACATGAAGATGTTGAAGGAAATGAGACATATATTGAGGATTTTCTATAAATCATGTAAAAAATATATCAAGCATTCATAGTTGGACACAAAAAATACAAATTAGAGAAGGGAAAATTATTTATCTATCAAGATAAAAAAAGGTTCTGGAAAACTAATATACAAGCCTAATAATTGAGTTTCTTTGATTTACACTGTTGTTCATGCCTAAAAGAACCTTCAAAAGTTATAATACATAGTCAAGAAAAGCTAGAAATGACTGAAATTTGTCCCTAGGTATCCCTTTATGCTATCCAACAACTTGCTAAAAATCAGGAACATAGTTTTTGCAAATGAATGAGATGTGTTTGTTTCAAATGGCTAAGACAAACCTCTTGGGTGCCTAGCTAAGTTGTTATTGATTTTAAGCCCTTGAAATGGTGATTGTAGGTGGCTGAATGAAGGAAAATTGTTGCTTTGGCCTTATACATCAATCAAAAGCTCCTTGAAAATCTCATAGATAAGTGGAGATGTCCCAAATTAGGCCAAACTACCCTATATTATGTCAATTTTTGGCATACATCACCATATTTCCCTAGATGCTTGGAAAAATCTATAGTTGATCATTAACTATCTTCTAGATATCCTCTCATTTGTTATCTAACTCATCTAACTACCATTACATTATTGCAACTATTCATAATTCATTATTCAATACTCATAAGGCATGCGGAAAATTCTTTGGAGATGATTAAATGCCATATGAGGGTATGGGAGATCCTCAAGGGTAGGTGTTTTCACAAATGCTTCATGTCTTAGTGCTTTTTTATCTCGATCCTTGTCACTATCATTTCAATTCTATGAAATCCTTTCCTTTTCATGACATTACTATACCTTTTCATGCTCCAAACGACTATTTTTAGCTCAAAAATTTCTTGTAACTAGTCCTTGTTTATTTTTCCATCTAGGTTTCTTGATGTGAATGTCAACATTGTGATGATTTATCTATGTTATATGGGTTTATCTAAATATGTATGGGGTTTTATTTACTATGTTTTTCATGCTTGAAACTCATCACCATTATCACAATCCTTCCTTGTAAGATTTCTAACCTATATTCCTTCATGGTGCTTATGCATTGGGTAATGTTTGAAGCGGACTAAGACTTCACCAAGGATAACTATATTATCCTTTGTATGATAATCCTTATATTATTCAAACCTTGTAATTATCTATGTTTCTCAACACTATTATAAGAGATGGTTGCAAGTTCTATCCTTAAATTGTTACACGATGCTCCAAGTATCTATCCTAGAAGACAATATATAAGGGTTTGAAGCTCTTAGTAAATATATTTTTACTATTTTTAATACACTAGGATCTATTGTCTCCATGAATTTATGAGACCATCCTTTCCTTATATCTTTGACACACTGTCAAGTTACCTTGAGATTATCAATTTCATTTCCTCCGCTTCTTCTTAGGGTCTTCATTGTAAAAGCAACATAACACTTAGATGATCATGGATATCCCTCAAACAATTCCTTTTAACAATTGTTCCTTGGTAATATTTAATGCTTATTATCTATTTTTACATGTAACCCCATCATATAGCTTGACAATATGTGCTCTTCAATAGGATATGGTGGTATGTTGTACGATTCATTGTGCTTTTGACATCATTACCACCTTTCAAACCTTGATCATTGTAAAGAAGAAAAACATACAAGACTTTGAAACTTACACAAGTTTTCCCCTATCAAGTGCATTGTCTAGTAAGTGTTCTTGTAGAAGTATTAAGATCTCAATTTTGTAGTATCTTCAAGCTTTATGTACTTCAATATTTCCCTCCTTGTGAGTATCTTAGTGAGGTGATATTGTTAAAAAATTTCACAAAGGACTATTAACCTTATAAACTTTGTCATTATCACAAATCTATCTTCTCCATCAATACCCTTACTTTTTGAACCTTATATACTAAACCTATATGGAATAGAAATTTTGTGCATATCCTACAATCATATAATTCCATGACATCACATTCCTTTGAGACTTTAACGTTGAAAAAAGGATCCTTAATTTTAAACTTGTTGGAGTCATCTCTCTATTGGAAAAGTCAAAAACTTCACAAAAAGTCACTTACAACCTCAAGAATCAGGGTTTTGGATCTTGACACCTAGAGCAATAGAAAGAGAAGATCAAGATGTGCAGACCAGAACTTTGAATTTCTAAAAAATCCAAACTAGACTCATTCACCACAAGTGGAAAATGAGACCCATTTTTGGTCAATCTTGAGATTTTAACAGTTTCGGATACCCTTTTTTGATATGCAAAAACCTTGATCTGGGACTAATTTTCCCAAATTGGCAAATGAGTCCTAATGGGCCAAAATTTCAAAATCAGCAACATTTCTAGTCTTCATTCAAGCCTCTACAAGTTTCTAGGTACACACTTTCAATTTCACAACTTTTTGTTTTGTTTCATTTGTATTTCTAATTCATTTTGCATATCACATTGTGTTTTCCAACATTTCCTTTTCCAAGTCCAAACTTGGTGGTGAACCCCTCATTTCTTGTCATTCAATCACCCTAGAACACACCCTTTTCTATATTTCAATCACCTTTGCATTGAAATCTCAAGGATTTATTCTTGAATGTGAATATAGAAAGACTTGTTGCCCTAGGTCCTAAAACCCTAGAACAACACCAACTTTTTCTATGTTTCATTTTGGTGGGTCTGCATTTAGAATACCTTGTTTTCGGATTTGGAGTCCATCATCATCCTAGATTTAGCTTGCATTAACATTGCATTAGGATTTATATTAGTTAATTGACATTCTAGGATTTCAAAGTTTTGCATTAGTGAAAGTGCATATAGGTTGCATTTTTTCATCTCAAATCATTGAAAATTATTCAAAATCTGCATTTTCATTTAATCTTGAGGTCATACAACATAAAAAGCATAAAAGATAATTGGAAATTTATGAAATTAAAAAAAAAACCCTAGCGAGGACCCATTCGCCACCTTGGGTGAATCAATCCCATTCTATATTTTCAAACTACCCATTACAACATCAAAAACCTCATTTCTATGCTTCCTAGGCCTCCTGGTAACATATACTATAAGTCTGGAAAGTTTTGGGAATAGTTGTTTTATGCATCTAGATCAAAAACATCAATTTAGGGTGCTCATTTTTTAAATCATTTCAATTACAAGCATCATTAGATCTGAAAATGTTGACATTTATGAAAATTTGCATCATAGGTATAAAAGAACTTTTCACTTTTGCATATACAATGTTTACAATCATAAAACTTTGCATAAGTTTGGTAAGAGTTATTTTCATTCTTGCATACACATTGTTTGCATTCTTAAAGCTTTGCATACATTGGATAAAAGTGTTTTGCATCTTTGCATCTTTGTATATACATTATTTACATTGTTGAAACATTGCATGAAATGGTTACAAGTGCTTTTCATTTTTGTTCAAACAATGTTAGTGTCTTACATATTTAGGCATGCTAAGAAACAATCCCCTCCTTATGAGAGTGTTTTAGTGAAATATAATACAACCTTGGACATTCCTAATTATCATATTTGTTCTTCTCCTAATATCTCTCCTATTGGCGAATAAGATATTTTGGTGTTGGAAGAACCAATCAATGAGAGTTTTGAGAATCCTAGTTCTTTCTCTCCTCTTACTTCAATATTAGAAAACACAATCAATGAAGGTCATGAGAATCTTAGTTGTCCCCCTTCACCTACGAAACCTTGATTGAGAAAGACAATTCAACCATTGATCATTCCCCTACTTATGATGAAGTCATTTTAGAAGAACCAACCTTTGAATGTCAAAAAAATTTGGTTTGTGTTTCTCCTAAAAACTCTCCTCCTAGGGAGGATAGCATGGTGCAATAAAATCTAAACATTGACACATGTAATAAGGCTTCCTAGATGAAGTGAAATTAGACTCCTCTTCATTAAGAGATCATGCAAATAAAGACAAGATTATTGAGGTGATGACAACACAAATTGGATCTCCTTTAATTAGTGAGCTTCCTAAGTCACCTCCCATTAATGAATCACAAAAAAATAAGATATTTTTTGAAATCTAGGATGCAACGTAACAATGTTTTGTAGCAGCCAAGATATAACATATAGGGGAACACAAATTTCTCCCGCAACATCACCATTGCCTCAAATTTGTGTGCCTAATGTTGAAGACCTTAAAAAGACTCCTACTAATATATCTATGTGGAAACTTATTCAACTATTACCTACATACAAGTTCCTATTTCAAGAAATATTACAAATTAAGCAAGAGGAGATCTGAGCTTCCATGAAATTGAATAATGCAAAATCCTCCTTTCATCCCACACAAGTCACACAATCAAAAATCACATTATCTAACCACGAATTTCCCTCACTTTAGACTCAGAACAAGAATGAAGCCTTGATGATAAAGTTAAGTACACTCTCGAAGACAACGGACCTGAAATCAATGTTTGTAGCATTGACCTCCTAGAAAAAATTGGCATGGAAAAAAGGCTTATTCAACTTAATGATGTTCATATTCGTGGCTTTGATAATGTTAATAGGAAACTACTAGGGATGATCACATTACCTATTGAGGTCAAACTTGTATTATTTCCTACCCCTATCCATATCATGCCAGGATCCCTTCCATACCATCTTCTCCTAGGGAGACCATTAATCCACGCTATGAAAGTAGTCCCATCTACTCTCCACCACACAATGAAATTTGAGTACAATAACAAGATATACACAATTGCAGTAGATGAACGAAGCTATGAATCATATGATCATAACATTTCCAATAATTTCATTCCAAAATCAAAACATGAACCTATACAAGTTGATGACAATTCTTCACCTACAACAAAACTCTTTAGTGATAATTGGGGGTCGTTATCTCACCCTCATGGTCCAAAAAGTCATATACAAATGATTCATTTTTTAGATACAAGTTCTAGTAATGATTGGGGTCTTACACTGCCCTTTAAAGGAGATTGTGAAATCTCACAACCTAAACCAAAACAACATTGTGTTTTATATGCTCATCTTGGTTCTACATCAACAACATTTCCCAATGGTGATGATGGGGGATATATAACCCCCATCCCTCATGAAGGAAAAATACATAACTTTAAAAAGGATTTGTGTTCTCACGAAGAAGTTGATCCTTCTCAAAATTATAAACCCCCTTCACCTGAATTGGAAGATTGTTATGGTATTAGATACAATCTCTCTCCTACACATGGATAGAATGAACACACAAAGAAAACTGACATATCATACTCTTTCAATAAAGATCTAGGAATACCTCCCTTGTCTCCATTTTCATCTAAGGCTTTAAACAAAAAAATTCAACATCTCAAGGAGTGTGGTGCTCTTCCTTATGTTGAAGCACCTAATTCCTCTAACTAATACTTATTTTTATCCTATTTGGCTCACCATTGTCTTGCACTAAGTGGGGGAAAGGGATTAGTTAGCCTTGTCCTCATATGTCACTTTTCATTGCCTCTTTCAACTAGTTGATTACCTTTCATGAACATATAAGAGAAAGCTTGGGATGTGGACAACATGCCTTAGGTTGGATCACATGTGACATACTTATTCATGATGTAGCCTTACTTGGAAACATATGACTTGGCATAGGTCTTTCCAAGTTGGCTCTCATATCTTTCTTCTTGTTTTCATTTTTCATTTGCTACTTTAAAGTAATTGATCATAGCATGGTGTTTAGCAATTTCTTTAAAGTGGCGGCATACATTGGTATTATTTCTTTTGCATTTTTCCTTTTCATGATTCTTAGTGCAGCCTTCTTGCTTCATACGATGTATTTTTCACTTTGTGGATGACATAGGGTGTAATTTCCTTCATGAGCATGATCTCTCTTAGCATATTACATTCCTCTTAGTGGCCTGCTCTGACACATTGCATCCCCTAGGTTTTGAATCTTCTATTCTTTGTTTGGTCCTCCATTGGAGACATTAGGCACAATGTTCCCTAGGTTAAAGACCTCGCATGAACTAAGCAAGATTCCTTTGAACATTTCCTATTTCTATATTTTGAATTTGTTTTTATATGGCCACCTTGTATAACATAGCTTGCATGCCTGTGGAGGCATCCTATTTGTTCATGAGTTCCAAGCATGCAAAGTTTTTCTTGTCTCATGAAGCTTGAAAAGTCATTTTCATGTGGCACATTATTAAAGTTATTAGGAGGTATACCTTTGGTATGGTTTGAACAAGAAGCCTAGCCACTAGCATGACTTTCTCCATAGCAACTCATGTGTGTGTGAGTACATACCAACCATGAGTGTATATTTTTCACCCTTTTGGACTTCTCACCTGACAGACAACCATGGGTTTCATTGCCTCAGAGTGAGCATGAATTTTTCTGGGACAAACAACCTAGATCTTATCCACATTGCATTGGATAAATGGTCAAAGCTTGATCCACCTTTTTATTTTCGCTCATTTGTATTTCTCTTCATTCTAGTTATTGGCATTGCATGTTTGTGTATCTCATTTTGGTGCAAATCATACACCTTGTGTGTGTCCTTTTGTTCTTATGTTAGTTTGACTTAGGATCTTGGATCCTGGGGGCTTGACCACTACCTTTATCTTTTTCATCCCTTGTCATCCACATTGGTACGATTGGAACCCTCTTGAATGTCTACTTTAGTGTGTGTTTGATGCAAGTTCATCCTCTCACTAAAGTGGGGGCTAAATGTAATGTCAAAAAAATGGTTCTTAACCTTTTTTGTGCTTGTTTAGCTCCTTCTTGTGGATATTGGACTTAATGTCACTTTAATCTAGTGTTGTGAGGTTTTTTACACTTTCACATTAGGTCTTGGGCCCATTTTAAGCTAAATTCACTTAACTCTACCCTAATTTAATGTTGTAAAATGTATTTATTTGCATCTTCATATTAAATTTGGGAGGCTTGCAAATCAAGTGGACCTAATCTATTGTTGTAATGTGTTTTATAAATTCACATGGGATTTAGGGCCCTTCTAAGCTAAATACATCTAATTTTGCCTTAATTTTAGTGTTGTAAAGTGTATTTATTTATACTTTCACATTGGATTTTGGTCCCTATTGCATTAATGGCCTTTACATCATCATTAATAGGCCCCTATGACCCCATATTGTGCATCCCAAGGCATATTATCACCAAAAACCCGACAAAAACAACATATAAACTTAATTCATGCATTCCCTAATAGTTTAGCCCCTGAAATAGCCCTTGTGGGACCCATTTGCCACTTTGGGAAAATGAGTCCCATCCAAGTGGGACTCAGTCACCCAGGATGGCGAATGAGTCCCATTTGAGCTATTTTGAGGTTTGAGCAAGAAAAAATGGGTTTTAAGTTCAAATTTCTTCAATGTCGTCCTTGGGGATCAAATTAATAGTCATGTGAGTGGCTTGCCTATATAAACAAGCTTCTAAATCATTATTTCATCTAAGGAATCCTAGCATCCTAACCAATCTAAGCAACATCATACTTTCATGTCATCAAGTCAAGGATTCAAAGGTCATTAAGATAGCTTTCAAGACTCTTCAAGGGAAAGATTATTGATCAATTGTTGTAGCAATTCAAAATCCATCATCATGTCAAGAAAATCAAGCATCAAGCATGTTAGTGAGCTCGTGTTGTGATGTGGCATTGAAGATACAAGACCAAGCATTGCTCTATTCTTATTGTCAAAGATCAAGATCTACATCCTTCATGGCCATTTCATGTTGAGTTACAGATTTACAAGACATCATCTACAATAAATTATTCAAGGTATTACTATCCATGATTCATGTTCTTTGTTTAATGTTTCATGTCTTCATTTCATTATTCCATCATTTGGTTTAATTACCTAAATGGGGCTTGACCAAGGCAAACCCCCATTCCCTAACAATCAACATTTTCTCTCTCTTTCTTCAATGTGATTGCAGATCTAGGTACTTTGAAGGCTTGGATATCATTGAAGAATAGGTTTTAAACTTGTTGGATTCATCTCTCTATTGTCAAAGTCAAAAATTCACAAAAAGTCATTTACAGCCTCGAGAATCAGGGTTTCAAATTTGAACACCTTGAGGAATAGAAAGAGTAGATCAAGAGGTGCAGATCAAAAATTTGAATTTCTAGAAAAGCCAAATTGGACTCATTCACCACAAGTGGCGAATGAGTCCCATTTTTGGTCAATTTTGAGATTTTTTATAGTTTCAGACACCCTTTTTCGAGAAACCTGTTCCTATGCAGAAACCCTAATCTGGGTCTAATTCGCCCAAATTAGTGAATGAGTCCAAGTGAGCCAAAATTTTAGAATCAGTAGAATTTCCAATTTTCATTCAAGCCTCTATAAGTTTCCAAGTGCACATTTTCAATTTTACAACTTTTTGTTTTGTTTCATTTGTATTTCTAGGTCATTTTACATATCACATTGTGTTTTCCAACATTTCCTTTTCCAAGTCCAAACTTGGTGGTGAACCCCTCATTTCTTGTCATTCAATACCCCTAGAACACATGCTTTTCCAGATTTCAATCACCTTTACATTGAAATCTCAAGGATTTGTTCTTGAATGTGAATATAGAAAGACTTGTTGCCCTAGGTCCTAAAACCCTAGAAAAGCACCAACTTTTTCTATGTTTCAGAGATAATTTGTCAAATATTCTGCATGCCTTGTGTATACTCCAACATAAAATTTCATGTTAAAGAAACATCCAAATGAGCATCATAGGAATTTTAACAAGGAAAAAGGGAACCCTAAGTTTATTGTAGAAAACATAGGATCAATTTGCTTCTTAAATGGTACATAAGGATGCAAATCAACAAGGTGATTAGATTGAATTTCAACCATGAAGGTGAGTCAATTTATATTTCAAACTGATCCTTTTGAGCCTTGGAAATGGATTGGAATTGATGAAATTGAGTTAGCCTAATTAGACTATTTGCCCTAATATGGAAAATGCAAGATATTGACAATTGACAGACTATAACAAGGATTTGTAAGAAAATATAGGAAGAGCAGAGTTCTATGTACTTGTCATGAAAGTTTGGTGTCATTTTGACTATGAGGAAATTTTTTCCTAAAGGTGTCTATGTCCTTGGACGACTACTTTTGTTATGTTTTTGCAATCCTTTGATGTTTCATCAGAGACTCATGTTTTCACTTGCAGACTTGTTGGATCACTGCTTGATAATTTTGTAGGTGAGTTTTTGTGAGTTGACAAGATGTTGGGATTTTGAATACAATAATGAATAAATGATATCCAAAATTCCTTCAATCCTCTCCAAACTTGAAACTTGCACATTCAAAGAGAGGGAAAGGGTTGTGCAGTTTAGGGGCTTGTCTTAGTCAATCTCGTGTTAGTTTTTCCACTTCCACAATGGAAATTTCAATGATGAAATGGTAAATGATAGGAAGGAATGAAAAACCAAAAGAGTACACAACTCACCATCATTCAATGGCTTCCTTGAATGACTAAAGTCATGCTTATCACCTCAAGGTCTTGGATCTTGTTTTCTTGTTTTCTTGAATTTCTTGGAGACCTACAACAAGGGTTAGCCTTCACAAACAATGATAACATCAATATACATAAACTCAAATGATGTTTGGATCTTGAATTGTGTATAAATAATTGAAATGCTTCTCTTGAATTTCCCTTACAATAATTATTTCTCTTAATGTTCACCTCTTTCTTGGTAGTGTTTGATAAATATCAAATGATGCAATAACTAGGTATTTATAAGAAATTATGCTAATTTCTTGAAAATTAGATCGTTATAGTCAAAATTGGAAACCTAAATTTTAAAACATTAAAATGTTGACACCGACATATTCAAATTTTTAACCCAACAAAATAGGGGGATAGAGCCACTCAAGGGCATCCCAATCTTTGTTCTATGGTTGCAATTTATTGGAAAGTGATAAAAATAGGCTTCAAAATTCATAATTTATAAAATTAGGGGGTCATTTAGGCTCAATAATTTAGGGGGAGAAAAAACATAATGTAAAAAACATAGGATCATTTTCCTTTTTAAAGGGTATCTAGCTCTATGCAAAAAATCATACTCCACTTAAGATTATAATCTTGATATTAAATTTCAATGACTAGTATTTACATAATCATAGTAGCCAACAAACTACTACCTCATATACAAAGAGAAACTAGTAGTAGTTACTTACATATTATAGGTAACAGAGTCACTTGACTTCACTTGATCTTTATAATCATCTTCAATGATCATGTTCAACCTGGGTAAGTGCACAAACATGGGGGCCAAAAAGTGGCCACTCTACTCTTTGGTCCTGAAATAGTGAAAACATGAGCGTGTTATAACAAAACATGCTCATGTTATGGGTTAGTAGTGACTGATCCTAGGCTCAATCATTACCAAGCAAAAATGTGAGTGTGTTATAACATGCTTGCATTATGGTTTGAATGCCAAGAAACATGAGGGTATGTGCAGGATCATGATGGGCCAAAAAGTAGCGATATCTAAGTGATATAATGGCCCATATGGCTGACGATTTTTTTTTTACCCAAAATTGATGAAACGAAAAGGGTTTATAAAGAAGATTCTTAGCTTTCGACCGATATAAATTATGGTTTATTTGGAATTTAGTAAATAATTATTCTTCATTTTCTATTTGAATTATGACCGAAGCCCTAATTGATAGGCTGATTGAAAACCATCTATAGCTTTCAAACGGTATCACATTTTTTGAATCTGAAACATGTGTCACATTCTATGCTTCACATAATATAGGATTAAAAATAAATAAAAAAGAATTTCATGAATTTTTTACCATGTTAAGGTGGTTAGACATACGAGTTTTCATATTTTTTAAAATTTATAATAAAAAAATAATAATTAATTATTTACGTGGAAAAAAATTACAAAAAAATATGCATCACATCGAGACATGAGTCCCCTACTTATATCTAAAATATTATAAAAAAATATTATCATTTTATTGTGGTTAGGGTGGTCAGACAAACACCTACTTTTTATTTTTTTTCCTGAAATTTAAGTACTATTCAATTGAAATTTCAAGTTTTCACCAAATAGATTTTATTTTTTTTAAATAAACCTAATAGTTTAGAAACTACATTCAATTTTCTATAGATTCTATTCTTACATATTTTTGAAATAATATAGATAACTTATTCAAATTTTTATGTCAAGCTGCCTAACTCTGATTTTCTGAATTTTATTGCCACTTAAGGGCCTATTTTTTCCATGATGATCCTACACATACCCATGAGCATGTTATAATGCACTTGCATTACATGAGTGCTTTAGAAAAATGTGAGAGAATTACAACACACTCACATTGTGTGAATGCTTTCACAGAACATGAGCGTGTTATAACACACTCACATTTTGTTTTGCATTGAAAATAATAATTTTTTTTCTCTTTCTTCTTCTTATCTTTCAAGGAAACTATATACTTGAATTAAAAAATTAATTTCTTATAATTTAAGTTATATTTCATGTATATAGTTCAAGATTTTTTAGAGTGGTTTGGGATCTCTAGGAGTTATAATGAAAATTCTAGCTTTTGAAAGATCTTATAATTTTTCAAACTTAGTCAAATTTAAGTAATCAATATACAAAATTTCAGTAATCAAGAGGTCAAATCTCAGTAATTAGCAAATTGTATCATCTTTCTCTATCTCTATCTCACTCATTGTTTATCTCTTATGCTCTAGACCTCTCTCACACACTCTCTCCTTCCCTCTCTACTTCTCTTTATTTCATCATTCTCTCTCTCCTCCACTCTATACTTTGTTGAGAAGTTGATATGACATTGTTGTCATTGATTTCAAAACCTTGGATCCAAAAGGTTTTGCTATGAATGTTGTACAAACTTGATCCATCCTATCGTATGGTATGATGTTGCGTTGTGCAAAGATTATCCTTGATCCAAGTATGGCTATATTCATTTTGAGACATCTGTTGAATTTAGCTGATGTAGTATAATGAAGACTAATCCTTTGATGATGCTTGTTGTATTCAAAGCTTACTCCGATTAACCTTGCTATCTGAAACTTCATATTGCATGTTACAAGTTTTGGTATGTCAGATTGTTCTTCTCTGGTTGATAAAGAAATTTATGATAATCAATATTTGGTCTTGGTTGTGGCATTCCTATCAATTGATGTTAATCAAGATTTGGTATTGGTTGTGGCATCCTTATTGGCTCTGGAATATATTTCATTTAATTCAAAGTATGTTATCTTATGTATGACCTATTCTTGGTCCCTTGATAACCTAGTAAGAAGATACTTATGTGCGACCTATCTTTTGGGTCTGGTGCTAGCATGTCAAGCCTTATTGAATATCTTAAGTTTTTTCCCTACGCAAAAATATTTTGTGGTGATCTAAATTCAAATGATGTTTGGCTGACTTAGAAGACTATGAAGATATTATGTGGTTGACTTAATTTTATTCTACGGGTATACATGTATATATATAAAGAACATCTTTTTGTTTAAAGATAAAGAATAACACAAGTGAAATGTGTGAACAATAATAAGGGTGTGAATAATTAAGCGACAAAGATCAGAGAAGGAAGTGACACCAAGTGTTAGGAGGAAGCAATTTGTATTGCAATGGTTGTGCGGGGAAGGTGTACAGAAAATTCTTAACCGAATTTGTTGTAGAGAGAGATTGTGCTCTTAATCAGAATTGAATTCATGCATGTGTAGATGCAATTTCATCAGTTCACTTTTGTCAATGAGACTATATAAAATCAACTATTTTATATTGGGTATTGAGCCCATTGGCAATGAGCCACCCTGCAGTGAGCAACTCAATAGTGAGCCCTTGTAAAAATCACCTTAACCGATGTTTTATAATTGAGAATTAGCATTCTCCATGGTTTTTCCCATCTTGGATTTCCACATAATTTCTAGCGTTCATGGTGTTGTTTGGTGAGTTCATGTTCATGTTTGTTTTAATTAATATATGAATGGTTTATGATTTCTCCAGATTAAGTAAAGAAAGAATTTTTTTTTGGGATTACTGATTCACCCCCCCCCCCTCTCAGTTATCTGGACTATTCGACATACTTCTCTCTATCTAACCTCTCTCTCCCCCAACCTTCCTCTTTTCCTCCTTCCCTCCTTCCCTCTCTAATTTTCTCTATATCCCCCCTCTCTCTCTTTCTTCCTCTCACCCACCTTCCCTATCTACTTCACTCTATCTAACCTATCCCTCTCTACCTATCTCTACCTACATCCCTCCTCTCTTTCAATCTCTCCACCTTCCTCCTTACCTCTCTATATCTCTCTCTATCACCTCTCCCTCCATCCCTCCTTCCCTCTCTCTCTTCCTTCCTACCACCCACCTTCCCTCTATACTTCTCTCGATACACAACATTGCAATATCTAGGGAAACCTTGACAATTTTCAATTTACTTCTCCATTTCCATCTTTAAAATCAGGTTATTATGGATATCAATTCCTACACAAATAGCTGTATCCCCAATAACAACCATCTGACCTACCCAATCCTAGACTGACTTAGTCCAACTCTTCATTTTCTCCATTTTATTCACTTCCTCTTGGGATACAATTTTTGGCATGAAAGACTCCATTGGGGCTTCATCACCAAATGTATCTAGCTATTGAATGAAGCTTGTCACTTCAGTTATCTGTGCTTGCAATTCTACCTTGGTTGCTTAGTCTTTTTCCATTTTGATTCAAAATATTGGTAACAAATCAATGAGACTCATTTATTTTTATGCTCTAGTTGCTAGCCCAATATTAATTATCATTACCTGATATTCTAAAGCTTGGATAGAATCAACATATTTATTAATGGTCAAGGTTGCTACGTGCAAGATACAAGAGCCTAATGTATCACTCATTATGTGTGACTTGATATTTTCTTTCTTCTTCTCCTTTGGCATTACCTTTGCATGAGAAAATATGGCTTCCAATCAACTCTTGGGATTGGGTAACACTAAATCCTTCATCTTTCATTGTTGCTCTAGCCATCAAGGAATGTTCATTGTAGATTGGCGGATGTATTGATGAACTCATCAGATTGATCTTTTTAGTCTTGATATTTTTGCTGCACTTTATCTTCATGTCTTGGCATGATTTTCTTCCTCCATTTGCTTCTCTTCATGCATTAAATTATTCCCTTTATCAGGCTCAATCATTTCCTTTTGGCCAATTCTGTATTTTCTTGACCAAGATTTTCTTTATCTTTACTTGTATCTACTTCATTTTTAGCATGAAGCTCTTATTTTACTTTATTTGTTTCTCGGAATTCTTTCTCAACTTTCTCTTCATCATTTTCTTCATGCTCTTCATCAAAATCCTCAATGTTAAGGTTCTCATCGAAAGCTCTACTCAAATATCCCTCTTTCACATTATTTTGTTCCTCATCATCTAAAGACTCTTCATCAATATAAATGATCTTTAAACCTTCGTCAACATGCTCATAGTAATAATCCTTTTTAGAATCAGTAGGATCTTCACACATACCTACAATTTCAATTATTCCTTCTCCCTTTCTTCCATCTCCCTGGACATATCCTTTCTACATTTTCCAATTTTGGTGGTTCTAATGGAGGAGGCGGGGTAGGTAATGTTGCAATAAGTTGGGTTACTAAGATCTTAGCCTTGGGCATGAAAATAAGGTTTCTAAAATCCCTGGAGGCATGTTTCACAAATAAGCAATCAAATATGGTGAAAAAGTATTAGAAGTAGGTAAAGTGGAAGGAATGGTTGGTGGAACAATGGAGAAGGAATGTTGTGTGATTGGAAGTGAAGAGGAGGATGAGGAAGATGAAGCAGACAAAAAAGAATAAACTACAACTAGGAATGTGGTTGGAGTGGTGGATGAGAGATGAACTAAAATGTACACTATAGGTGAGGATGATATGGAAGGTGCAAGTGGAAAAGAGGTGGATGGAAGTGAAGTGGTAGATAATGGTGGCAGAGGTGATGGTGGACATGGGATTGATTGATCCAAAGTATCCTCCTCAGGAGAAGGCTGCTCCTTTATTAATTTAAGAATGAATAATACTCCCTTCTTGGCCTTCTTCTATGGCCTCCATCTCTCTACCACTTTCCTGGCATACACTCAAGGCTTCTTGATCAGTTTCCTTTCTACGATTTTTTTTCTCTTCCTTGCTCGGGTCTTTGGTGGAGACATAACTAATTTCCCCGAAGATCTTGTTTCTACTTCATCCCCAGTCTTTGCTTCATCATTCTCTAACTTTCCTTCTTCCCATTCACCATAAGAAATCTCAATTTCTTGATGTTCTAATTGGCCTACTTGATCATCCATCCACCTCGTTGTTCTTTGTAGTATGAGGTGCACACATGTATTGATATCTGATAATTCTTCGTCCACCCAATCAATTGCAGGAAATGGCGCCTTAGCCATAACCTTATATGCATTTTCATCCAAAACATTATCTTGATCATCAACTTTATCTAGAAGAACATATATGTCAAGAGTTATAATAAACCTTAAAGATAACCTCATATAGATTCTCTTCTACAACTCGAGATCATCATCACAATTCACCTAGAAATCCTCAATATGTAGCTTATGAGCATATTTCCGCCCAACCCACTTTTTCAACTTTCCCCATGGGTGTACACTTTCATGTGCATTATAAACAAGATCATATTTTGAAATCTGCTTTTCTAAATATTTTGCACATGAAACAACAGGGCACAAGTACAACCCTCAATCAAAAGTGATTGGATAGGGAACTTTGACTCAGTGTTTGGATTACAGTATTTGATGTGAAGTTTGTAATTGTTGTGTAATATCTAATAGGATTATCTTGTCATTTGGGTAGTGGGGCAGCTTGTATGAAACTCCCCAAAATCCTTCAATTTTGAGATAAGCGAAATTTGTAAACTAGATGAACTACTGCCCAAAGTTCTTTACTAAAGCCTTAGCACAATATGATAGTCTCTCTCTGAATTCATTGGATAGTGATATGAGGATATGCATAATAAAAGCATCATTTAATAGCCTATAGTTTTTCTTGAATCTCCTATATTCCAACTATGGGTAATAGTCGTTAACAATATTTTGTCCTTTTCTTTTCTTGAGTTCATCTATCCAAGTTAGACCCTTATAAGGAAAGTTGGCTGCTAATAGATAAAAAACATAGGAGGTCATATGGAACTTTGACTTCTTCTTTGTTGTCTTCACTACAAAAAATTGAGTATGAAGGTTGTCACTTATTCTTTTTTCCCAATCAATTTTTTCTTCTCCCCTCAGGATCTCCTCCACAAAGTAACACATCCACTTTTCGAAGAGTGAGGAAATAGCGAGTCCCATAATCCTACTTAATAGTGTTACTAGATCATTGAATTTTTCAACAAAGTTACTCCTATAAAGTGTCTTTAGGAGATTTCCCACACAAGGATGAGAAGAATGCATCCATTTTTTATTTATAACTCTCATACAACCCATGTGATCTTCTTTCCATACATTCTGAGCATACTCCAACTTGAATTTTTCCATTTTATCAAAGGAAGGAATCCCAAAAGTTCGTCCAATAGACATAGGTGTGAAATCCACCAACGCACTTCCCTTAGAAGTTACTATCCTCCTTGAGTCCTTCTGATAATAATCTCTGCATCCCATAATCAACTCAGGGCTAACCAAGGTAGGAGGAAACCCCGTCGCCATTTTAATACCACTTTTCTTTATCTTCCATGCCATTTCTTCCTTTGGGTTAATGAAGACCCATTTTCATAACTCATCAATGCTTACTTGTCCCAGGTCAATTTCTGAGACTTTTTCCTAGCCTGATAGGATCCTTGAAGTATACTCTACTCCATAGAATTTGTATGCCATATTTTTCCTTTCCTTTTTTTTCTTTGCAACTCTAGTACTCTTTCCCACTTTGTTAGTCTTTTCAATCTTTTCTATAAATCTTGAAAAGAAAACACATAATAAATCATTTTAAAAATTAAGGAGAACCAAGACATTAGTTAGATCATTATGATAATTTCAAAGCATTATTAAATGCATCAAATATCCAAGAGAAATCCTTAAATTCACTAATTCCTAACCATTTCTCGCCCTTTGTGGATTTTTTCATTTTCTGGGCCAGAGCTTTGCAGATGCCATACCTTTGTAGGGATAGGCAATTTGGAAGCCATTGATGGTGGCGCTAGTGTAATGATGCCTCACAAACAACATCCCACATTGATATTTTTGCATTGGTGAAATACATGGTTATTTTGATGTAAATTCATTTAGGCACATGGGAAATACCAAATCAAAATCATTTTGAGTCATCACACTTGTAAAATCCATCACTTTGAGCTTTGTGGAAAATCACCATGTGTAAGCCATGCATGCAGGTGTCGTTTAAGGATATATCATAAAAATGGCTTGTAAAATTTGGCATGTTGCAAGTGGCTTCTCATAAGGGAATTCTCAAAAATGCTAGATACTTTAAAACTCGATTGAGGATGTGAGAGTCATCAGTATTAATGATTTGATCATATAAAGTTTGTTTTATGATTTGTGAAAAATATCTATGCAAAATCCATGAAGGGGTATGCCATTAGAGATCATGCTAGAAAAATGGCTCAAAATTGATGGCATTCCATGAATGAATTGCAAAAGGAAGTTTCCATAAAGGAATCCACACTTGATTTTTGAATTCAGATTCCAATCCTTTGATTTCAATCTTATTGACAAAATCACAACTTGCATTAAAAGGTTTACTTGTAGTGTTTGGTTTCCATGAAAAAAAAATTCGTGTGAATGTTGTGGAGGCAGAAGCCATCAAGGTTAAAGCCATAAAATGGCTTGAGGGATGTGGCTTCCCACAAGGGAATTCTCATGAAATAATTTTTGCATAAGGTTTCAACATTAAAATTGAAGTACACCTTGAATCATTCATATTGCGGAAACCACCATGGAAAATGGTAATAATAATTCAAGACTTTTCATTTAATGATTCTATAGGACCTAATGATACTTAAACTAAGGAAATGGTTTTTAATTGTTTACAACCATTTGAACATTAGGTGCCCTAAGTGAAAATGTTACACTCTTGCAAGGTTCACAAATGTTTGGCCTCTAATTTCTATGATTCAACACATTAACATGGAATAACTTTGAACATTTCTATAGTTACTAGAATTCTATGTGTTAAATAATAACAATAAGAATAGGAGTGAGAATGATACAAATCCAACCTATCCATGAGCTTAGAGGGATTTGAGAGGTTTGGATTAAAAATCATGTCTCAATCACCTTAACTCGACATCGATGACGCGCAACAAAGATACTAAGGAAATCATGATTAGCAAGATGAAAAATGAGGATGATAAAGCCCATATTTATATTCCTATGAGCAATTAATGTCGATAGATATCTCAGAATCAATAAAATCCCTAATTATGGAGGTCTGAGAAGTGGATGCCCAGTTACTGCAGTGTTAACGATTACAGAAGCCATGCATATGGAAGCCTAATGGATGCAAGATAGCATAATGTGGATGTTGAATGTTTGTAGGACAAGATATTGTAGGTTCTAAGAACAAAGACACCAAGAGAATGAATTTCTACAAGAGTTTTCCTATAATGGCAAAAAAGAGACTGGCATCCACATAACATTTTCTCCAAGTTGTCATGACTTAATGAAACTTTGGAAGATCATTAAGGATTCATGGAGACATCAATTTTCCTTTGTCCAAAGGAAAAAGTGAAGGCAAAGCAAAAAAAATGAGCATGGACCAAGCCGGTGGAAAGCAAAGAAAAAAGGAGGGGGTCCATGTCTTCAATGGGGTGTGTGTACGAAAAAAAACACAACAAATGGTGAGTCAGCTAGGAGAAATGTTCCAAAGAATTTTGATGACAAATAGGAATCACAAACCTAAAATCTTTGAATTTTATCCTCTCATTAGGTCAACGATTAAACTAAAGAATAAAATTCATTGGGTGATCTAATCCTTCATATACTGAAAATCCAAGTGTGGGAAGATGTGTTAATTTCCCTCCTTAAGTTACTATAGGAATGCAACCATTTTCAAGTTAAGCTACATGAATGATTCTACTTCAAAAGCATCTCGGATATTGCCTCACTACTAGTCAGGCATCTATAGCCCCAATGAGGTTATCGTTGTAATTCTCCTAAACATAGCTCCACTACCAGCTAGGCATCCATAGCCCTAGTAGAGTTATTAAGATCCTGCTGAAAGTTGAATCTTTTCTAATTTTCCATGAATTTTTCTATTTTCCCTTTCGTTTATTTTGATCTTCTCTTCTTTTTTTTCTGTTTATTTCAACTCGCAAGCAATGAAGCTTGCATTCAGGGCTACAAATCACAATGGTGCTAAAAAAGAAATCTAAGACTTTTCACTTAACAAGACCTCACAAAGGATCCTATAGCAACCTCCAGATTCTTAGGATGTAAAAGATTTCATATTTTAGAATATTTTGGAATCAACTCAAGCCAATGACTTATCCTCTTTACACGTTCAGACCATGTGACACTAAATAGAGGACCTTTACCTTCTATTCTAGAGAATATTTTATTGATTTTTTTTGAAGAAATACTTAAAACAGGCCCAAGCAGGTAAATTACCTAGCTTTCAAATAGAGGGACAACAAGCAAATAACAAAGAGAAACCAAACCAAACCTAAAATAACTAAAGCGGGAAAACAAAACCAACTAAAATAAAACTAACCTAAGTGAACCTAAGCTACAAGAAACCACCTAAACCAACTATATACATGGTTGAGCTATAACAGATCAAGAAAAGAAGTAATGCATCAAGTACTACCCATAGACAGGTAGTGAGACATCCTCTCCAGTGAGAGTCCTCAAGCAAATTTCATTATCTCCCAAGATCTCTGAGATCTAAAAGGGGCCAAGCTAGAGCTTGTTGAATTTTTCATGCTCTCATTTCTTTTGGCGAGCCTTATCCCAATATAAAACCATGTCAACAATCCTAAAGACCTTTACTTTCATGTTTCTGGCCAAACTAGCACTTCACAACACCTTGGCTTGGAAAAGTTTTCAATCACTTCACCTCATTTCTTCTCCAAATGGAGAAGTTCGGCTAGAAAAGCTTCAATCCTTTCCCCTTCATCATGATATTCATTAATGAAATGTAAGGTGGGGATCCTCAATTGGATGGGAAAAAGGCTCTTGGCTATAGATCAAATGGTAAGGGTATGTTCTTAAAGCAACCTTCTATCTAGTGCAATCTTCCCAAAGAGAAAACTGCAACTGGGTATGCCAATATTTCGGGTTCTTATTGAGATATTTATGAATGAATGTTAATATATTTTTATGTGTTCACTCAGCCAATCCATTACCTTGAGGATAAAAATTTAAAGAAAATTTTAGAATGATCCCATAATCAAAAGCCCAACCCAAAAATTTCAAAGATGCTAATACTGGGCCATTATCATCGATGAACGCAAATGGACAACCAAAATGAGTAATGATGTGTGTATATACCTAAAATAGGTCACGATAATCAATTAATTAAATACAAGGTATTTAATTAAGAAAACATCTTCATTTGTCTACTTGTAAATAAATTGAAAAAAATATTTATATGGCTCACTTTTTTGAATTCTTCCTAAAATCCTTTTCTTCATTATTTAATTAAATAAACAAATCTAACTAATTTGTTTTATTTGATTAATTCCCTCTCATTAAATTTAAATTTCTAAATTCAATTTTGTCACATTTCTACATAACTCTCTAACCTCCTTCCACCTCATCATGTGTCTCATGAATTTAAATATCTCTAATTTTTAAATGGAATTATCCTCAACAAATTTGAAACAAACTTTGGATGCTTGGCTCCTCCATCTCATTTATTCTCTTTAACACTTGGAAAAGTGCTCTTTTAAAGGGAACCATCTTCATGATTCCCTCTAACTTCTTCATTCTCCATTGTTCATCTTTCCAACTAAAATCTTGACCGTCAAATCCTACCACATCACAATATGCCTTGGAAATCCTATAAATACATCATCATTCTCCATCATTTCATACCCATCTTTGAGAAAAATTACTTTGCAAAAAATATCTTTGAGAATTTAGAGCATTTAGCATTTAGCATAGTAGAAGCATATTAATTTAAATTCATGGCTTAGTTTATTAGCTACATTTCTATTATCATAGTAGTTTTACACAACATTTGCATCATAGTCTTTAGTATCATATCCATTATCATATTGTCATTATCATTTATAGAAAATCATATAGCTTATCAAATCATGTAGGAACTAGGATTCTTGCATTTTACTACATCCATTCTTTAGGTTTCCATTCTAATAGTCATAGTGCATACATAAATCTAAGAGCCAACAAGACTTAATGAATCCATGAAGATAGGAAACAATGAAACGATTTTAGGAATTGATTGTGTTTTGAATTTGATTAATTTTGTAATTCAATTCTCTAATGTAATATGTTTCATTGAATGTGTGTTGTTTTATTACTCCTTTACACATATTTTTAGCACATGAATTTTTTTGGCGTGATGGTGAGTTCTTTCGGCACATCTGAAATACCTTTTAGCGAATCCAGTTCCCGTTACGGTGCATCCAATTAATCTTTCAGTGCATACAACTCATCCTTTAGTGCATACAATGGGTTTTCTAATGCATTCACTCTATATTTTAGCGAATACAATAGTTTTTCTAGTGCATATGGTAGTTCTTTTAGCGCATTGGAGTAATCTTTTAGTGCATCTGATGTCTATTTTGGCACATCTGGTTTATTTTGCAGAAGTTCAAAATTATGAGAATTAATCAATGTTTTCTATTTTGCAAGTATTTTAAACGTCATCAGAGACTTTACTGAAACTATAAGAATGTTGTCAAAGATAAATAACCTGAAACTACTAAGGGTTCTTTTACAGGGGCTAGAGATATTTGTGTCTTCTTTTTAATTAAATTAGGCACTTAGCTTAATTATAAGGATAATTGAACAAACATTGTTTTTGTCCTTTTATAGTGGTAGGCATATGCTCTCCCCTTAACTGGGTGATCAAAATTCCAAACCCATTCTTTTCATTTTATTGCAATTTGGTGTAGGAGCACCCATGGGTCCAATGGGCCTAGAATGCTTTGATATATTTTGTTTCTTGGCTTGGTGATGGAATAAGGTCCTAAGGACCATTTCAAATGTTTTTTAATAGGTCTCCTAGGTTTTTGGTTGAATTTTGGTCTTGGTGACCAACTTCTTTGTACAAACAAGTTCTCCATCCTCCTTTTGTAAGTCTAGTGCATCTTGGACAATTAAGAAATAAGGATGCCTTGATGTAACTATACACCTGAGGGGAGTCAAATTTCTCATTTGAGGGGTCTTGGATTCCTCTCATAAATTTTAGAGGCATCTTTGTAGTCGGGTTGATGTAAATTGTCTAAATTGTCTTAATTAGGCATTTAAGTGACAAAATGAGGTCTTTGGGTGCTTCCAATGGGCAACAGATTCAAAATTCAGTTGTAAGGTTTTGGAGGAAGCTATAAGGCCTCAAATATGCATCTCTTGGTTGAGGAAAGGATTTTTTTGAAGTTTGGAAAGAGTTTTCAATAAGAAGTTTGCTGATTTTCAGTGTTTTCTAAAGAATTTGCTGATCTTGTACTTAGTATGGGTTGTACAATTTGTGTCATGCTTCAAGCCTATAATGGTTGGAAGGGGAACTGAGTAAGATTAATTTTGGAATTGGTTTGGTGATATTTCATCAAGAAATAAGGGAGATATCTTAAATTTTCTACTGGGTGGTCTGAAAACCCTTAAAATTAGGGTTTTGAGTGAAAAATGTGTCTTTCTTCCATCCCCACATTGTAGAGTTGCTAAATATTGGTGGGATTGAAGATATAGTTTTTTAATACTATTTACTCAAGGTTTTGGAGAATTGTAGGCTGCTTGGAGGAAGTGGTGCATGGCTTTTGGCTTCACATCTCTATGTGGCAAGCCTAATTGACAAGCAAAAAGTTGAGTTTTTGCTTGATTTGGAGGAATATATCTAAGTGGCACTTAGGGATATTGGTAATAGGTGTAAAAAACATATAGGAGTCTTATTTTTGGCTTTGAAGTGAAGGGGAGAGCCTAGATAGTCAAGACCCAGGTGTAGGTCTTTGAACTAGGCCTCTTGGAGCAATGATAGAATAGGCTATTGTGGTTTGTGCTTTGACAATCAAGAGGAAAGGTTTTGAGGCATCATAGGAGTCGATATTGGGGGTCTAAAACTAGGGGTTTGGTGTCATAATATCCCTCTAGGTGGATTTTAAACTAAGTGTCCTACCAGACAAAGGCTACAAGCCTTAAGAGGGAAAGAGGCCTAAATCACCATAGGTATGGGTGTTTGATGTAACCTAAGTGCTAGAGTGGTCGTTGAACCTTGGTTTGGCCAGTTAGACATGGTCTAAGTGTTTCCAAGCTTGGTGAGTGGTCTGAGTTGTGAACCCTAGGTGTGTGGGGTTTATCTCTTAAAGGAATAATGGAGTTTATGACTCCTCATAAGAGTATTTGAGAGAAGCATTGTGTGAAGTTCTTTTCCAAGTTGTGAGTGGGTGTTTTCCTTCCTTGCCACTCTACATAACAACTTTATCCTTAGAGGGCCTACCAAGTGGGAAAAAAGTAATCACCCTAGGGAACGACCCAATCGAGAACAGGCTAAATCCAAGCAATTTCTACTTGGTATATAAGTGTGGATACGTGAGGAAAGTTCAAGTATCATGAGGGTTATTTTGACAAGAAGGGAAACAATGATCTCTTGCAATATGAATAACCCCCCATGAATGAAATTCCTATACTAAAACCTTCTTGTTAGAGTAAGCCAAAATCCCATTGTATTTGTTGGTGTAAGAGGTCTAACCTCTAAAGTCGTCCCATATTCTTGTGGCTTTTAGTAGAGATGAAAATTTTGTCATGTGAGATTCATGAGAACTGATACTTGGCTGACCTGAGAAGTGAGTGTCATGGAGGGGAGCCAACATGGTCAACCTTCTAATCATCCACTAAAAGTAAGCACAGCTGGAGTAAAATCCAAGTGGGAATCTAGTGAATATTGTCATAAACAACCTTAGGAATTGTACTTGTTTGATGTTTCTTACATGTGGGTTTCAAAATAACATTCAAAACAAACATCACACACAAAAAATGTACAACTACTAATTCAAAAGAACATGCATTCAAACAATCAATTCCCTACCAAAAAAAAAGAAAAAATAATTAAACTGTCAGAAAAAAGTGGCATTCCCTAGACTAGCACATCCATTCTCTATTCTAGCACATTGAGCTTTCTATTTTGGCACATTTGTGCCATCTTTTAGAGCATCCGGTCTCTCTTTTAGAGCATCTAGTATCTATGTTAGTGCATTTGTACCATCTTTTAGAGCATTTGGTCTCTATTTTAGAGCATATGTGCCATATTTTAGAGCATTTGGTTTTTGTTTTAGAGCATTTCTGCCATCTTTTAGAGCATCTAGTCTCTTTTATAGAGCATATGTGCCATCTATTAGAGCATCTGGTCTCTGTTTTAAAGCATCCGTGCCATCTTTTAGAGCATCCGGTCTCTATTTTAGTGCATCTATGCCATCTTTTAGAGCATCTGGTCTTTGTTTTAGAGCATTTGTTCCATCTTTTAGAACATCTAATCTCTATTTTAGAGCATATGTGCCATCTTTTAGAGCATCTGATCTCTATCTTAGAGCATCTGTGCAATGTTTTAGAGCATATGGTCTCTATTTTAGAGAATCTATGCCATCTTTTAGAGAATCCAATCTCTATTTTAGCGCATCTATGCCATATTTTAGAGCATCTAGTCTTTGTTTTAGTGCATATCTGCCATCTTTTAGCACATCCAGTCTTTGTTTCAATGCATCTATACTATCTTTTAGTACATCTGGAATCTATTTTAGCACATCCATCTGACTCACAAATAGAGAGCTAATTTGAACGTCAATCAAATAATTGAAACCAAATTTAGGGATTCTTTTCTTAGTACAGATAATTCCTCATTCAACCATCACTTTAAACTCGAAGAAACTGGCCTTTGCAAGTGAAATTATCTTAACTAAACTTGGATCAAAACATCTAAAACTACCTAATCATCAAACCTATCTCTAATTGTTAGTTGAGCTTCATCATCAGGATCTGTCATCCTTGATCACAATTTTTTTTGTATAATCAGATCCCACCTTAGTCTCATTAATATAATTTATCATTCTATTTGACTTGGGTATATCCTTGTCACTCCTAAACAAAGATCAAAGTATAGTTTTATCACTTGAAATGGAAACCCAAACTACCATGGCTAAAGCAGAAGAAAATCCCTTTCACAGATTCCACCAAACTGAAAATGATGAAATAATGTTTGAGGACATCTTACAAGTTCAACAAGACCCTCAATTTCACAAGTTCGTGGAGAGAATTTTAGAAAAGGATGGAGAAAAATACCTTTTAATGTTGGCCAATCAAGGTTTCAAACTACCAATTGATTTTGATGTCAACTAATTAAAAGAAATTCCCAAGAGGACAAAGGTTGACTAACAAAACATAGATCCAATGGATGCTTTGACCCAACAAATGAAAAATATCTAACAACAAATCCAAGACATGCAAAGGAGAACAACAAAGAGATATTCACTGTAGGATATTTGTCCTTATCCCTTTGACAAAAACATGAACATGATATCTTCTCCACCAAAAACAACATCATCCAAGTTCAATGTTTCTAAATTCTTGAAAAGGTTAAATGAGCCCAAATCTAAGCCTTCAAACACAAATAATATTGAAAAATCCTATCATGTCATGCACCTATCTTCATGTAAGCACGTACTGCTTCTAGTGTTTTTTGTTTACGTAGCTTTTAGTTCATTCCCTTTATCATTATCTCTGTTATTCTAAACTTGTATGTCTGTGGAGGTGGAAACACCAAGAAGGGGGTCTGACTGAGGCAGGCCCCTATATAGCCCCAACAACTTCTCCCTTCCTTGTGTGTAGGTGGGTAGAGCTCGGAGCAAGCTGGTGAAGAGAGCATTCTACGAGATCATCTTCATCACCTTGGTGGTAATACATTTTCTTTATCATATTTGTATTTGATTTTCTCTCATCTTAATCTCATTCTATTACTTTAAACATCTCTAGACTAGGCAGTTAGTCCCCTTTTTTTGAGTTAGAATCTTGTTTTCTTAGTTCTCTTGCCATACGGATGCCAACATTCCATGTTGTCATCCCAAAACTGCACTCTCATCTTCAGAAAAAGAGCTACTTGAAACACAAGTCTAACTCCAAAGGCCGACTCGCTTAGCCTCCTACAAATTTTTGAGATTGTAGGTTGATCAAAGGACACATAGTCCTGATCATTCTCATCATCTTCATCCTAACTATCCTCTAAGAAGAGGTGGGTTAGTTTTGGAAATATGTGCCTCAATCTCCCTGACCCATTCATCGATGTAACATGAGTTGTCGGTGCAAGTCCCCTAACTCTCGGCAATCATAGAAGTTTGGCTGAAGCACTTGGTTGGTGTACCTTATTCTGTCGGGATGTGTTGGCAGTCTATTTATATCGGTGTGACTCGAAGCTATCGGTGGAACCTAATTGGAAGTCCCAATGATAAATTCATAAGCATCATCAGTGTGACTTGAATTCATCGGTGGAACTCTTCACCGAGTTATGCCAATGGACCAATGCTCATTAAAGGGGATCATGATCTACGATTGTGATGAGATTAATCCAATGACGCTCATTTTATTCCACGCTCAGTTGTGGTGAGTACCGACGGAATCTTGTGAAGTGAATAGAATTTCTTAAGTGGTTGACAGTTGGTGGCTTGATCAATGGTGTTCACTAGTCCCGAACTCATGTGGTGGGTCCCGAGTGACTCATGTGGGGTGTGTACACTTCGAACACGTGTCACTATTTTGGGGAAACTTATTGGGAATATTGTGGATGTTTTTTTATTCCTCGAAATTGCACTAGTAGTGTACGTGTGTCTTGGTGGGTCCTTGCCATGGCAAGCGGTATATGAAGGGAAAATGCTCATAGGTCATTTGGTCACCTAGGAAGCTTTCGAAGGTTGGTCTGTTGTGGAAGTTGAACTAAACCAAATGTTTGATGCATTAGTCAAAGCGATGGAAAAATAGCATTATGACACATGGTGTGATATTATTCATTGATTTTACATGGCTATTGTAAATCAACGTTGATTGCCTGAAAGATTTATTCTTTGGTAGTGATTAATTGTGGGGGTTGATAGAGTGCAGTTCAAGTCACGTCTCTATAATCCAATTCAATGTTGGGTGGATTGATGCGGGCTATAGGGCGGTGTTGCCAGAGAATGGTGGAAGCTTGTCGGTGGGGTAATTAATACCCTAATGGTTGTTGGTTGGATTAAAAGGTAAGAGAGATGAGGTTGATCAAGATGTGAAATCTGATCGAGTAGAGTGTGTGTGTTCGAGTGGTATGCGAAGAGCGTTGTAACCATGAACACTGAGACACATAAAACTGAGAAGATGTGAACCTAAGAGGCCATGAGGCTATGTTGGCTGAAAGGCTAGTTGTGTGTGTGGGCTGGTGAGATGAAATGAATCATCACTGTATGTCTTGTGAGGACATTGTAACAGTGCAAGGTTTCAAATCTATGTTGTTGCATGTATTCTCTAGATGAACAAGATGTAACTTCTATAAAGGCCATGAGCCTTAGATTGTATTGTAACTCTATTTGTTTTTGAATAATACAATGGCTCAATCTTTTGGAGTGTTGGGTTTTTTACCGGAAAGGGTTTTCCCCACATAAATTTGTGCATTCATATATTTGTATTTTATGCTTATTGATTCTATAGTTTTGAATCTGTACATGGTGCTGAATCTGGCTTAGTCTACATGTACTTTTCTTAGAAGGGTAAATGTGGGAAATCATTGTGCCTATTTCCACTTTATGGCATAGTAGTTTGTGTCCTTGAGGTGATTTTAAGAAAATAAAGTCACTAAGGCACTATTGTTCTTAGATGTTTCGTTCTAAGATGACCCCCATTTTTTCCAGACAAGTGGTATTAGAGCCTTCTTCTGGGATTTTCTTATTCTTGCATGTGTAGGTTTGTGAGTTGCATGTACTTGCATGGTTGTTGCATGTACTTTCATGGACTTGCATGTGTCTTGTATGTGCTTGCATGTTGTTTCATGTAATAGTTCCTGGTGTTTCAGTTATGTGGATTCCTTCTGTAAAGATTTCTTAGCCTGGCAAGCTTGAGGATATCTGAAGGAGTTGGCTGATGATTTATCCTTTGGTGAGTAAAAGGCCTTCCTCTTTTTGAGACAAAACGTAGTGTGAAAGAAAATAAAGATGGAGAAATTTGAGTTGGTCATATTGTAATGATGTGGTTTGAGGCTCCTCGTTGGTAGCGAATCATCTTGATGCAAGGGGTGTGAGTTTATGCTTATGGTTGTGTTGTAGCGGAGCATGGTTCATACTGGGTGTCTGTGTGAGAGGCTCCCTAATGGTATGTAAATTCTTGGGGTGTTATTCAACCATAGAGTATTGTGCTTGTGCTGGGTGTTTTGACTTAGCATTGAAGGCATTTTTATTTGTTACCCTGATTGCATGAAGGCTATGAAGTTGATCTCTGGGTGGTCTGAAAACTTCTGAATAGCCTGGCTCTCTCAAATGCATGTGCATACTTGTGATTTTGGAATTTGTCTAGAATGGGCCTAGAGTTCCTGTACTACTTGTTCCTTTTTTGGATACCTTGTACTTACATAGCTCAAATTCATGTTCTTTGGTTCTGAAGGTTTTGCACAGTCAAGAAAAACTTGTGGTTTTGTGGAGCTGCTGGTAAAGTTATTTTCTAGACCTTGGTTGTTTGGGGTGTTTCTGGATGAGATAGTTGTAGTTCTACATGTAAGTGTTTTCTTGTTGGTTTCCTAGACTATGGTTCTTGAGTTGTGGATAGGATTTGCAAATCGGATTTGGTTTTAATCTGGTGTTGGAGTCATGTTGTCTACATGGGTTTTCTCTTTCAGATCTCAGTTTTACAGTTTCCAGTGCGATGATGGGTTTTTCACTTTGTTTTGATTGATCTTTGAGTTATGTGGTTGGTGGATTAGCTACCCATTGGCTGTAGTGAGATAACTCGAAAGTGGACTGTCTATATCCGCGAGGTTGATTCAGTGTTGGTGTAGATCGATTAGTTGACCTTGTCTGTGGTCACTTGTGCATTGGTGTAGCTATTTTGAGATGAGAGGATGGATAACATGGAGTACCTAAATAGTTGGCTAGGGTACCTATAGCATGTGTAACATGATGTCATGGAAGGCTTGGGTACACTAGTTAGTGTAAGATTTTGATAGTGATGGTGTGGTCTGCATGGTTTGGAGATCTTGGTGTTGTTGGCATTGTTGTCAGATGGAAATGTTGTCGATTGTACCTAGAGGTTTTTTTCAGATCAGTAGATGTTTGGTCATGATGCTTAGAAATATCGGCTGTCACAGTTTAGTGGGAGATTTAGTAGTGACTGAGAATTCATCACTTGGTGGTGAATGATCTTCTTTAGTGTAGAAGATGTTACTAGGAGGGACTCCTAGATCCTGTTGCTGTAGAAGGGTTCTTTCACATTTGCATGGACACTATTTGAGGATTTGCAACATCTTGGAACCATGGAGGATGTTTGGATTCTTTGTCTAAGGTGTTGGTGGTGCTTGATAGGTGAAGTGGGTTTAGAGTTTTTTTTCTTAATGTCATGGTACACTCTTGTTTGTGATTTAGAGTTTTGGCATGATACATTCCTCTTGAGACCTTGGTATGTTCGCCTAGAGCATGGGATCTCCTAAGGGGGATGGTAAGATCATGGTGTCATGACAGGTTCCTGGTTCATAATATTGGAGCTTTAACAATGGTCTGGTAATTCTCTGTGTTTTGAGTACATTGGTCATATACCTGAGAACTTCACGTTAAGTGCAGTAATGCAGGATTGGAGTTTAGCGTGAGATGGTCGGTTGCATGTGTTGATGGATACATGGAGAATAAGGTGAGGCTGAAATTCCTTTTGAGAAAGGTGTTGATTATACTTGAAAGTCCGAGTAGCCTACACCTTGGTTGGATGTGAGTTCAATAGAGATAAATGAGGAGATTGTTCTTGGATGAGTCATGGTGGCTAGTATATCTTGGAGGAGCATTTTCTTTTTCCACTCTTGGTCTTCTCAGCAGTGAATTTTGTTTGAGAGGTATTTTCCCATTATATCTTTCAGAGGTGTTTTATGCTTTCTTTCATGATATGGATCTTGAATTGTTGTTTAATGGTTCTAGAGGATTCATTATGGAAGGTGGACAACATGGTTTATCTCCTTGATATTTTATGTGATATCATTTATTGATGAGAACTAGTAGGAGATAGTTATATGGGTTGTTTTCCTGAGATGGGAGATGAATTAATTTGATCTTCTTTGAGAGGATTACATCCATGATTTATTACATGTAACTGTGTCATTAGAAAATGTGGATTAATTAAACAGTAAACTAGCACACCAATAAGACATTATATTAAGGAAATTAATCTAGAAAGCATAAATGCAAACTCTAACAGCTTCTTCAAATTTGTCCCATCATCCTCTATCTCCAAGGATTTGATTAAAGGTGTTGGCTCTCAGTTGTGTAAGCAATAGCTTGTTTAAATGACAGCTTAGGAGAATGAGATTAATTGAAAATGCATGTGCATGACTAAATGATTTAATCTATGAAATTGAAATAATATGATGCTAGAATACTGATAATATTGAAATGCAACTATAGTGATTGCGTATGAAATCTAAGATTCGAGGTCCCTTTCAACCCATAAGAGGGCTGTATTTATAGATTTTTGAACGCAAGAATCCAGTTGGAAAGGATCAACGGTTGAGTTCAAACCTGTTAAGATGAACGGTGAGAGATCGAGAAGTTGAAAAAAAGATGGAAGGTTAAGAGAGAGATGGAAGATGTTTCCATAAATTAAATAAATAATATTTAATTATGTGTGAGAGATGATAAAAAGCACTTTAATTAAATATGAGAAGAAGAAAGTTTCTAATTAAATATTTTTAGAATATTTAATTATGGAGGAAAGAAAGCTTTTAATTAAATATTTTTAGAATATTTAATTAAGTGGAAAAGAATAAAGAATTTAGAAAGAAGGCGCTTTAATTAAATATTGGAAATATTTAATTAAATGTGAAATGAAGAATATCATTTAAATTTAAAATTTAAACTTGTGATAATTATTATAAATAAATTGTGAAATCTATTTATTTAATTAAGAGGAAAATAGCAATAATTAAATAAACTTATTTATTTAATTAAACTAGAAGAATTGGAAAAATGAACAATATAAATAAATAATTAAATTTATTTATATGTAGATGACTTAATAATATTAATTAAATATTTCATATTTAATTAATTAACAGGTTTGGTTAACCGTGACCATTTTTAGATGTGTACATTTTGCCCCTCTTTGAAGTGATGTGTTTTACGCATTCTTCAAAGAATTTTGCCCCAGGATTTTAGAAATTACCGATGTTATATGCCCCCTCAAGAGACAAATCGCATGATGAAAGAATCAGAATGATTTTCGAAGGAAAATTAGTGATTCAGCTCTCGCAATGGCACTCCGTTTTGTAAAAATTTGAATATTTTCACATTTTTACCCCCTTAAAAGGTGAAAAAGGTGAAAAGTCATTGTCATTTGAACAGTAACCTTTGGTAATTTTCAGAGGATTGATACAAGAATTTGATAAAGATGATTGATTGGTTGAATGAGTTTGATTAGAAGAAATTGAAATAAATGATTGGATGCATTGATGTGAGGGACAAGAAAGGATGATAAGAAATAAGAGATTGGTAAGAGAAAATGAGAAGAAAGAAACACAAATAGATTCAAAAAATGAGTATGGTGTTGCCCCAGTCAAAGTACAAGCCAAGATGGATTGATGATGATGATGATAGCATTGTTGATGAGGGAATGATTCATCCCAAAACAACACAAGGATAGGGAAGGAGACATCCCAATGATGATGATGATCAAGGCTTGCAGTAAGTCTAGGAACAAGACCAAAGGTATGATTAAATGATTTGTGCTAGATTGAATGGATTGATTAGATGAGATTGGAAGAAATGATTGGATAGATTGATTGAGATGATGCAAATAAGATGTGATGGATATGATAATGATCATGCACAAACTAATATGGATGCAATCTATCTAATATGCAAACTAAAATGCAAAGTTGTCATTTTGTGAGCTGCTTTATGCTTTACGTTTCATCATTGAACCTTTTGATATGTTGGAAGTTAGTACAAGCATCAAAGGAAATGTTAGCACCAATGATGACCTGAGTATTGCTTTCATGATGTTTGATATAGCAAGTTAATACAAGCATCGAGGTATAATTGAACCAAGATGACCTGAGTATTGCTTGCATAAACAGACAAAAGTTAACCATTTTCCTATGCAAATTTTGAAATGTCATCAATGATACATTGTAGAGCATGTCCCACGACAAATTTGCACAACACTAATGATTAGCTTATAGACAATAAGCAAAGAAAAATCATACTTCATCCTTGTGATTCTAGTTCAGTACATCATTGAATCACTCCAAAGATATGATTTCATCAAATATCAAAACAACAATTGTAGCTTATTGCTTTAAGTTTATCATTCATTTTATTCAAATTAAGATCATCGAGTTTGTTTCAGTTTCAATGTATGACATGTCTCAAAGTTGTTTTGACCAAGCTTGATTGGATATTCGATTGTTGATCTGATATTTGATAATTGACACATGTTGCTTGTTTGTCTGCTCAAAAAGTTGATTTCCCCTAGTGACTTCAAGATTTTTCCCCCAGTCTAGGGTGAGACATGACCATTTTATTGATGAAAGCATATGATTTATTGATTTTGCTTTGGATTTTCATAATATTTTGATGTGTTTTTTATGTTTTTTAATGAATTTTTTGAATGTTTTCGGTTTTTTGATTTTGACGATTTGGATATGGACATGCATGACGATATCAGTGCTCTATTTTGAGATTTTGTTGAAAACCAAGCTAAGGTTGATTGATCAGATTGATGGATTGATAGTTTGACTAAGTGTGTTAAGTCAAAAAAAAGTGATAATGCATTTGTAAAATCTAGGAAGTTGTCTTATCCTAGAATAAACTTGTACAAAAGAAGATGGTTTGATTACGTGTGTTAAGTCAAATGAGGTGATTATGGATTTGATAATTTGGCTAAGTGTATTAAGCCAAACAAAGATGATAATGAACTTGTAAACCCAAGGAAGTTGTGTTATCCTAGAGTAAACTCGTTCACAAGATGATAGTTTGACTAAGTGTGTTAAGTCAAACAAGGTGATAATTGATTGGATTTGATTGATCAAGATTGAGGAAGCTTGATTTGGAACAAAATTATTTTGATGATTTGATGTGACACTAACACACAAGTTAGATGTGACTGATATGAATTGTTTAGATTGATGTTCGACGAAAGATAAAGATTGATAAGGAGTGTCTTCCTGTCAAAATATGCCATGGGCTAGTGATTTGGATCTTTTGGCTTGCAAATGCTTGACCAATTTGATTTTACGTCTGCCAATGTTCAAATCACCAAATAAGTTGGAGGATATAGGTCAAGGTTTATTCTTGAAACAAGATGTAAATATCTGCCCCCAGTGTCTAGCAATGTTTGAACAACCATGGGTGGATTCTTGAATACGTGTATGGATAGATACTATAAGCATGCAAAGGGTGCCAAGCATTATCTTGTGACAAGATAAGGTGTTCAAACAAAGGAATGCTCATTCAAATAATGCTTCAAGGCTCAGATAATGTTTGGATTGGATAGGATCAATGAAAATGACCCATGTCAAGATGTTTACCATAAACAAGTGTAAAGTGTTTACCAAACTTTGTCGAGATCAAGATAATGTAAATAGATGGTAATGGGCTGGATAAACGGTTCATGGATGAACATATGATATGGCTGGAATGCTGGCTTTATTATGGATACGAGAAGATGCTTTCTCCTAAATTAGCGCACATAGATGCTCGATTCTACACATGACGCCTGTTTGCCAGGTTTTCATCATGGTACATGTCCAAAGTGCCATCGAAATGGTTTTTGCTAGAGGGCGATTTTTCTTTTTACTATTTTCAATCCTTTTTTTTTTCTGAGAGATTTTAAGCTGATGCTGAAGCACCTACTGGTGTTGATGTTGATGCTTCTATCATAATGTGCCATCGATATCCTTCTTGAAGAAGCTTCTTTGCTAAGATACATGCACTTGAAAGAAAATTTTGAGAAATTCATTCTACTTTGCTGATACCGGAGTTAACTCTGTCTTTATGCGCACATTGCGATAGAATGCCTTCTAAATCCTTATGATGAAGGGTCATTGCCAACACATGGTCAATGAAATAATTTTTAATCACGCATGGAGGCATGGATGGAATGCGTTTAGGAATAAAAGATGGATTAGTTGAAAGTTTGGAACCTTTCACTCTCCAAACTTGGGAAGATGAGCAATGATGAGTGGATATGGAAGTGTGCATGGAATTAGGACCAATTGCTTGATATACTCTGTATGTTTCTTGAGAAGCTTGATTTTTCCTTTGTGGAAATCTTTGATGGATACTTGCCCCTTTTTTATTTTTCCCCATAGTTTCTTTGACTGATGGAGTTTGATAGGGATAATATTTCTTTGTATTTTTTGGTATCCAAGTGTATTTGATTTTTTTGATATGCTTCTTAGCTTCTTTTTCTTTGATAACATTCTTCATGCTTTGATTCAAGTCTTTCTTTTGATGTTGGTCCCAATTTGTGGATGGGGTGATGGGTGGATGAAGATTCATGATGTGGCTCGCTGTAGTATTGGCATTGGTTTCATCATAAAGATTCTTCATGCCTCCTATGTTGACATTTTCTTGAGACAAAGTTGCCCCCAATTTTATGGAAGTATTACTGATATGTTGAGATCCCTTGATTTTCGAATAACCAAGGCCTTGATGCTTAGGATTTCCAATAATCTGCACTGGTTCGAGGATACCTTGTTCATGTAGGCCTAATCCTTTGCGTTGATAATTCATCTGTTGAAAAAAACTATTTGCAATAAGATATGATTTACCTTGGAAACAAGGTGCTAATCCTTCTCTTCTCTATGGTGGATCTTCAAAAGTGACAACTTCCTTATTGATAAGATAATTTTCCCTTACAAAGGTGAGTGATCCAAGTTTATAAGTGATACGATCTTCCATAAGTGGGATGAATGCCTGATTTGTATGTTTATCTTGATCTTGTGAGATATCGGATTGTAATGCTCCTTCAAGAGGTGTTGATGCTTCACTATCCCTATAAAAGTGTTCCTCATGATTCATTCTTGATATGCTTTCACACGATGTTTTTGATTCACAACTTTTGTAGAAGCCTTCTTCATGACCCATTTCTGACATGTCTCTGGATTTCTCTATATTTTGACCATGTGTATAAATGTTAAGAGTAAGAGACTCTTGTTCCTTGGTAAGAGTATGAGACTCTTGTTTTCAATGACGATCATCTATGTGTCCATCCAAAGAAAGAATATTATGGGTAGATGGAGGAGTATGTGCTATATGGATATGATCATCATTTGCAATATCTTGTATAGATTGGAGAGTGCCCATTAGATCATTGTAGTATCTTAGAGATACGAATTCTTGATCTTGACTAATTTTGGAATTACTTTCGACATGGGTCGATTTCAAAGGATGGATTGCTTTCAAAGGGTTTTTGGACATCGTCATAAGGCATGGGAAGTGACTCAATATCCTCTTGATCTTTGAGTGGACTTGGATCAAATGGTGAGTTGAGGATTCTTTCACTGTTCACAATCGTGAGGTCGAAGGATGTCAATATGCCTTAGGAGGGACCATTGCTAGACCTTGGTGATAGTTGTTGATCATGCTTTGAAATATGTTCTTGAGATATGTCCTCTAAGTCATTAGGCATTGTAGAGACATTTTCAATATGATCACTGGTTAATGGATCATGGATTATGTCAATAGGATCAAATATAATCAACACTCCTTGAAATAGATCTTTGTAGGAGGGGTCTTGATCATAACTAAAAAATGGCTCTTGATGAATGTTGATTTGATCACTAGATTGGGTAGACATATCTTCACATTGCTCATTAATGGATTGATTTTGATCATTGTCTTCAATAGTTATGGTGGAGAAATTTCCAATGTTTTCAACCATATGATCAAATGATGTTGACATTTCTTGAAGAGGTGTGATGAGCCCTTTGATCTTGACTAGGAAAATAATCATTAGATGAAGGAGATGGGGTAGCTTGATCATTAGATGGAAGGGAAGCTTTGGATAGGATGGAAGAATTGTCACGCTCCTGGGATGTGATTGAGTCATGAGAGGGTATGGACTCATAAGATGGGGTGGAAGGAGGACTTGGAAAAATATTTTGTTCTTGAGATGGAAGAGGAATATCATGGGTGAATAATGAAAGGAGGGGATCATCATATGATTCTTGAGATATGGGATCTTGATCAAAGATTGGAAGGGTTTGTAGAATTTTGGTATCATGGGATGGAGTGGAAAGAATGTTTTGATTAAGATGTGTAGATTGAAATGAATCATTGGATGTAGAGGATATGATAGAAGAAAGTGATTGAATGGAATCGTTAACTTGGGTGGAAGAATCGTAGGTTTATTTTGAATTATGGGGGATGAAGATAAATGCATGGCATGACAAGATTGGTCAATTTTATTTGATGGTTTAGATTTGGGCTTCCCATTTAACTTTTGCAAAAATTTAGAAACATTGAATTTGGTTGATGTTGTTTTTGGAGGAGAAAAGGTCACGTTCATATTTTTGTCAAAGGAATTTTTAGTTGTGCCCCTTTTATTTCCTTGATTTGCCTTTGGAGTGCACTTATTTGGTGGGTAATAGTACTAAGATTGTTTAAGGGAGTTTCATTCTTTTCAAGATCCTCTTTAATTTTCTCCATATTGTAGTCAGAGGGCAATTTGGCACCTTGGTTTGCCAATAAAAGAAATTATCCTTCTTTTTTTTTCTCTAAGAATTTTTCCATAGCTAAGAGAAAATGTGGATCTTGTTCAACTTCTTGAAGCATTTCCTCTATTATCTCTTCATTTGAACTATTTCCATAAAGCCTATGAACAAGATTTTCTTCCCTATCACCCATGTTTTAAAGTTGATCCCTTCTTTCGTCTTCTTTGTTTTCAGGACTTTTTGGAAATAGGCATATGCTTACACCAAATTTTAACATACTTTGATCAAAAGAATGAAATAGTGCAATGTTGATGGATATGAAAGTCGGGATAGAATGAAGATTCTATGACTTAAAAGATTTCTAAAATTTAGCTCGTGATTCCCTGTTTGAAAGGATGAAAATCCTGTTTGCGGGAATTAAACCAAAGATAAAAAATAAAGATGATTTTGCACTTTGTGAGGTTTGATCGTAGCTTTGTAAAAAGATGGATTTGATGAATGCCTAATGTTCTTGAGTTCTCTATTGCAGAATTTGATTGGGACAAGTAACGTATGTAATTTCAAGTTGGGGAATATAAGAAGAATGAATACGTTGACTGTGGTTGTGCCTTTGAGAAAGGGCTCTTCTTTGAAAGAAGGCTCATGAGTATAAAGGTTCTACAACATAATCGTTAGTGAAACCTCTAATATAGTCATGATATCGGGGAATAAAGGTCCTATGTTCAAGCAAGACTTTTTGACTTTGGTATAGAAATTCCCTCTTCTTCAATAAATTCTTATAACCGAGAGACTTATTTGGCTTTCTAATCTTACTTTCTAAAGACTTCTTGGCAAAAGTTGTAGACTTCCAAACTCTCAGCATGGAAAATACTAGATTGAGAAGACTGATTTCTGAATGTCAGAAAATTACCTAGGTTCGGAAAACACATGCACCGAAACAGAGCATGAATGCGCCAAAACAAACTACCTATGCACCAAAACATAGCACAAATGCGTCGAAACAGAGCATGGATGCATCGAAACCGAGCATGGATTCATCGAAACAGAGCACAGATGTGCTGAAACAAAGTAGTGATGCACCAAAACAGAGTAGCAATGCACCAAAATAGAGCAGCAATGCACCGAAACAAACCAGGGATGCGCTAAATTATCCATTTAGACTTTTGAGACATACATGTTTGGATAGTTTGATATTTTTGGATGATCTTAATCTGATTTAAATGTGAAAAACACAACATAAAGAAGCAGACAGTTGTTTTGTTAATCCTAAAATCTAAACAAAGAGTGTACGTTCTTGAGATTTTCATAGGTTTTAAACAAGATAAGCATTCCAATTAGACTCACTCTTAGTTGTCAAATAGGTCATCATAGTAATCACAGCCCACAGTTTAAAATCACGTTGACTCACACAACCATGTCACCCCCTAGAGGGCGCCCGTGTTTTTGTCTTTTCTAGGTGCGTAATCAAGGTGATGGAAGTGGATACCGAATCTCCTGAGAAAAAAATTTGTGGTGACTATATGGTGAGTGTCTTGGGGGAAGATTCTTCCCTCCCCTTGCACCGTGATTAAGATGATGTTTGGATATTGACACGGCTGACTTTCTACACTATGGTTCATAGTCAAGGTTTCCGTTCAGCATGACAATAGATAAACTCCCTCAGGAGACCTACCAACCTTTAGAACAAAGGCTTTGCGGATGGTTATCTTGCACACTGCCATCGAATTGCAGACTTTCCTTGAATTCGCTTTTGATTATAGTGGGTTGGAAAACCTGGCTTTGGTGGTTCCCACTTAGGTCGTTCCTCTTGGATGAGTAATTTTTCCCACAAGAGCAGGCCCTCTAAAGGATGTAATAAAGCATAAACATTGTAGGAAAATGAAAAGGCAGTCTGGTATTTTGGTCACCCAGTTAAGGGGAGATCATAGACCTATTGACACAAACAAAGCAAACAATGTTCTTTTTATAGCACTAAATGACAATGATTTAAACTAAGTGAAGATGTTGCTTCACTATAGGCATGGGGTTCATTTTAACTGCAAAAATAGTGTGTGGTGAATACCCTAGGATTGATAGATTCTCACTTATAAATTGCTATCCTAGGATTGGTTCATTTTTCTTAAAAACTAAAAATAAAAAATTTGTCCATGGACGACATCAAAATCAAAATTTCTATTTACAAACCCCCTGTATGTGCTAAGAAAATTTTTGTCCGCGGATGGTGTCAAAATCAAAATTTTTGTTTACAAACCCCCTGAATGCGCCAAAACAGTTACTAGATGCGCTAAAAGATCAATCCAGGATGCGCCGAAACAATCCCTGAATGCACCCAAACAGTCACTGAATGCATCGAAATAGTCTCTGGATGTGTCGAAATAGTTCGGGGATGCATTGAAATAGTCCATCGATGCGCCGAAAGAAAGCTCGTATGCGCTGAAGTGCAACTCTAGTCAGTCACCTATCAAAAAATTCCTGCAATAAAAAGATTATAACGGGGGGATGCCCCACGGTGGATGCCAAAAATGTGTCATTAGAAAATGTGGATTAATTAAACAGTAAACTAACACACCAATAAGACATTATATTAAAGAAATTAATCTAGAAAGAATAAATGCAAACTCTAACAACTTCTTCGAATTCGTCCCATCGTCCTCTATCTCCAAGGATTTGATTAAAGGTGTTGGCTCTCAGTTGTGTAAGCAACAACTTGTTGAAATGGCAGCTTAGGACAATGAGATTAATTGAAAATGCATGTGCATGACTAAATGATTTAAGCTATAAAATTGAAATAATATGATGCTAGAATACTGATAATATTGAAATGCAACTATAGTGACTGCGTATGAAACCTAAGATTCGAGGTCCCTTTCAACTCATAAGAGGGCTGTATTTATAGATTTTTGAAGGCAAGAATCTAGTTGGCAAGGATCAAGGGTTGAGTTCAAACCTGTTAAGATGAACAGTGAGAGATAGAGAAGTTAAAAAAAAGATGGAAGGTTAAGAGAGAGATGGAAGATGTTTCCATAAATTAAATAAATAATATTTAATTATGTGTGAGAGATGATAAAAAGTGCTTTAATTAAATAAATAAAATACTTAATTAAATATGAGAAGAAGAAAGTTTCTAATTAAATATTTTTAGAATATTTAATTATGGAGGAAAGAAAGCTTTTAATTAAATATTTATAGAATATTTAATTAAGTGGAAAAGAATAAAGAATTTAGAAAGAAAGCGCTTTAATTAAATATTGGAAATATTTAATTAAATGTGAAATGAAGAATATCATTTAAATTTAAAATTTAAACTTGTGATAATTATTATAAATAAATTGTGAAATCTATTTATTTAATTAAGAGGAAAATAACAATAATTAAATAAACTTATTTATTTAATTAAACTAGAAGAATTGGAAAAATGAGCAATATAAATAAATAATTAAATTTATTTATATGTAGATGACTTAAGTATATTAATTAAATATTTCATATTTAATTAATTAACAGGTTTGGTTAACCGTGACCATTTTTAGATGTGTACAATTGCATTTGAAATTAGGTCTTTTCATTTATCATTTTATTGCATTTTCACATTGCACTTCTAGAAAAACAGAAACTGAAAGTTACTATCTTAGACTTGGAATTGAAATACATTACAGGAATCATAAAAATCATTCCAAAATAGTTAAGAAACCCTAATCAAGGACCCATTCACCTTTATTGGAAAATGAGTCCTTGATCAAGCTAGGCTTGTACTTTATGGAGCCTGAAAAGCATTGAAAATCACTCAAAAATCAATCAAAACATTTCAACAATACCTAACCAAGATCCATTCACCCTTACTGGTGAATGAGTCCCTGTTAGATCCTGATCTACATTTTCTAGAAATTGAAATCTTAGTTTTAGGATTTTTTTTGTTGATGTTACTTTCCTATTTGAGTTTTTTTATTTTTTGTTTCATCAAATTTAGTGAATCTAGCTTTATTTGCTTCATTTTAGTGCATTTTCAAAATTCAAAATTGCATTTACAATAATTCATTTTCATTTTATTACATTGCATAATTAGTAAATTGTATTTTGTATAGAATTTGAACATTGCATTTCCCCTTTCCATTTAGGGTTTGCACACTAGGTTTGTAAAACTTGTATGAGATTTACAACTTGGTGTCCTATTAGTAATACTATTGTAAGATGAAGTTTGTGACTCATGTCATCCTATGATATCTCTCTTGCTATGGATCTTGGTTTTTCTAGTTCTCTTTATAATAGTGTTGATAATCAACCTCAATGGCTCATAGTTTGCATACTTCATTTCCCATGACTTCACCTCCTACAACCAATGTGCATGATGTTATAGAAAAACTAGATGAATAACTAGAAAAATTACAAGATTGTATCCTTAGTGAAAGCATAGCCATTAGCTTGGTTCCTATTATACAAAATCTAAGGAAAGTGCTTAAAACTTGAAATGAAACAAAAAAATTCTATAGCCTTAATTTCTTCTTTCATGAGTACTTGAACAAATAAGACAATAATAACATACATGCCACTATCAACCTTATTGAAGCTAGTGAAACGAAGAATGTTGTGATGAATGTTGACATGGATGTTGTAAACATAAGTGAAGAACAATCAATTAAAATGGTATAATTTATCAAAGCTAAACCTCGTAAGGGCTCAACTAAAAATCCTCTTAACATTGCTTTCTCACAAAATGACACACTTAGACATGCATCTACGGGTCCTCTTTACATAGCTGGTTGAATCAATGATAAGCCCACTAATGGGATATTAATTGAGCTCATTTATGGAGAGAATGTGATCATCGAATAATTTCTATTTATGCATTAACTATATCAAGATACATATGATAAACCAAAAGGATGGATCAAGATGCACAATGGTTTTTCTTGTCCTACGATTGGCTCAATAGGTCTCCCTTCAAAATTCGGACCAAAAAATTTAAATGTCTCATTCACCATCATCCCACAATCAAACCAATTTCATGTTAAGTTAAGCTATCCATGGCTTCACTCCATGAATGTAATCCCTTTAGTTGTGCATAGATTTCTAAAGTTTCCATTTGACATTCATATCTTTACTATGCACCATAGTGGATTTAATCCAGCATGAGCCTAAGGGAGATTTTCATTAGACTTATTTTGGCCCGAGCCTATGGAACATATTAATCCTCATGAAGACTTCTTTTTCAAATCATATTAAAATTTCAAAGTAAAGAAAATAATAGAATTTTCCCTTCGAAACATGCCTCAATCTATAACTGAACCACCTATCCTTGATGAAACAATGATTGAACTAAAATCCCTTCCTAACATCTAAGAAGAACCTATATCAAGTCCTATCATTTCCTACAAGAGACCACACGATAATGCAAACAATCTCGTTGTCCCTCCTAGAATCAAACAAATTTACAAAGTTAAAGAGAAAGTGGTTGAACAACCTCTTGTTGTTTCTTCTACTCCTCCTAAGGAAGAGAAGGAACCTATGATTGAAAAACCCACTCTTACACAAACATAAATTAAAAAAAAATTAAAATGAGATTGAAGTGCTAGAGAGTGTCGGCATAGATGACGTGTTATTTCTCATAGGTTACAAACTCAAGAAGACAAGACAAACATAGAGAATCAAAATCCAAGTTTTACCTAAAGAAATGCATGATGAGTCTATACCTCACTACAACATAAACAAGAAACTTCCATGCACATTGTCATTTGACCTCCTATTGTGATAAACCTAGATGATGACATTGACACTATAAAGATTGATGAACAAGTGCATGATGAGTTGAATACATCGTTTTCTTCTTCTATGAGATTAAATGAAAAATCTCCTAAAAAGAGTATTGAACTTGGTACTTCCCCTAGCTTGACACTTTCTCTTGTCCCTTTGGCTAGTTTTTCCCCTTCTATTTATACAAATCAAGATTGAGATGTGGATGACCTACTCTAGGTTAACTCACATGTGCCTTAGTAGTCTTTTGTTTTTCATGTTTCTTTATGTGATTGTGTGTGCGTAATGTGTTCCCCTATGATGTTTCATTTGATGTACCTCTCTCTCTTTATGTAAATTCCTCTATATGTACCTACATTCTTCTCTATGTCATAAGAATTTTTTATTTGTCTTATTTTTCTTTTTGGGATTACACAAGGCATCGAGACATTTAGGTCTCTTCCATGTTGACCCAAAAGCTTTTCCTTTATCTTTTTCATTTTTCTTGTGTTTTCCTTTTGGGGATGACGCAAGGTGTTGAGACATTTAGGTCTCTTCCATGTTGACCCAAAAGGATTTTTCTTTGTTTTCACTCTCTTTGTGTCATTCTTCCAGTTCTATGATTATTTGGGGAATGATTAAAGTTTTGATCTCTAAAAACAACAATGTAGCAAAGACATACTAACCCCAAATCCATAGATCCCTTATGTATTTTTTGGGCACAACCCTTCCTTCCTATTTCATGATATATCTTTAGTTTGGAAAAATATGACTTGGCATAGGGTTTTCCAAGGAAATCTCTCATGTCTTAGGACAAATCATTTGGCTACATTAGAGAAATTTCTCACAATAATGGTGTTAGCAACAACTTTAAAGTGGGGGAATACATCAATGAAATATTTTGGCATATTTCATGGCATGATTTTCCTTTTTCTTGTAACATGACATTTTCTTAGTGGTGCTATTGGGTTTTATGTCCTCCAATAGTGCAATATTTCTAAGCATATGATCTCCCTTCATGCCATGATGTGAAATTAGAGGCATCCCATAAGTGTCGATCTAATATTCTTGACTTGTCCTCTCTTGGAGACATTAGGAATGATGTTCCCTAAGAAGAAGACCTTACATGAACAAATAAAAACCCCCTTTAACAAAAACTTATAGGAATGCCATTCAAAAGCATAAAAAATAATTATATTGTGGTGCCTTATCAAAGTTGTCAGGAGGATAACTTATGTATGGTATGGGAGGCTAATATGATTCTCTCATTTACCACCTCATTGGGATAACTCACCTAGTGGATAGACTGAGGCTCCACTACTCTAGAGTGAGCATACATGTTGGGATAACTTGCCTAGTGGATAGACTAAGGTTCCACTACCTCAGAGCGGGTAGTGTATGTTACAGACAAATAAACTCATTCCACATCACATAGGAACAATTGTGCTTGATCCTTTCTATTGTATTTCAATTGTTTTGTGGTTTTTCCTTGATGTCAAGACGTTTTGTGATCTATATCCTTGATGTCAACAATGTCAACATTGATAGAATGTAGTGTTTTGGAATTCACATTGTTTTCTCAGTTGATTTGCAGTCACATGTTATAGTTATAGGTCTTTGATTCAGTTTGCCAAAAGTATATTCAACATGCTTACAAGTCTTTGTGACATACTCTCTAGCAAATTTATTTTCAGTTACAAGGTATTGGACAACATTACAGTAGTGATTATCAGCTTCATAAAGGTAATGGTTATGGAAATATGGTTTCAGTTGACTTATCATGGGTTGGTGTATAAGGTAGAATACTTTGATACAAGGCTCTTTGTATTTGATCACATTGTCTCCAAGGCCCTGATGGTTCAGGTTTAGGTTGTAGACATGCAAAATTGACATCATACATCTCGCTCTAACATCGTGCATCGAATTCTCCTATTAATCAATTAAAACAATTTATTGATTAATTTCCTAAGGTTCATTAAATAAATTAATTTATATAATCAAATCCTTAAAGTTCTTCTCATTTGATTTAATAAATCAAACTGATTTAATCAAATGTCAAAATCCCTAAAATCTCCTAAGTTAATTAATCTAAATTAATTAACTTCTAATCATGATTATCATTCTCCAGCTTTTGACTCAACTAGAGTCAAAATCCAAACTCCTAACTAACCCACCCACTTGCACCAATAAATCATTTATTTGATTTATTTCTTCCAATTACATTCAAAAAGGGCATCAAAATGGAATATTCTTCCAATTTGAATCTTCCCCCCAAAAGGGACTTGTCCCTTCCAACAAGGTTTTAAATGCTATTTGCACAAGTCAACATAGCATTTATTACACCTTTCATCCCCCCAAAACATGTCAAGTCATTCAAATTCAAATTTGAAAGTGGCACATTGGCCAAGACTTGCACATTCCTCACCCTCTCATAGCTTGACAAGTGTCATCTTGTCATTGGCTTGTGAATTATCCCACATTCATCTAAAATCACTCAATCTCCTACTCTTGAATCTATAAAATGCAAAGCATTTCAACACAAATGGGACACAACACACAACACACAACACACAACTCATGCTCATTGTAAGGTTACTCTCCACTTGTGAGAACTGATCTTGCTTATCATCACACCATTTGCTTAGCACTATTTTCTGATTGCAAGGTTACTCTCTTCATTTGAGAGGATATCTTGCTCTTCATCCATCATTTGGAAATTTTTGCTTATCAAGGGGGTGGGAAAGGGCTTTTCTTTCCACATTTCAAAAGGCACCACTCCCACTATGGGATAGATATGGATACTATTTTAATATGCTTTCAAGTTTTCTTATTTGGTCTTTTAGAATTTTGTTTAGCATGCTAGATATGATCCATTATCTCATAGGGATTACTATAATTTTCTAACAATGTTATTCTATGTCAATGAATCACCATTTTGCAGATTTTAGTGTCCTACAAATGGCGCTAGAAGGAGGGCATGTGTAGAAGTTTTGTCATAATCTTGTTGTTTAATCATTTTCTGGAGGAGGATAGTTCTATGACTGTTGTTATTCTAATTTGAGAATTTATATATCTGATTATGAACAAGTCTTTTTTGAGTCGTGCTTCTTTGTTAATATCTTCTGTACTACATTTATTTTTATGCTTAAAAACCTTTCTTTGGGCAATAAAGTGAGAAAAGAAAAAAAAAAAAAAAGAAAAAAAAAGCATTATCTTTTGGATATGTGGTTTCTAGAGTATCTGTTTAGACAATCTATCTGGATATAATAGAGCTTTAGGGAATAGACGACCATAAGACTTCAATGCCTTCAACAATCATGGATCCCCTTGTCGTGAGAATGGCCACCATCTCTAGTCATTGCAATGAGTCTAACGGATACCCTTTTTGTCTGAACTATTCTGAATTGTAACCACCGGTCTATCACTGGTTTACTTCTTCTTTTGCTATTTGATTGCTTGCGTAGGCTTGCTTGTATCTCATTTGATTTATTTAACATATTCTACCAGGCGAGCATTCTTCCTCTGCAGCACTTCCTCCAAATAAGCCATAGCTTTCCCTGCCACAAAAGTTGCACATGCCACTTCTATCAATAGACAGAATACAAATCTTTCCCATGCCGCCTGCAACAAGCTTTGTCGTCGGCCAGTTGTAGTATCTCACCAGAAACCCGTTCTCCCGTATGCTGAAAACTTCGCTCCGCCTTCCATCACCCATACCAACCTCACACATATAATTTTCGATGCTTCCTCCTTTCACATACAGGTCGGCCAGGGCACTTACAACTGCAGCATTTGACAAGTCCCCCACCCCATTCTTTATGCTCGATGGTCTTTAATACAGTGGATCCCGATTTGAAACTACTGAAGCCTGTTCCCCTGGTGATCTTATGTCTGCTGTTGGTGGATCTTATGTTTGCAGCAAGCAGTGTCAACCGTAAAGGTAGGGCGTCGAGCTTCAAGGAATACTGGATTAGGGTCGCAAATAAAGGTCATGGCACATGGCTTTACATCTGACAACGTAGGAGGGAATCCATGTTGGTTTGTCTATATTTCTTATGTCACTCCAAAAAAAAACAAATCTCTGAACAGCACTGCGGCCAGTACAAAGGAAAAGCGAGCTAGTCTTTATCATCATTTACGACTGCTGCCCAACACTAGATGCGTATCCCTTCTTTTTAGCTCAATAAATTGAACTTACTGAGTCTGACTTATGAATTGTTGTAGGTTTAATGCGTGGGATTCAGAATTTACTGATCTAAAAATCTGCACATTTAAATGCTTGGGATTTAAAATCTTTTCATGTTAATCTAAGAGCGATACTCATATTTTAATGTTTGATTTAGTGAAAGGCTCACATCGAATCTGCATTTACTCATGCGGCCTATCATAAATTCATATTGCTGATGTGGTCACTCTAGTAGTTGCTATCTTTTAAGACTGCTTTCCGTTCTAAAAATCTTTTTTAAAAAGAAAGCTCAAAAATTAAGGTGGCTGCTGTATCTAGTCATTTCTCCTCAAGGAACCATTCAAGGCTATTCCGTGATCTTCGCTGACTGCAAATCTCTCTTGAGGCATGGTAGGGTTCTTTCATTTCATTAATGCTTTTGTACAGGTGCGGCGTATGGTAGATTGTTCGCAGTCCCCTCTCCCATTAATCTTCACGTGACATCCTATGAGGAAATTATCTGAAGTTCTTATTCTTGATGGCTTTGTCCTTTGGCTTTCCTTATTACGTGGTAACTCTAAATCTCTTGAGTGACTTCAATTGTGCAGAATCATGCTTGCTTTTAATCCCCATTCCAAAATTTTATCAGCTCTTATTATGCACAACTGCTTCTATATAGTAGCAGTCATCATTGCTTTCTTGATTTTATTGTTTAAAAGTGATTCACACAATGTGTAACCTCATAACTACTCCATTCGCGTGCCTTCTTTATGCTCCCTCTTATATGCCTGTCTATGATATTGTGTTTTAAGGAGTATATGGTTGCAACAAATGGGGGGAAGACCTTACGTATGCGGAAACCAAATTCAAAATAGCCTTGAATATTTGGAATAAATAGAGTCTATAGCTATCTAGCAATAGTAGATTATAGGTATGTTTGTTGAAGGTCAATTCAATAATAAATAGTGTCTTGATTCCTAGCTTGTTAGACACTCGATGCTTATCATTAACCTTCAGCAAACACACCTTTGAATTCACTGTCACACACATTAAAGAAAGCAGTGCTGCACTTATGCATTTGATGAGTACTATTATTTGCATTGATTTGTGCTATGTGCTAGATTTTGTTTTAATCTTTTTTGTTTTATGAACTGGGCTATTAGGATTCGAATTAATTGGGGCCTCATAAAATCTACCTTTGGTTGGTACCATTGAAACATAAGTTGGTATTTGGACACATTAGAAGAGAAAGATGGACTATCTTTATACTTTAAGGGTAGCCCAACGTCTGCAAAGTCAAGTTATTAGTATATTTTGTAGGAAATAAACTTAAGTGCTTTCATGGACTGATATTTTGATATTGTATCATGCAGATTTTATTAAACATTTCAAGTCGGTTGACTAAATATTTAAATTTGGTTTTATAAAGCGGTCTTGTGGAAAGCAGCAATTGCTAAGAACGACAAGTCATAAATGTTAAGGGCTGATATTAGAATTGAACATTGGACTTCAGCAAGAAATGGGTAGATTCAAGTTGAAGAATCAAATTCTAAACAAAAAGCATTTTTTAATGCTTATCTTGAGCTTCCATTTTATGCTCTCATTTTCTGTTTCAAACCAAATCACCTTTTCAATTTGGGCTTAAAAATCAATCAATGACTTGATCTTTTCAAAGTTGGTTAAAATTGAACCTTAGACACTTACTAGATTTCAATTTGGGATTAAAAATGAACAAGGCAACTTCACATTTCAATTGGTGCTTTTAAAATGAACTCATAATTGCTTTGAGGAATTTAAAATTGAACATGTGTACTTTGTGTTTTGTAAACTTTTTTGCAAAGTAGTGTCATTTAAAAAGGCGTATGCGCTTCTCTCGCGCTTCACGGCGATCTTGAGAATCAAAAGTCTTTTTGGTGACCCTAAGTTGCATAAAAGATTGCCTCCACACTTCAATTTGGGCATTTTAAAATTGAACAAATCATGCGAGTGTGAGCACGATATATTGCGGAGGTTCTCCCCTTTGTTTTTCAATGAAGGTTGTGTGAACGACGAGATATGTTAGCTCGCTATTGTTTAACTTAGAGGGCCTGCCTTGTGGGAAAAAGTATTCACCCAAGGGAACGACCCAACCGGGAACACGCTAAAGCCAAGCAACTTCCAACCGGTATATAAGTGTGGATTCTTGAGGAAAGTTCAAGAATCACGAGGATTATTCCGACGAGATGGACAGCAATGGACTCTCGCCGACGTTGGATAATCCCCCACGAACGGAATGCCCGAATTAGAACCCTTGTTTAGAAATTGGCCAAAACCTTATCTATCTTGTTGGTGCAAGAGGTCATGTCCTTTGAAGCCACCCCACATAACATGCGGTCTTGTTGTGGAAATGGAAAGTATGCCATGGGAGATTCATGGGTACTAATGCTTGGCTGACCCGAATAAGTGAGTGTCGTGGAGGGGAGCCAGTGTGGTCAAGCATTTAGCCATTCGCACAAGATATGCGCAGCTGGATTTATCCAAGTGGGAACCCAACAAGGTATTGTCTCATCAACCTAGGAGTGTGAAAGTGCTTGGAAAAAACACATTGCTTGATCTTGAAAACATTTGGAAAACAAACATACACAAAAACCTTGAAATTTCAAACACCTTGTGGGGAACAAATACCTATTGACGAACTTGCCCACTCTTGCTTTCCCTAGGGATCACATTCCTAGAGGTTTCTAAGTGTGCAAATTCTACCATCATTTGTTTCCAATAAGGATAAACATAAGGAACTTTTGCCCTATTTTCCTCGATTTTCGCATAAAGGAGCTTGTGGAATGAGAAAGAGAATGGGACATCAGACATATAGTTTGAAAACCTAAGCAAGCAATTGTCTTGGATAAAAAGAACCTCATTTAACCAAGATAAAAGACAAATTTAATTACACATGTGTTTTCTAACATGATCAAAATCCCAAAATCGAAGTTCAAAAAAAGCTTAGTCTGAAAGCTAGTGAGGAGCGTCTTGAGATCCTGAATTGTTTGAAAGGTTTACTTTCCTCTCATAGGAAATATAGCCTGTCCTTCAACACCGAGGTCTTGTAAGAAGAAGTATCATCTAGGTCAAGTCTAGGATCAAATTCAATCACTTTCATCCATCTTTCAACCATCAAAATCAGTCAAATTTCCATCTCACCAACAGCTCTTGGAATCTTTGTAAACATCTTTTATGCTAAACTTTGAGGCAAAATCAAAACATCTTTGTTTTAACACATCTAGTCAAACCATCATCTTATACACGAGTTCTCTCTTGGATAATACAACTTCCTAGGGTTTACGAGTTCATCTTGTTTGGCTTAACACACCTAGCCAAATTATCAAATCATCACCTCGTTTGACTTGACGCACTTAGTCAAACTACCATCTTGTAGGAGTTCACTCTTGGATAAAACACAACTTCCTAGAGTTTCACAATTACATTTATCACTCTTGTTTGACTTAACACATCTAGTCAAACCATCAATCCAATCACGATCAATCAAGTCCTAAAAGTTTAGCATTTCCTTCAGAGTTTCTTTAAGAGTTCCATTCGTCCGTATCACTCATCTTTCGTTTGTCTCATCCTCATCATCGCTTTGATCCTTCAATTATCCTAGTTCTTCACTTCTTTGAACCTAAGGTTTAGACCGATCTAAAGGATTAGAGGTTCATCTCTTACATTCTTGAAAATTGATCTTCATTTTATGGTTCAAACTCGATCTCAACACAAGAGGGACATGGAATATAAACTTGATCCATCCATCATGAGCAATTCGATTCAACCAAACTATCCAAGCCTTGCAATACCATTTGATTATCAAAGCTTGTACAATGCATACATGGGAGCATTATCTCATACAAACATCAATGGTACAACGAATGTGAGTATGCCCGATCCAAAGTTTGGAACACCTTTCCCAATGATAGATTTAAATCCAAGTCCAAATCTGCAAATCTATCAACCAAACGCTCAATGCATGAGTTTTCCAAACAACATTATCCCACCAAATCCATTCATGCCAAGTGCAACTTTACCAAACATGACCATTTCAAATCCACACTTGGTAAACTTTGGGGTCGACATGTTTACAAATCCCCCTAATGTTTTTCAAAATCCTAGCAATATGTTGATGACTCTAGGTATTGATCCAAGTCAAGGTGATGCCATGCAAAATCAAAGCAATATGATTCCCAACCACAACAATGTTCAATTTCAATCTATCATGCCAAATCAAAACATCATACCAAATCATCCCATTTTTCCATTGATATCGCAAAAACAGATGGAAACCATCCAAGCAACCCCAACAATCAACACCATTCCACCACCACCGCCACCACCGCCAAAGCACAGCACGACCAATTCATTCTCCATCATGTTGCAAGCTGCACAAGAAGCTTCCCACAAAAAGGCACTACAAGCCCAACAAGTTGCACAAACTCAAGCACAAGCGGCTCAAGTAGCCCAACAAGCGCAAGCGCAAGCAGAATTCTACGCACTATTGCAAACAATCCAAGAATAAGTAGCACAACAAAGAGCCCAACAAAAAGCTTTGTTGGCACAAAAACAACATGACGAACAACAAGCGTTGTTGGCTCAGCAGCAAACGCAGGCCTTACCCGCTCAACAAAGCTTGCAACAGATTCCCACCGCAATTGTTGAAAACAAAAATCAAGATCAATCTATCAATTTTGAACATGTTTTGACCTTGACCAATGATCAAATCAACATACACCAAGAGCTACTTTTCAATTATGATCAAAATTCACCAACGATGCCCAACAATGATCCAATCCAAGAAACATTAACATCATTTGATCCTATGTTTGAGAACATTGACAATCCCTCCACCAAAATTGTTGAAAACAATGATCAAAATCAATCCATCAATGAGCACATTGAAGATATGTCTACCCCATCCATTGATCAAATCGTCGTTCGTCAAGAGCCACTTCAAGATGTGTTACAATTATTTGATCCCATTGACATAATCTACGATCCATCGACCAATGATCATATCGAAAAAGTTTCTACATCGCCTTATGAGTTAGAGGAAATATCTCAAAAACGTATTCCAAAGCATGATCAAAATCTATCACCGAGGTCTAGCAATGTTCCTTCCCATGACATATTGACATCCTTTGACCTCACGATTAAGAATAGTGAAAGAATCTTTGACTTTACACTTGATCCAAATCCATTCAAAGAACAAGTGGAAATTAAGCCACTTCCCATGCCTAAGGACAATTTCCAAGAACCTGCTATAAGCAATCCATCCTTTGAAATTGACCCATGTCAAGAATATGATCAAAAGCATGGCGAAAGCAATTCCAGAATTAGTCAAAATCAAAAATTTGTATCTCCGAGATACTACAATGATCTAATGGGCACTCTTTTATCTATACAAGATGCTGCAAATGATGACCACATCCACATAGGACATACTCCTCCATCTACCAATGAGATGCTTTCTTTGGATGGACACACAGATGATCTTCATTCAAAACAAGAGTCTCATACTCTTGAAATCATTACTGGGAAACAAGAGTCTCCTACTCTTAAAATTTGTACACATGATCAAGATGTAGACAAATGCAGAGACATATCAGAAATGGATCATGAAGAAGGCTTGTACATAAGTCATGAATCAGAAACATCCTATGAAGTGAGTCATGAAGAAGACTTTTGTGTAGACAGCAAAGCATCAACACTTCTTAAAGAAGCACTACAATCTGATATGTCACAAGATCAAGTTGAAGATATCAATCAGGCATTCATCCCACATGTGGAGGATCCTATCACTTATAAAGTTGGATCACTCACCTTTTTAAAGGCTAGCTATCTCATCAATAAAGAAGCTGACACATTTGAAGGTTCACCACAGAGCAGAAAAGGAGAAACACCTTGTTTCCAAGGGAAATCATATCCTTTTGCAAATAAAATGTTTCAACAAATGAATTATCAAGGCAGAGGATTAGGCCTACAAGAACAGGGTATCCTAGAACCAGTGCAGATTTTTGGCAATCCTAAGCATCAAGGCCTTGGTTACTCAACAATCAAGGGATCTCAACATGTTGGTAATATTATCACCATACTGGGGGCAACTTCGTCTCGAGCAAACATCAACATAGGGAGCACGAAGAATCCTTATGATGAAACTGATGCCAATACTACAACCCGCCATGTCACGAATCTTCATCCACCTATCACCCCATCCACAAATTGGGACCAACGTCAAAAGAAAGATTTGAATCAAAGGATGAAGCATGAAGGACAAATCAAATACAAGTGGATACCAAAGATTACAAAGAAATATTATCCCTATCAAACTCCACCAGTCAAAGAAAGTATGGGGCAAAATAAAAATGGGGCAAGTATCCATCAAAGATTTCCACAAAGGAAAAAGCATGCTTCTCAAGCAACGTACAAAGTGTATCAAGAAGTTGGTCCAAATTCCATGCACACTTCCATATCCACCCATTATTGCTCATCTTCCCAAGTTTGGAGAGTCAAAGGTTCCAAACCATCGACCAATCCATCTGTTACTCCTAAACACACTCCATCCACGCCTCCACGCATGATATCCAATTCTCACATTGACCATGTATTGGCGGCGACCCTTCATCATAAGGATTCAGAAGGCACCCTATCACGATGGGCGCACAAAGACAGAGTTAACTCTAGTATCAGTAAAGCAGAACAAATTTCTCAAAAGTTGCATTCAAGTGCACATATCTTGGCAAGACAACTTCTACAAGCAGGATACCGATGGCACGTTATGACAGAGGCATCAACATTAGCACCACCAGGTGGTTCAGCATCAGCTTAAAATCTCTCAGAAAATACAAAAACAATCAAAAAATGTCCTGAAAAAATGGTCACCTTGATGAAAACCTGGCAAACAGGCGTCTTGGCGACAACAAAAAATCCAAATAATACAAAAAATCCAAAAAAATCAGAAAAAGTATTGAAAACAGTCAAGAAAAAAATCGTCCTCTAGTGGAAACCACTTCGGTGGCGCTTTGGGCAAGTACCATGATGAAAACCTGGCAAATAGGCGTCATGTGTAGAATCGAGCATCTATGTGCTCCAGTTCATAAGAAAGCATCTTATCACATCCATAATGAAGCCAACATTCCATCCATATCATCCGTTCATCCATGAACCATTTATCCAATCCATTTTCCATCTACATCCATACTCCAAGTTATCTTGATCTTGGAAAATTTTGGAACACACTTTACACTTGTTTATGGTAAACATCTTGACATGGGTCATTTTCATTGATCCCATCCTATCCAACGCTATCTGAGCCTTGAAGCATTATCCGAATAAGAATCCTCTATTTGAACAACTTATCTTATCGTAAGATAATTCATATCCATTCATCCAAGAATCCACCCATGGTTGTTCAAACATTGCTAGACACTGGGGGCAGATATTGCATCTTGCTTCGAGAATAAATCTTGATGTATATCATCCAACTTATGAAGTGATCTGAACATTGGAAAATGTGAAATCAAATTGGTCAAAACATTTGTGAAAAAAAATCCCAAATCACTAGCCCATGGCATATTTTGACAAAAAAACATTCCTTATCAAGCGTTATCCTTCATCGAACATCAATCCAACAATCCAGATCAGTCACATCTAATGCGCACGTCAGCATCACATGAAATCATCAAAGCAATTTTGTTCTAACTCAAGCTTCATCAATCTTGATCAATCGAATCCAATCAATCATCACTTTGTTTGACTTAACACACTTAGTCAAACTATCATCTTATGCACAAGTTTACTCTAGGATAACACAACTTCCTTGGGTTTACAAGTTCATTATCATCACTCTGTTTGGCTTAACACACTTAGCCAAATTATCAAATCCATAATCACCTCGTTTGGCTTAACACAAGTCATGAATCAGAAACATGAATCATAGAATAACAACAGTCATAGAACTATCCTCCTCCAGAAAATGATTAAACAACAAGATTATGACAAAACTTCTACACATGCCCTCCTTCTAGCGCCATTTGTAGGACACTAAAATCTGCAAAATGGTGATTCATTGACATAGAATAACATTGTTAGCAAATTATAGTAATCCCTATGAGATAATGAATCATATCTAGCATGCTAAACAAAATTCTAAAAGACCAAATAAGAAAACTTGAAAGCATATTAAGATAGTATCCATATCTATCCCATAGTGGGAGTGGTGCCTTTTGAAATGTGGAAAGAAAAGCCCTTTCCCACCCCCTTGATAAGCAAAAATTGCCAAATGATGGATGAAGAGCAAGATATCCTCTCAAATGAAGAGAGTAACCTTGCAATCAGAAAATAGTGCTAAGCAAATGGTGTGATGATAAGCAAGATCAATTCTCACAAGTGGAGAGTAACCTTACAATGAGCATGAGTTGTGTGTTGTGTGTTGTGTGTTGTGTCCCATTTGTGTTGAAATGCTTTGCATTTTATAGATTCAAGAGTAGGAGATTGAGTGATTTTAGATGAATGTGGGATAATTCACAAGCCAATGACAAGATGACACTTGTCAAGCTATGAGAGGGTGAGGAATGTGCAAGTCTTGGCCAATGTGCCACTTTCAAATTTGAATTTGAATGACTTGACATGTTTTGGGGGGATGAAAGGTGTAATAAATGCTATGTTGACTTGTGCAAATAGCATTTAAAACCTTGTTGGAAGGGACAAGTCCCTTTTGGGGGGAAGATTCAAATTGGAAGAATATTCCATTTTGATGCCATTTTGAATGTAATTAGAGGAATTATAAATCAAATAAATGATTTATTGGTGCAAGTGGGTGGGTTAGTTAGGAGTTTGGATTTTGACTCTAGTTGAGTCAAAAGCTGGAGAATGATAATCATGATTAGAAGTTAATTAATTTAGATTAATTAACTTAGGAGATTTTAGGGATTTTGACATTTGATTAAATCAGTTTGATTTATTAAATCAAATGAGAAGAACTTTAAGGATTTGATTAAATAAATTAATTTATTTAATGAACCTTAGGAAATTAATCAATAAATTGTTTTAATTGATTAATAGGAGAATTCGATGCACGATGTTAGAGCGAGATGTATGATGTCAATTTTGCATGTCTACATAGGTATATTCAACAGATATATTATTTTAGTTTGATCTTGGTTTAATTAATTTTTATCAGAATGATCTTAGCATAAGATTTCTTTATCCGGTTTCATATTGCCATGTATGACTTTGGCTTACATTTGATGGTAATCATGTTACTCACATTACACATGGATTTGACTTGGTGTTGTTAGTAATTGGGTTCTTCATATTTCAAATGAGATATGATTTACATTATATATCACACAGTATATTTTGGCTTACACTCAAGTTGATCATATCTTATATAGTTCATTTTAACTTTATGGTTATCAGCTTAGGCATTGGGAGACTTGGACAGTCGATGACATTTTTGACTTTGGCATTATTTATTTGCATTAGTCTATTTCATAACACTTGGTCAGTCGACAAGTTATTGCAATTTGTCATCTTTGCAACTGATGACTCAATTCAATGAATCATGTGGATAGTGACATATTCACGTGGACAATATAATACATGTGGACAAGATGAGTGGAAATTGAGTGGGCCATTACTATGTCGGTGGTATGGATTTCAAATGATGTTTATCATTGTTTTGTTTGTCAGATTTTAAATGTTATTCTATTTTGTTAAGTCTTCGAAAGACTTGAAAATGAAAAGGAGAAACTAGGGTTAAGTTTTTTTTCATCTCAACAAGAAAGTTCTTTCTTAACCTAGCCACCATTCAAAATGTATAGATTTGCTCTCTTCACCTAGCCGCCATGGTTAGCATGTTTGTTTGCAGATTTTGGTCTTCTCCAGCCGACACATTATTTAGTGTGAGCTCACTAGAAGTAAAAAGGGCTCGGTTTTTTATTATTATGATTTTGTGTTTGCACTGCTATCTAAGAGTGAGTATAAGTTGCGCAGTTGGGTAGTTATGGTTCCTCCCAACAGATTTTTATGGTATTTATTTTTCCTTCTTCCACTGTGATCAAGTAAAAGTAAAAATTTTACATTCTTTCAATTCTTCCAATGGTTGATTAAACAATATCAAGAGAATTGTATAGTGTTTATTGTTGAAAAATAGAAAATGAAATTGTTTCTATGCTCTATGTTTTGACAGTTAGGTTTTTAGTTATTGGGTGGTTTCTGATGATTTTGCTTGGAAAATTTGTTTTCTGAAGGTTACATTTCATGTTCAATTTGAACAGTGTTAGTTAAGAACTCAGGTAACTCTAACCCTAGCCTGCGATAATATAGTTGTTGAAACTACCTATTTAATATGTTTTTAAAGAGATTGCTTTTAGACATTTTTTGGAGGTTACAGATATGAAAGCCATATGATATTCTAGACATTTTTTTTTGGGAGAGATGTTGTATTGCATTGAATATCTTAAACAGTGACTCTCATATTGTTGTATTTGAGAATGATATTATTCTCTTACAATGTTGTTCAATGGGCTTATTGAAAATCTTTCTTAGTCTTCTATTATAATTATAGAGTTGCAAAATTTACACTTCTAGGGTTCTGATAGGATGTTATAACTGTGATATGTTAAAATGGGTTGGTGCTCCTTGGAATGGGCATTCCTAAATCTTTAAAGGAGTTGGTGCTCCTATTGAATTTGGTGTTGAGTTGGTGCTCCACCAGTGGAACAGAGTTGGTGCTATTTTGAATGAATAAAAAGATCAATTTACGAGTGGTTTTTTATACCCCAAGAGGGTTTTTCCACTTAGGAAAATATCGTGTTATGTGATGAAATTTTTGCATTCTATTTTTTAGTCCATGTGCTTAAATGTTTATGTTTCTCATTTTTGTCACATGTCAGTACATATACTCTAATACTTGTATAAATATCTAAATCTGTCATAAAAGTGTTCAATCTTATGCATAAAGTTATGTGAAAATAAAGGATTGAAAAAGAATTGTTTAAGAAGTACAATATGAACAATTACAATTATGCTTTGACATGGTTAATTAAATTCTTTGTGATCATTCATTATGTTGTTAAAGTTCGTTGACATGTCCATGTTCAATCTACAATTAAAAGATTACATAAAATTGTTTCAAGGTCTTAGTTCAAGTTGTAAGTCAACTAAATATTTTTATAATACTCTGATTCACCCCCCCTCTCAGAGTATTTCATCTTCCAACAATTGGTATCAGAACATAGGAGCCTGCATTAGGTGTCATACCTAGGGTTGATTTTGGTCTTGGAATTCAATATGTCACATGCACAAGAAATTTCATATGTTACAAGAGCTCCTTTGTTTGATGGAACTGATTATGTTGTCTAGAAAATCAGAATGGAAACATATCCGATTTCTATTGATATAGATGTTTGGAATATTGTGAAAAAAAAATATGATGTACCTGCATCAATACCCACTGATTATGATGAGAAAATAAAATATGAAACAAATGCTAGAGCTAAACATGCTCTTCTGTGTGGTTTGACAAAATAATTGTTTGTTAAAGTTATGCATTGTAAGTTAGCCTTTGAAATATGGGAAAAACTTGAGAATGTGTATCAATGGAATGACAAGGTCAAACAATTCAAAATAATCACTCTTAAAAATCAGTTTCAAGAATTGAAAATGAAAGATGATGAAAATATTGTAGATTACTTTATGAGAATAGATGAAATTGTAAATGCAAGAAAAGGTTTAGGTGAAATAGTTGAAGAGTTTGATGTGGTTAGGAAAGTAATCAGAACTTTGCAACCTAAATTTGAATCTATGGTTTCTACTCTTCAAGAGAAGAAACATTTTGATCAGCTTTCCTTAGATAACTTACAGGGTATTCTAATTGCATATGAAAGGAGAATTGGTAATACTAGTTCTACATCAAAAGAAACTCCCTTCAAGGCAAAAAAGAAAGAGTTATTAAATGATAGTGAATCTGATTTATCAGATTCAAAAGAAGCTCTTCTTGTCAAAAAAATCAAAAAGAAATATAAGGGTAAGATTCCCTTTAAATGTTTTACTTGTGGAAAGTCTGGATACTTTGCTGGTAAATTTCCTTACGGTGATTAAGCCAATGAGGATGAAAAGTCAAAAAAATAGTATAAGAAAAAGGCTTTTAACTTCAAAAAGAAAAAGAGTCTCTTTACCAAAGAAGACTCGAATGTTGAGATAGATGACTCAATTGGTGATGAAGATGAAACTTTATTCATGGATGAAGTCGATTCACAAAAGACTTCAAATAAAGAATAAGATAATCGGTCTATTTTAGAAGATGATAAAATAGATCTAAAAGGTGAAATTGTATTTATGGCCACAATGAATGAAATGGAACTGCAAGAAAATAGACTTGTAGAGACTTCTATTTCTAGTAAAGAATTGAATGGTTTTGAGAATGAACTAAAAATTGCTCTGAGTGAAGTTCAAAATTTGAAGAAAGACTTAGTATATCAAAAAATTCAGATTGAGCAAGATATTGAGAATCTAGTAAGTAAGATTCTAATCACTAAAAAGGAAATTACTGATTTAAAACTTCAAGTTGAAATTCTTATGATTACAAGGATGTAATTGGAATTCAAGGAAGAAAAGTGATTTATCTTAGAAATTAAAATCAACAATCTTAGAAAAGAATTTGATAATTTTACATATCTTTTGAATAAACAAAGGTCTTATGAAGACAAGTCAGGTCTTGGTTATATGAATGATTCAAGTGATTTTCTACATGTAAATGTAGAAGCTAAATATGGCAGACCTAGACAAGCTTCCTACAAGAAGAAAAAGAATAGTCTTTCTAAGACAACTATGCAAAACAAAGTTAAGTTGGTTTGGATGCCTAAAAGGAGCAATGTAGAACTGAAAGGTATCTTTAGTCAAAATGAATCACATGTTAACGTTGAGAATACATGGATCTTAGACAGTGTTTGTTCTCATCATATGATAGGGGATATAAGTATTTTTACTGAACTTGAATTTGGTGATTTTGGTTTAGTATGGTTTGGTAATGATGATCAACTTATGGAAAGAGGCATAGTGGTTTTTGGTAATCACATTTTCTTGCAAGATGTTTATTATGCAGTAGGTTTAAAACACAATCTGTTAAGTGTGACACAAATATGTGATCAAGATTTATGTATTATTTTTTATTATTGTGGGTGTGAGATTAAAAGGAAATTAGGAGAAATAGTTATTGTTGGTTCAAGGACACAAGGAAATATCTATGAAGTGACTAGTGCAAAAGTGCTTAATCAATTGAGGAGGAGTCTCTATGATCTTCCTCCTATTTCTTTTCAATAATCAATCTTTGCGATTGTAGGGTGTGCTTTAAAGTTTTATCTTATATCTCTGAAAGTATAAACTACAATCAAATCTTTGTAGTTTAGTTGGTGTTTTGGAATAGTTTGCAATAATTATTACATGAAGGATTGTCTGTTAACATTGTCTTGATTATGGCAATGAGTTGTAGAATTTTTTTCTTGAGAATGAACAAAGAAGTGATATTATTTGTTTGGACAGTCAACACTTAGTTTTTCTATCTTCACAAAGAGGGAGGCTCTATGATATGAGGAGAGTTTTGGAAACTCTGTGTTTGAGGAGATGGAGAAGAAAGATTATGTTTTTTTTGAAGACATGCAATTTTGTCTACTTCGTTAAGCAATGTAGAACAGGGTTTCAAGGCTTCTCGAAATAGTCTTTTCTGAATGCTTTTAAAAGTATGCATGGTCTTAGGGGGATTCATTCTTATCTATTTGCACCATTTGTTTCCTTAAGCATTGGTTCAATACGTGGTTGCATTTGGTTCTTCTTAAGTGTTCATCTCTGAATATTCCATTGGATGGTATTATGTGTGTTTTGATATTGTATTATGGTTTGGATTGCATATTGATTATCATAACCGTTGTCTAATGTTCAGATTGGCAAGTTAAATTGTTTCAGGTTTCATGAGATGGTTACTTAAGATAAGACAACATCAGTGAAAGCAACATTTTTTGCTTGGACATAGGTCATTAATAAGCATGCAACTAATTGATATTAGTCATAGTTTACCAGTGGTATTGATTTTGTTGTTGCAGATGTAAGATGCTTGCAGGGGTATGGTAGCAATACTAGTGTTTTGATAATGAGTATGCAGATGATAAAGTGACAGAAGTGCATAACTTGATGATGATTGTTTTTAAGAAACACAAGTGTTCGATGATTGTTGCAGGAACATAGTGAAAATTATTTTTATATTTCCTATCTATGACAGTTCTTTTTGTATGTTGACAGTATAGTATACTTGATGACAGTTATTTCTTGCACAACTTTCAAAAAAGACAATGTGTTGACAATGGAATAGTTGTTTTGGTATAAGAGTGCTTTGTTGTTACTTGGAAGTTCATGGTCTTTAGTTTGCAGGTGATGGTACTTTGTTGGTTTACATTGTTGATCATTATTTTGTTGATATGGTTCAGGATAATTGGTAAGATAGGTGATAGTGTGGTAATATTTATTGATAGTACCTTTATGCTTACTTATTTCATGCTTGACAGTGATTTGTTGCTATACAAAAGGAAGTTGGTTCTGGCATGATATGGTGTTTTTCATCTTATGATATTTAGTTGACAATGTTCATATCCTTCATGGTGTTTAGAAATTTATGCTTATAATGTGCATAGTGTGGTGTTGTTTAATCAGGGCTTCATCTGAAACAACTTGAATAATTGTGTTTCTACTTGCTGAATTCTCTTTATCCTTGTTCAAGTGTGGTACTCAGAAAGGAGTAATGATACCAATTTTGATATATTTTTGTATAATGCTTCTTTGTAGGGGGAGCTTAGATCTACATGTTTTCATTCCCAGCTCTCTTATATATTTTTCATTTGTTGTAGCTGGTTTTTGATTGAATAGTGCTATATCATAGGGAGAGGTTTTCATGATACAAAATATTTTTGGTGATTGGTTATAATACAGTTTGGTGGTGTATGCATTCTCAGCTTGTCATTTATTCTTGGGGTTCTTAACAATGATATTCCTTAGTGTGTTTGATAGTGAGTTGCTATTTGTAGGTTGTGCAATTGGTGCATACATTGATAATCTTGATCACATAGTACTAAATTTTATGATATTTACACGTTGTCAGTATTATGGCTACCAGAGTTATTTTGTTTTCTCATGTGAATACAAGGTGTTATATGCAAAAAATTTATTTACTTATGCCTAAAGTAATGATATGATTCTTGACTACTATTTGTTAGATGGATATGTGTTGGTTGGATTCAGTTATTTTTATTCATGGCATTTCACATTCTCCTTTGTTATTCTTTGTCATTGAGGCAAAAAAGGGGAGAGATGATATGTGTTTATCCATCAAGGACAAAGGGGGAGTTCGTTGTCTTTCAGTTGTTTTGTGGTTTATCCTTGATGTCAACAATGTCAACATTGACAAAATGCAGTGCTTTGGAATTCACATTTTTTTCTCAATTGATTTGCAGTCACGTGTTACAATTACAAGTCTTTGATTTAGTTTTCCATAGGTATATTCAACATGCTTACAAGTATTTTTGACATACTCTCTAGAAGATTTATTTTTAGCTACAAGGTATTGGACAACATTATAGTTGTGATTATCAGCTTCATAAAGGTAATGCTTATGGCAATATGGTTTCAGTTGAATTATCATGGGTTGGTGTATAAGGTGGAATACTTTGATACAAGGCTCTTTGTATTTGATCACATTGTCTCCAAGGCCTTGATGGTTCAGGTTCAGGTATATTCAACAAATATATTATTTTATTTTGATCTTGGTTTCATTAATTGTTATCAAGATGATCTTGGCATAAGATGTCTTTATCCGATTTCATATTTCCATGTATGACTATGGCTTACATTTGATGGTAATCATATTACTCACATTACACATGGCTTTGACTTGGTGTTGTTAGTAATTGGGTTCTTCATATTTCAAATGAGATATGGTTTGCATTATATATCACATAGTGTATTTTGGCTTACACTCAAACCGATCATAATTTATATAGTTCATTTGAACTTTATTGTTATCAGCTTAGGCATTGGGAGACTTGGACAGTCGATGACATATTTCACTTTGGCATTATTTATTTGCATCGGTCTATGTCATAACACTTGGGAAGTCGACAGGTTATTGCAATTTATTATCTTTGCAATTGATGACTCAATTCAATGAGTCACGTGGACAGTGACATATTCACGTGGATAGTATAATACATGTGGGCAAGATCAGTGGCAATTGAGTGGGCCATTATTATGTCGGTGGTATGGATTTCAAATGATGTTTATCATTGTTTTGTTTGTTAGATTTCAAATGTTATTCTATTTTGTTAAGTCTTCGAAATACTTGGAAAAGAAAAGGAGAAACTAGGGTTAATGTTTTTTTCATCTCAACAAGAAAGTTCTTTCGTAACCTAGTCGCCATTGAAAATGCATAGAATTTCTCTCTTCATCTAGCCACCATGGTTAGCATGTTTTTTTGCAGATTTTGGTCTTCCCCAGCCGACACATTATGTATTATGAGCTCAATAGAAGTAAAAAGGGCTTGGTTTTTTTTTATTCTGATTTTGTGTTTCCATTGCTAGCTAAGAGTGAGTATAAGCTACGCAGTTGGGTAGTTATGGTTCCTCCCAACAAATTTTTATGGTATTTTTTTTCCTTCTTCTACCATGATCAAGTAAAAGTAAAAATTTTACATTCTTTCAGTTCTTCCAATGGTTGATTAAACAATATCAAGAGAATCTTATAGTGTTTATTGTTGAAAAATAGAAAATGAAATTATTTCTATGCTCTATGTTTTGGCAGTTGAGTTTTTAGTTATTGGGTGGTTTCTGGAAAATTTTCTTGGAAAATTTGTTATTTGAAGGTTACATTTCATGTTCAATCTGAATAGTGTTAGTTAAGAGCTCAGGTAACCCTAACCCTAGCTTGAGATAATACAATTGTTGAAACTACCTATTTATTGTGTTTTTAAAGAGATTGCTTTTAAACATTTTTTGGAGGTTACAAATATGAAAGGCATATGATATTCTAGACATTTTTTTTGGGAGAGATGTTCTATTACATTGAATATCTTGAACAATGACTCTTAGATTTTTGTATTAAAGAATGATGCCATTATTCTCTTACAATGTTGTTCAATGGGATTATTGAAAATCTTTCTTAGTCTTCTATTGTAATTATAGAGCTACAAAATCTCCACTTCTAGGGTTTTGATAGGATGCTATAACTGTGATATGTTAAAATGGGTTGGTGCTCCTTGGAATGGGTGTTCCTAAATCTATAAAGGAGTTGGTGCTCCTATAATCTTGTAATGTTGGAGTTGGTGCTTAATAATTTTTGGTGTTGAGTTGGCGCTCTTTTGAATGAATAAAAAGATCAATTTACAAGTGGTTTTTTATACCCCAAGAGGGTTTTTCCACTCAGGAAAATATCGTGTTATGTGATGAAATTTGTGTATTCTATTTTTCAGTCCATGTGCTTAAATGTCTATGTTTCTCATTTTGGTCACATGTTAGTACAAATACTCTGATACTTGTATACATATCTAAATCTTTCATAAAAGTGTTCAATCTTATGCATAAAGTTATGTGAAAATAAAGCATTGAAAAAGAATTGTTCAAGCAGTATAATATGAACAATTACAATTATTCTTTGACATGGTTAGGTAAAGTCTTTTTGATCAGTCATTATGTTGTTAAAGTTCGTTGACCTATCCATGTTCAGTCTACAATTAAAAGGTTAGATAGAAAACTTTCAAGGTCTTCGTTCAAGTTGGTCTTAGTTCAAGTTGTAAGTCAAGTGAAAAAATATATAATAATCTGATCCACCCCCCACTCAGAGTATTCCATCTTCCAACAATTTCTTTTATTTCTTTTTTCTTGGCCTTTGATAGGGTATAGAAATGTATCTTTGTTATTGTTGCATACTAAAGTGTCTTGAATGTCTACTTTAGTGTGATTTTATCATGGGGGAAAAATTTCACTAAAGTGGGGGAAAAATGTAGTGTCAAAAAAAGTAATCCCTTTTCACACTTAATTTGGGAATGAATGATATATAATGTCTTGGTTGCCTTGGTTTAGTGTTGTAATATGTTGTACACATTCACATTAATCTGAGACCCTTTTTAATGCAATGTACTTAAATTGTACCTTATTTATGGTGTTGTAAAGTGTTGTAGTACTCTTTCACACTTATCTAGGGTTTCATTAATTAATTATGGTTAATTGAGCTTAATTAGACCCTTTAATTCAAATTTAAGCCTTATTAATGACACCTTTCGAAGGATCTATCTTGACACCCAGTAATCAAATTGCATAACATTTAAGTTGGAAAAATCAAGGTCCTAGAAAATGGTGCAAGGATCCATTCACCTTTAGTGGCGAATGGGTCCTCTCCACATAGGATACCCCTTTCTATGCATTTTTGAGGTGGGTTTATGATGTTCTTTCAACCCCCCAAAGCAAGGTCCTAGAAAGTTGTGCTAGGACCCATTCACCTTTAGTGGAAAATGGTTCCTCCTCACATAGTACACCCCTTTTTACAATTAATTTTGGAAAAATTCTAATGACTTTCTATCCTAGATCTGGTGTCGGATTAAATTATTTGAATTTTGGGGTTAATTTCTAGATTTAGTATAAATATGTGGTTAATTCACATAGTTTCACCTAGCAACTTTGAGAGAGCATCCTAATACTTTACAAGAGAATTATAAAGCACTTCAAGAGCACTTTAAGGACATTCAAAGTAGGATTAGTGAAGTTTATTGCAACAATTAAAGATCATTCCATAATGTCAAAGGTATAGTACATTCAAGCATGTTGTTGCACTAAGATTGTTGATGTAGCATTGAAGATCTACTTGCAAGAATTGTTTCACATCCTATTTGAGATCAAGATATACATTTTTCATGGCCACTTCATGTTAGTTTGCAGATTTATATTCCAAGACAACTTCCAAGGTATCAACATTTTGTAGTTTCATGTTTCGTGCTTCAATTCCATTATTTCATCATTTGGTTTAAATACCTAAAAGGCATTTGACCTAGGAAAACTCCTATTCACTAACAATAAATAAGGTTTTATTCACTTGAATGTATATTTGTAGATTTATAGGTTGAAGATCAAGTGGAGAATAAGATTGGAGGAAAAATTATCAAAGTTGTGAAGTTACAAAGTTTTCATTCATGGTGCAAGAACACAGAAAGAAGGCTACAAAAGTTGTTACAAGTTTTAGGGACACGATAACTATGGATCTAAGAGTGTAGGAATCAAGGAATAGAACCCAAATCTCAGTTTTAGAAATCCTAACAGGGATCCATTCCCCTCTAAAGGCGAATGAGTCTTTTGCGACCTAAAAACAAGCTTCTTGCAACAAGGTACACATGATTCTAGCCTCTCAAAATCACCCTCATAGTTGCTATAATAGTTAGGCTTCATTTCTAATTGTTATTTACAACATATCACACACAAAATCACATGTTTTAGGGTGAGAATTAGTGGTCTATCATTTTGGTTTCGGTAAACCCTATTTTCCCCCTTATCATCAAGCATCAAGTCAATGTTTTTGATGTATAATGTGTGTTTTCAAGCTAACCTTTGTGATGTAGTTTTTCATGATTCAAGAAAACATTCAATCCAAGATCCATAACATACAATCAAGAGTCAAGATCTACATTCATGCTAGCCATTTCACACAAGATTACAACCTTTATTCCAAGGGTTTGCTGAGTTGCAACATTGCATATTGTTCATTCATCATTCCTTCATTCAATTTCATTTCAAGGTTTGATTACCAAAATGGGGTTTGACCAAGGAAAACCTCTATCCACTAACATAACAACATTTGTCTCTCTCTATATGTGTGATTGCAGATATAATTGTTTTTGAACTAGTGTAATTAATTGAATATTACACTAGCATAAGTTTACTTAGGTTTTTTATTTATTTAACTAAGCCCTAGGTTGCATCATTAAAAATCATAAATAATGGGGTCATTACCCTTTCCATGTTTGTAGGAGATAAGATTTCTTCTAGAAGATGTGCTGTCTTTTCTAGAACTTATCTCAATTAGTTTATCATTCCCTAGGTAGGTTGTTAGGGTTTAGATTTGTTACATGTAGTGTGATTAAGACACTTGGAAACATCTTGTGCATTCTAGGTTTCTCTGTTGCCTATTTAATCAGGGCATATGTATACTTGTAACATTATTCTAGATCAATGAGATAATCTCTATCTGAATGTCATTGTTGCAACACTTTCTATGTGGTTTAATATTTTCCTAGCAAAGGTCCTCCATTGATGACTACAACTTCATCAAGGACATTATGCATCCATCATTCCAACATGGTATCAAAGCTTTTCCAGTGAAAGTTCATCCCAAGATCAAGAAAGTTGGCTTGTGAGATAATTTTTAGGCTTGAGGGTTTTACTTCGCAGGCTAGTTGGTTCTACTTGGGGACCAAATTGTTTTATGGTGCAAATCAGGCTCTCTCTAACCTCTCCATTATGCTCAAAAGGCCTCAAAACCTATAGATCGCCTGCCTATTTGCTAAAATCAAAGATATTTCTACCAGAAGCCATTTGAGGTATTATTTAGGGTTTGCATTTTTTGTACTATTTGTACAAATTTGTAGAAAAAAATCTCCCCTCTCAATCCTCTTAAAAGGAAAATATTTTTAAGGCATCAAGCTTTTATTATTTCTCAATTTTGGAAATTTTTTCTAAAGTTTGGCAAAAAATTAAAGTTCAGGGGTGACCTGTTATTTTAATTAGCAATCGGCACCAAAGGTTCAATATTTATTTTCCATCAGCTAAAGTTCTTCACCTATCAACATTTGATTTTCGGTGTTTATTTTTTATCTACAAAATATTTTTAATTATCGATATTATTTTTTTGAATTGCCCTTTCAGCAATATTCAAAAAAAAATTGTTTGTTGATTTTTTGTAAGAAAATTTGTAGACATTAACACACCATCGGTTGCATTCATTAATGGTTACACCAGTTGGCCCACTGTCACATCATTGGTCTTGTCTTTGGTTGGACCATTTGACTGCTATCCACTATTCATCCACTTTCCATCGTCGACATTCCTCCACTGCTGACCCATCAAATGGTGAACGGCCCTCTTTACAACCCCTATCATCAGTTACATTAAGAACCAAGGGCTCCACTCTATTTGGGTGGTGCCACCAAGAACCACCAATCTCACCGCCAACTGCCGCTCCACCGCCACCTTGTGAGTGGCATGTTTTTTTTAACCTATCGACAGACCTTGGTCATATCAACAATCGAGGGCTAATTTTTTTTAAGCCTAGAGTGCTATATTTTTGTGCCTAATTAGCTTGTTCTTTCTAAACAACAATTTTTTCTTTCAAAGGCCATATCTTTGTGCCACAGTGTCAAAAATCCATAAATGAGATGTCGTCGAAAAGAGGATTTAGAGAACTTTCCAGTGGTGCACTCTATTTTTTAGGATTCTACTAGCATCAAAAGTTCTAGTCAACCCTCCATTTTGGACTCAACAACCAATATCTTCACATCAGATTGTTGAAATCTAGTGATTCCAGTGGTATTCAAAACATATTTCAGAGATCTTTTCATCTATCCAGTCACTTCTTTTAGTTTTAGCTCCAAGTATCATTTATTGGTTTTTCCAATTTGATGCATTTTCTTGATTCCTTTGACATCCTAAAACTTGAAAAATAATTTATTGATTTTGGAGGCATCTTTTCAGTAGCATATCATCTTTGGAAGTTTCTATTTTCTATTGAAGGTCAATATCTTTGTATTATTAGAGATTTAGTCATAATTTGTTATGGGGTTTTCAAGTCATCCTTCACTGATCATGTTGGGAAAGGGAAACTATCTGCAATGGAGAGATTGCATAATCAATCATCTTCAATCCCTTCATTTATTGCCACATTTGTATGGTTGGGTTCCCCCTCATGATGATTGTATCCAAAAATTTGATTAGAATTATCAAAGGTATGATGTCGTTTGCCTCTTCATTCTTCAAATCGGGTACCCCATTATGATATTGTTGTGCAAGAGGTTGCTTGTTTGGATTGACTTGAATTTTCTAAAGAGGTTGACAAAGTTTCTTTAGATGTTCCTTCTTCTCCATCAGAGGCTATTGGTATCCCTTCACATTCAATGATTCCTTGTCTAGATTCATTGATTGAGGCTTTCATCATCTTCATTATCAAGAAACATTCAGTGTTCAAGACTTGACATCACAAAATGGCTTTGTTTCAGAGATTGTTGACTTGGCTACTTCTACAGGTTTGGAGGACATTCTTGAGGGGATATCACTCCTCTATTCAGATCCTATTGTGGAGATTTTTCTTAAGTGTCCACATTCCTTTGTTTCAACCTCGATTGGGGATCAAGAGACTTCCTTGGAGGCCCTTGTTTTCTCTTCAAATATTTCATGTATGAGACTTCTTCCCTCTCATTCCATTCAGGAATTGGAGTTTCTTCAACATCTACCATTGGATTTGCTTCTTCCTAGCAGGAGACATGTGGTTTGGACACCTTTTTTGCTTCAGACTTCTTTAAATGGTTTTGAGGACCCTTCATTTAGAGTGGGAAATCCAGACTCCATCTATTCCTTTGATGGAAGGATAAATGTATTTCTATCTTTGGATCTTGTTCAACATTAGTTTCTTCTTTGTCCTTGTTTGTCACCTTCTTCATTATTTGGTAATGTACCTAAGTTGATTGTGGCATCTTCATTTTCCTTGGGCATGGAGACACATGAGCTATTTTTAGAGACATCATCATCCAAATTTATTCTTCCTTTAATTCTTATCCAGAATTGTAAGCATCCCTGCACTTTCACTTGGTTTTGTTTCTTCTGAAAGGGAGACAAGTTGTTTGTCGACATTGGATCATGTTTTGTCTATAGGCACATACCATTCTTGCAAGTGATCTCATGTTCTGGGGGCATATATAGTCTCTCTAAGTCCTTCCTCTGGGGGGCTATTGATTGTATTATATCTATGAACCCCAATTTCATACCTGCACAAATAAGGAAAACAAGCACAATATTAGATCATATGCAAGCAAGAAACAAGGATTCCCCATGAAATCCATCTGCAAAGCTTAAAATAGGAAAAACAAAGAAATGAACAAGAAAGCAATGAAATCCTAATTAAGCATGCAAACTCATGAGCCCATGGGGGAGTTGGTGCCAATTGATGTGTCGAAATTGGCCCTTTCCCAACTCCTTTGTAAGCTTGATGATGATTGATCCACTTGATGGTTGAAATCTTGCATAACCTAGCTAAGAGCTTGATAAAAACATATGAGAATGGATATGCTTGAAGATGGATTTGAGTATAGTAAGTTTACTCAAATTGTACATGATGAAATGAGAGGAAGAGTCTCTCATTTATAGATTTCCAAAATGGAAGAATGAATGAAAACATGCAATGTGGGATCATTCAACATCCAATGGCCAAGTGTCACTTGTCAAGATGTGAATGGTTGAGGAATGAGCACATTTTGGTCAATGTGCATGACAAATGTCATTGGATTCAAATTTGAAATTTGAATGTGACATGTGAGAGGGAAAGAGAAATGGGGTTAATGTCACTTGGCTCAAGGAAAAGGACATGTAAGAGGCTTTGAATGCCTTGTTGGAAGTACCCTTCCGACTCAAATTTGAATTCAAATTTGAGGGAATATTCCTTCTTTATTCTTTGTTGAGAGAAAATAGGCAATTAAATAAATCAAAGTAATTATTTATTGTGCAAGTTTCATTTTCTAGAGTATTTTAGTGATAGGGATCAACTTAATCAAGATTTTGATTAATTTAATGAGGGATTAGATGATTTGACAATTTTGACTTAAATTTATGAATTGATCAGAATTGAGAGGAAAGTGATTAATTAAATAAATGATTTTGATTTATTTAACTAAGGAGAATAATGTTAAATCAAATAAGGTTTAAGTTATTTAATTTAAATGAGAAGACTTTAGAGACTTTAATTAAATAGAGATATACGGTTGATTAAATGAAATTGATTAATTTGATCCACGAAGGAGAAAGACTTAATCAAATAAATAATGATTTATTAAATTAAGAGATAAAATATGATGAGATGCTGACAGTATGATTTAGGCGGAAATGTCATGACTGATCAAGTGTGCTAGAGCAAAAATGTACATTTTCCATGTGTACATTTTGCCCCTCTTTGAAGCAATGTACTTGTTGCATTGATTCAAAGAATAAACTGCTATGATCAAAAGTTCAAAATTTCTTGATTTTTTCAGATGCCCCACTATTGTGCCAGTGGAAGGATTATGTTGGTATATTGCCCCCTCGAGAGATCGAACGAAAATGTTTGATTTTCTGATCGTGATAGCGATAAAATGTGACAGGAGTGGGTGGTTCTATTGATCAGAGGATGAAAGATAATTTTTTGATGTAGACAATTCTGATGATGTAGTCATCGGCCATGGGTAGCCTCATGAATATTTTAATACAACACACCGATTTTAGATAGAAATGTTAGTAAAGATAGAAGATTAAGAAGAATAAGATGATGAAAGGAGGATTCACAATCCTACACTATGATGATGATGATGATTTGCTTACTAGGAGTTGGGATTTTCAAAGGGCCAATTACGTTATGTTTGATAACACACATAGGTATGATGCATCAAGGTATAAAGAACCAGGATGGTGTTGTACCTAGTGTGATGGTACTTTGACTTGACAATCAGATAGGAGTGCTCTTGTTCACACTTGACATACAGAAACCTTGCTAGGATGGACCTTAACAAAGCAAGTATTCACCAAGTTATTTTACAAGAACATCCAACAAGCACAACAGATAAAAAAGATAATGATCATTGCCCCATTCCTTTCTCTCTAAACCTGTTTTGTTTAGGCATCATCGAGAGGTCCTTGAAATGAGCACAAAATAAGATAAGTCAAAAGGACCAAGATAAAGTAAACAAACAAGCTAATGTTCTTCATACCACTAGCCAAGGCTAAACTACTGCGGGGTACCTGCTGCTTATGTCCATCATGGGAATGATTCATCCTAGGACATGTAGTGATTAGGGTTTTGGTGAGACTGATTGGATGATAAGTTATTGATACTCCGAGTTGATCAGCTTGCTTGCTTACTAACCTAAACTTGAGACTTTGACGATTAAGCGTTCACTTTGGAACCTGCTAGACTTGCTTCTGAGTGCCTCACCAAAGGGTGAAAGGTGATGATTGATTTAATTATGAGTGATGATTATTGTGGGTGAAAGCGAGATGAAATGGATGGACCATTTTGGATTTTTTAGATATTTTGAGGCTATTTTTGAAATTTTTTCAATGTTTTTGGATTTTGAGTCTCTGGGGCTGATCAAGGATGGCCTTGCCTATGTTTAAGCTCAGAGACGATGTAGTTCGGACTGACAATAGACTCAATGATGAGATAGATGGGAAAATAGATTGCCATTGCGACATAAGCCTAAAGGACTGACCTAAAATGTCAAAAAGATGGGCAAACAAATTGCTATTTTATTGCGACAAATGCTTAAAGGACTGACCTAAAATGTGAAATAGATGGGAAAACGGATTACCATTTTATTGTGATGGACACTTAAAGGACTAACCTAACTGTCTTGAGGGATGATCAAAGATCAACCTTGCCTACGTTCAAGCTCAGAGACGACGTAGTTCGGCAAGATGACAAACTGAAAAGACCTAATGATGATTTTTTTGTAGACTTTTTTTGAGATTTTCTAATGTTTTCTTGTTGGTGCAAAAGGTCATGTCCTTTGAAGCCGCCCCACATATACATGTGGTTCTATTGTAGAGATGAAAAGTATGCCATGGGAGATTCATGGGTACTGATGCTTGGCTGACCCGAGAAGTGAGTGCACTATAGGGGGGAGCCTGTGTGGTCAAGCATCTAATCATACACACTAAATATGCATAGCTGGATTTATCCAAGTGGGAACCCAACAAATATTGTCTTTTTAGCCTAGGGTTGTGCATGTTATTGAAACCCCTTGCTTGGTTCTAAAACATCTGAAACACAAACATTCACAAAAGCTCCAAAATTTCAAACCCTTTGGAGGAAACAAATATCCTTTGACGAATCTAAGTGCTCTTGCTTGCCCTATGGATTCCATCCTTAGAGGCTTCTAAGTGCTTGGGTTTAATCATCATTTGTTTTCACCAAAGTCAACACTAGGAAACCTTTGCCTCGATTTCCTTGATTTCCACATAATGCAATTTGTGGGATGAAAGAAGATTAGGACATTGGACATTCATTTTGAAACATAATCAAGAAAGTGTTTGTGGTAAAAATAAAACCAAACCTAAAGCAAGATAACATACAATTGAACCACACATGTGCTTGGTCCCTTTTGAGTCTTATGGTTTTCATGCAAATATTGGTCTTTTGGTGTGAACCACTTTTAGGGAAAAACATGTTCTTCATTACCTTGGTCTTGTAAGAAAGTCCTCTTAGGTTTATCTAGGATCAAGTCATCACTCTCATTCATCTCTCCATCTATCAAATCTCATCACACCAACAAATTTTGGAACCTTGGAAAACATCACTTATGCTAGACTTTAGGAGAAATCAACATCGCCTTGTTTGAATTAACACACTTAGTCAAATTGTCAATCCTCTTGAACAAATTTACCACTAGGATAACACAACTTCCTAAGGTCTACTAGTTCATGATCACTTTGATTGGCTTAACACACTTAGCCAATTCATTCTCTTGTACAAGTTTACTCTAGGATAACACAACTTCCTAGGCTTTACAGGTGCATTATCATCTTGTTTGACTTAACACACTTAGTCAAACTATCCACAATAAAAAATGAATCAGATCAAGTCCTAAAGTCTATCATTGATCCAAAGTTCCTAAAAGTTAAAAACACCCATATCATTCACCCCTTTCTTCCTTCATCTCATCATTGGTCCTAAAACCCTTGGAGTTCAACAAGGTCAAAACACAAGAGGAACATGGAATATAAATTTGATCCATCCATCATGTGTAATCCAAATCAACTAAACTATCCAAGCCTTACAATGCCAATTGATTTTCAAAACTTGCATTTGTACAATCCATACATGGGATCATTGTCTCATACAAACATCAATGGTACAACCAATATGAGCATGCCGAATGTAAATTTTGGAACACCTTTCCCTTTGGTAGATTTAAATCAAAGTCAAAACTTACAAATCTATCAACGAAACAATCAAGGCATGAGCCTTTCGAGCAATACTCCAAACATAAAGAAAAAAATCATACCAAATCCTCCCATTTTTTCATCAATATCACAACAGCAGATGGCAACCATCCAAGCAACCCCAATGGTCAACACAACCACAAGCCCTCAAGTGTCTCAAAGAACAAGCATCTCAATCATAAAATTCACCACTCAAACCTTCGAAATCAATACGACTGTTCTGCTCATCACAATGGTCAACACCATTCCCAAACCACCACCACCACCACCACCACCACCACCACCAAAACACAACATGGAAAATTCATTCTCTATCATGTTGCAAGTTGCTCACCAAAAGGAACTCCAAAACCAACAAGCTGCACAACTAGCTTCTCAACAAGCGCAAGCAAAATTAGTCGCTCAGCAAGCCACACAAGCCACACAAGTAGCCCAAAAAGCACAACCTCAAACTCATGCACAGTTACAATAAATTCATCTACGAGCATACCAACAAGCCCTGCAAGATTTCCAGGCACAACAAAAAGCTAAACAACAAGCTAAACAAAAAGATTTGTTGGCACAACAACAACTAGACCAATAACAAGCTTTGTTGGCATAGAAGCGGTAGGACCAACAACAAGTTTTGTTGGAACAACAAAAACACAACCAACAACAAGCATTGTTGGCTTAGCAACAAACACAAACATTACTCATGCAGCAGAGCTTGCAACAGATTCTGACCATAATTGTTGAAATCAAAAATCAAGATCTATCCATCGATGAACACCTTGAACATGTTTCCACCTCCTCCAATGATCAAATCAACATACGTCAAGAGCCATTTTTTAGTCATGATCAAGACCCCTCCTACAAAGATCTATTTCAAGGAGTGTTGATGTTATTTGATCCTATTGACATAATCCAAGATCCATCCACCAATGATCGTGTTGAAAATGTCTCTACATCACCTAATGAGTAGAGGACATATCTCAAGAATTTATTCCAAAGCATGATCAACATCTATCACCAAGGTCTAGCAATGATCCTTTCCAAAACATATGGACATCCTTTGACCTCATGAAATTTGAGAAAATTCCTATACCCAATGACAATGTCCAAGAATCCCTTGTAGATGATCCATTCTTTGAAATTGACCCATGTCAAGAACTTGATCCAAAGCATGTTGAAAGAAATTCCGACATTAACCAAGATCAAAAATTTGTATCTCCAAGCTACTAAAATGATATATTGGAAACTCTCCTATCTATACAAGATGTCACAAATAGTGATCATATCCATATAGCACATAATCCTCCATCTACCCATGAGATGCTTTCTTTAGATCGACATGTAGATGATCTTCATTCAAAACAAGAGTTTCATACTCTTGACATTATTACCAAGGAACAAGAGTCTCCTACTCTTAAAATTTGTACACATGATCAAGATATAGAGAAATTCAGAGACATATCAGAAATAGATCATGAAGAAGGCTTCTACAAAAGTTGTGAATCAGAAATATCCTATGAAGGAATGTCAAAAGAAAATCATGAGGAGAAATTTAAAGTGAATAGTGGATCGTCAACACCACTTGAAGAAGCATTAAAATCTAAAATTTCACAAGATCAAGCCAAAGATATCAATCAGGAAGTCATCCCACTTATGGAAGATCCTATCACTTATAAACTTGGATCACTTACCTTCCTTAGGGAAAGCTATCTCATCAATAAATAATTTATCACTTTTGAAGATCTGCCACAGAGCAGAGAAGGATTAGCACCTTGTTTCCAAGGTAAATCATATCTTGTTGCAGATAAAATGTTTCTACAGATGAATTATCAAGGCAGAGGATTAGGTCTGCGTGAACAAGGTATCCTAGAATGAGTACAGATTATTGGCAATCCTAAACATCAAGGCCTTGGTTATTCAAAAATTAAAGGATATAAATATATCATTGATACTTCCACAAAACTAGGGGCAACTTTGTCACAAGAAAACATCAACATAGGGACCACGAAGAATCCTTATGATGGAACCAATGCTAATACTACAATCCGCCATGTTATAAATCTTCACCCACCCATCACCCCATCCACGAATTGGGATCAACATCAAAAGGGATATTTGAATCAAAGAAAGAAGAATATTATCAAGGAAAAAGAAGCTAAGAAGCATGAAGGACAAATCAAATACAAGTGGATACCAAAAAATACAAAGAAAGATTATCCCTATCAAACTCCATTAGTCAAAGAAACTATGGGAAAAAATAAAAAGGGGGCAAGTATCCATCAAAGATATCCACAAAGGAAAAAACATGCTTCTCAAGTGACATACAAAGTGCATTAAGCAATTGGTCCTAATTCCACACACACTTCCATATCCACCCATTATTGCTCATCTTCCCAAGTTTGGAGAGTCAAAGGCTCCAAACTGTCAACCAATCCATCTTTTATTCCTAAACACACTCCATCCATGCCTCCACACATAATATATAATTCTCACATTGACCATGTATTGGAAGTCACCCTTCATCATAAGGATTCAAAAGGAACTCTATCACGATGTGCGCACAAAGACAGAGTTAACTCCGGTATCAACAAAGCAGATCAAGGATCTCAAAAGTTGCATTCAAGTGCACGTATCTTGGCAAGGTGGCTTCTTCAAGAAGGATATTGATGGTACATTATGAAAAAAGAATCTACATCAGGATCACTAGGTGGTTCAACATGAGCTAAAATATTTTGCAAAAATTACCAAAAATCAAAAAAACCAAAAATTAAAAAAAGGATTGAAAAGAGTAAAGAAAAAAATCATCCTCTAGTGAAAACCACTTTGGTGGCACTTTGGACAAGTACCATGATGAAAACCTAGCAGACGGGTGTCATGTGTACAATCGAGCATCTACGTGAACCATTTCAGGTGAAAGCATATTATCACATCCATAATAAAGCCAACATTCCATCCATAATAAATCCGTTCATTCATGAACCATTTATCCAATCCATCTGCATCCATACTCCAAGTTATCTTGATCTTGGAAAATTTTGGTGCACACTTTACACTTGCTTATGGTAGACATCTTGACATGGGTCATTTTCATTGATTTTATCCTACCCAACGTTATCTGAGTCTTGAAGCATTATCCAAATGAGCATCCTTTATTTGAACACCTTATCTTATCACAAGATAATCCTTGGCGTCCTTTGCATGCTTACCATATCTATCCATCTCTATAACGATCCAAGCATCTACCCATGAACTTTCAAATATTGCTAGACACTGGGGGTAGATATTTACATCTTGCATCAGGAATAAATCTTGATATATATCCTTCAACTTATGTGGTGATCCGAACATTGGCAAAAGCGAAATCAAATTGGTCAAGGAATTTGTGAACCAAAAATCCAAATCACTAGCCCATGGCATATTTTGACAGGAAAACGTTCCTTATCAAGCTTTATCTTTCATTGAATATCAATCCAACAATTCATATCAGTTGCATCTAATGTGTACGTCAGTGTCACATCAAATCATCAAAACAATTTTATTCCAAATGAAGCTTTTAAATCTTGATCAATCGAATCCAATCAATTATCACCTTGTTTGACTTAACACACTTAGCCAAACTATCCTCTTGTGTACGAGTTTAATCTAGGATAACACAACTTCCTAGAGTTTACAAGTGCATTATCATCTTATTTGACTTAACACACTTAGTCAAATTATCAAAATCAACATCACCTTGTTTGGCTTAACACACCTAGCCAAACTATCCTCTTGTGTACAAGTTTACTCTAGGATAACATAACTTCCTAGAGTTTATGAGTACAGTATCACTTTTGTTTTCCTTAACACACTTAGTCAAACTATCAATCCATCAGCCCGATCGATCAACATTAAGCTTGGTTTTCAGAAAAATCCCAAAATAGAGCACTGATATCATCATCTATCCAAATCGTTAAAATCATGCGAAAAATTCAAAAAAATTCAGAAAACTCTCAAAAAAATCTGAAAACATTAGAAAATCTCAGAAAAGTCTACAAAAAAATCATCATTAAGTCTTTTCAGTTTGTCATCTTACTAAACTACGTCATCTCTGACCTTGAACGTAGGAAAGGTTGATCTTTGATCATCCCCTGAGATAGTTAGGTCAGTCCTTTAAGCGTTCGTCGCAATAAAATGGCAATCTGTTTGCCCATCTATTTCACATTTTAGGTCAGTCCTTACGCGTCCATTGCATTGGCAATCCGTTTGCCCATCTGTTTCACATTTTAAGTCAGTCCTTTTGGCGTTCGTCACAATGGCAATCTGTTTGCCCATCTATTTCATCGTCGAGTTTGTTGTCAGTTTGAACTACGTCGTCTCTGAGCTTAAACGTAGGCAAGGCCATCATTGATCAGCCCCCAAGACACAAAATCCAAAAACATTGAAAAAATTCAAAAATACCAAAAACAGCTGCAAAATATTTGAAAAATCCAAAATGGTGCATCCATTCTATCTCGCTTTCACCCATCAATATTTTATCACTCATAATAAAGCAATCGTCAATGTCATCCTTTGGTGAGTTAGTCAGAAGCAAGTCTAGTAGGTTCAAAAGTGAACACCTAATTGTCAAAGTCTCAAAGTCTAAGTCAGTAAGCAAGCAAGTTGATCAACTCGAAGTATCAATAGCTTATATCATCCAATCAGTCTCACCAAAACCCTGATCACTACATGTCCTAGGATGAATCCTTCCCACGATGGACATAAGCATCAGGTACCTCACCTTAGTCTAGCTTTGGCTAGCGATATAAAGAACATTGGCTTGTTTGTTTACTTTACCTCGGTCTTTTTTGATTTATCTTATTTTGCACTCATTCCAAGGACCTATCGATGATGCCTAAACAAAACAGGTTTAGAGAGAAAGGAATGGGGCAATGATCATTATTTTTTTTATCTATTGTGCTTGTTGGATGTTCTTGTAAAATAACTTGGCAAATACTTTCTTTGTTAGGTCCGTCCTAGCAAGGTTTTTGTATGTCAAGTGTGAACAAAAATACTATTATCTGATTGCCAAGTCAAAGTCCATCACACTAGGTACAACGCCATCCTGGTTGTTTATACCTTGATGCATTGTACCTATGTGTGTTATCAAACATTACGTAATTAGACCTTTGAAAATCCCAACTCCTGGTAAGGAAATCATCATCATAACATACACGTTTTGGATCATCCTTCCATTCATTTTATTCTTCTTATTCCTCTATCTTTACTAACACTTCTATCTAAAATCAATGTGTTGTATCAAAATATACACAAGGCTACCCATGACTGATGACTGTCTATACATCATCAAAATTGTCTACATCAAATAATTATCTTAAGTCCTTCGATCAATAGAACCACTCCTCTTACATTTTATCGTGATCTCGATCGGAAAATCAAACATTTCCGATCGATCTCTCGAGGGGGCAATATACCGGCATAATCCTTCTGCTGGGGCAACAGTGGGGCATCTGAAAAAAATGAGAAATTTTGAACTTTTGATCATAGCAGTTTATTCTTTGAATCAATGCAACAAGTACATTGCTTCAAAGAGGGGCAAAATGTAGACATGGAAAATGTACACTTTCAATCTAGCACAATTGATCAATCACGACATTTCCTCCTAAATCATACTCTCAACTCATCATATTTTGTCTCTTAATTTAATAAATCATTATTTATTTGATTAAGTCTTTCTCCTCTATGGATTAAATTAATCAATTTCATTTAATCAACCTTATATCTCTGTTTAATTAAATAATACATTTTATTTAATTAAAGTCTCTAAAGTCTTCTCATTTAAATTAAATAACTTAAACCTTATTTGATTTAACTTTATTCTCCTTAGTTAAATAAATCAAAATCATTTATTTAATTAATCACTTTCCTCTCAATTCTGATCAATTCATCAATTTAAGTCAAAATTGTCAAATCATCTAATCCCTCATTAAATTAATCCAAATCTTGATTAAGTTAATCCCTATCACTAAAATCCTCTAGAGAATAAAACTTGCACAATAAATGAATTACTTTGATTTATTTAATTACCTATTTTCTCTCAACAAAGAATAAAGAAGGAATATTCCCTCAAATTTGAACTCAAATTTGAGTGGGAAGGGTACTTCCAACAAGGCATTCAAAGCCTCTTACATGTCCTTTGCCTTGAGCCAAGTGACATTAACTCCATTTCTCTTTCCCTCTCACATGTCACATTCAAATTTCAAATTTGAATCCAATGGCATTTATCATGCACATTGACCAAAATGTGTTCATTCCTCAACCATTCACATCTTGACAAGTGGCACTTGGCCATTGGATGTTGAATGATCCCACATTGTTTGTTTTCATTCATTCTTCCATTTTGGAAATCTATAAATGAGAGACTCTTCCTCTCATTTCATCATCCACAATTTGAGTAAACTTACTATACTCAAATCCATCTTCAAGCATATCCATTCTCATATGTTTTTATCAAGCTCTTAGCTAGGTTATGCAAGATTTCAACCATCAAGTGGATCAATCATCATCAAGCTTACAAAGGAGTTGGGAAAGGGCCAATTTCGACACATCAATTGGCACCAACTCCCCCATGGGCTCATGAGTTTTCATGCTTAATTATGATTTCATTGCTTTCTTGTTCATTTCTTTGTTTTTCCTATTTTAAGCTTTGTAGATGGATTTCATGGGGAATCCTTGTTTCTTGCTTGCATATGATCTAATATTGCGCTTGTTTTCCTTATTTGTGTAGGTATGAAATTGGGGTTCACACATATACCTACTGCGTATGTCTGGAACAAGAAATTCATTATACACATATGGAAATAGATTCTCCTCACTAAGATGGGTGAGAACAACATCACTCCATTGCATAAAATTCCCTTTCTCCAAAGAAACCATTATAACTTAACAATTCTTTAAAATTTCAAAGATAGTGCTTTCACAAGTATTAAAACTTTCAAAAAAGAATTAAACCTGATTTGTAGAAAAAATTGATACAACACATTGCTTGATCTTCATTCTGACACCAAGCAACTCCAAAGCGCAACAACACCAATCACTACACCAAGAAACTCCAAAGCACAGTAACACCAATCATTGCACCTCTCAAAGTGGTAATGAAAGACAAAAATACCACACATGAGCCAGGTCAAGTCCACATGAGCCTTTGCACAAACCATAAACATGAAGCAAAGGGTATTTAAATGTCCAAAAACAACCAAAGGAAACCAATGTGGGATTATTATCTGTAGCCAAGCTAAAAAATTAGTGGATTTTTTTACCTAGCGAGAAAAATGGAAACCTTAAGCAAAAGATTTCACAACAAACTTTATAAAATATAAAGTTTGATTAAAATGTATGCTTGGGGAAAACAAATTGTGCCTTATTAGATGAAAATTATGGCCTCTCATAGAATGAAATCAAGCCTCAACAAAAGAAACACAACCCTCCAAAGGAAATTCAGAGTCGCCAACGGTTAAAAGAATACTTCTACCAATGTTGAATCAATTTCTAATAGAAAAAAATTCCTCCTTGCAAACTGAGAATTGACCTCACAAATTTTAGCAACCAATATTTGAAGGATAAATTACATGCTTCTTTAACAAAAAATTGCCTTCTCCAAATGGCATTCAATCGGTGCTGTAAGCCATGAAAAATTGGGGTCTCCACAAAAATCTACAACAGCTCCAAGACGATGCCAAAATATGGTGCCTCCAAACACTAGAATGTCCAATCGTTGCCTCCAAGGTTGAAACACAACCTATGATTTAAATATTTTAGGCCTTAACAATGAAAACATCGAGTTCCTCACTCCTCACACCTTCAAATCACCTCTTGTGGATTCAAATCAACTCGCAGAAAGAAGAATTTACGACCTCTTATAATAGAATCATGCCTTCTCAATAAGAAATCGACTCCCAAACTCTTGTTGCTAGTGCCAAGAAAATCACGCCTCTAATTGGATGTATTGAAAATTAGAAATGCATTGCAGTAGAAAAATACAAAGAGATCGCCTTCAGGAATGAATGAAATGTCACTTCAAATCACAAAATGATGCCCCTCAACTCAAAAATCGTGGCATGGAATAGAGAAAATCCACACCACAGCCCCTTCTGGAAACCACCGCAGCAAAAATAAAAAAATGGCCTTCAAAAATCAAAACCTTCTTCAATCAGAAAATCATGCCCAACTTGATCTTCAAACACCAAAAAAAAGGTAAAAACCACACAACAATAGGAAAATGAAATAATTGGAAATGAGGCAATTTTGAAATTTGAAAATGTTTCAATGTAAAAAAAATAAAATAAACAATCTCAAAATATTTGATGAAAACTCTCAAGGAATGATTGTAGAATGGTTGGCTATGATACCATGTTGGTGCCAACCACCTCCTGGGAGCACCATCTACAACAAAACACCTTCATGAGATACAAGAGAAGCAAAATCTATTTCACTAAAACAATGAATAAATTTGAGATCATTAAATTACATATCCTATAGCCTTTTAAAGGCAAGAAACTATATGATAGGTGGGAAAACTACCCACATGGGAAAAAACCACTTGAGAGATTAACCTAAGTTAAACTTAAATACACTAATAAGATAGAAGACTGGAGTGCACGTAAAAGGTGCATTTTCCTTCTCTTCTCTCTATTATTGTCACATTAGAATAGATTAAAGTATTATGATATTGCTATCAAGATTAAAACGTGTATTTTTCGAGTTAAACTCATTGACCCATGTTTCTTCTTGTTGTACCCGTTTTCTTTTTGTACTCTTTTTGTAAACTATGAAAATCTATTAGTCGGGTCGTTAGTAGGCCCTTTATGCTTTATTTTTTTTCACTAGATCCATGTATGTATAGGATGCTAGTGCATTGCTAAAACACCAATGCACAACACTATAGCCCAATTCACACGTTGTCATCCTCAAACAGTGTGTTGTCTAGTCAACAGTCTGAAACTTTTGAGGCCAACTCACCCATTTTTCAGAACACCTACCTTTAGAAGAAGGAAAGTGGTGTGCTTCTTTCCCTTCCTTTTCAATGTCTCTCTCAAATTGTGAAACTGTCTGAGGTAGTTTAGGGTAGTTCATTCCTTGGGACTCTCCCGTGACCTAAAGTCTCGAGGGTGACAAACCCCCCTACTCTAAATTTTTGGTGAACCCAATGTGAAAGTATTGTTTTCATTTCTTAGTGCCAAATATTCTTCTCTCACATCTTGTGTGTGTTATAGACTTATGTGTTGTAAGGATTTATGAGATTTATGAATCACTCAACAACTCCAAGCATGTTTTTAGAAGAGGCTTATGACACATATAGAGGTGTATCCTAAGAAATTCACTACTAGTCCTACCTTTGAAGAAGTAATTTCAGGAAAAAATACAAGTTTTTCTAGCTCTTTTGGGAAACCTCATCAAATTCCTATGCCTCATGTTTCTCCTCCTGCTTTGTCTATGGAGGAAGAAAATGTTATCAAAATCCTTATGGTGTGGCTTCTTTCCCTAGATATGAGACTCGAGGAGTTCAAGAAGTACTTGGAAAAATAAAGAAATTTGGCCTAGGAAGGTAAGGTTATTACTACATTGAGAGCTATGTTATATAACGATCAAAGAGGTGCATAATTTATTTGGGGCCTTAAAAATATTGTGGACACTCATGTCTGACATATAAGTCTAAAACAACCACTTTCTGAGATTTAGGCTCTGAGAGTGTTGAAAAAATAGACATCTCAATGTTTAAGGTATCGGTGTACATGGATAAGATTGGTCGTTCTATTGAAACCATGTCTGGTCCACAACTAATCCCCACCTTTAAAGCAATTAAGATACCATTAGGGTTCAATTCTACCATCCTGAATTCCCCTGATGGTGTAGACATGGAAAATTGACCAACACACTTAATCCTGATTACTAACATCACATTGTCCTAAATCATACTCTCAGATTATCACCACTTTTTCATCTCTTAATTAAATAAATCATTATTTATTTAGTTAGGTCTCTCTCCCCTAATGATTAAATTAATCAATTTAATATAATTAATCATCAATCCCTCTTTAATTAAATAATTCATTTTATTTAGATTAAGTCTTTAAAGTCTTCTTATTAAATTGGATAAATTAAACCTTGTCTAATTTAATCTAACATTATCCTCTTTGGTTAAATAAATCAAAACATTTATTTAATTAAACCCTTCCTCTCAATTTGATTTAAATCAATACATAAATTTAAGTCTAAAGTGGTCACATATCCTAATTCTTTATTAAATTAATTAAACCTTGATTAATTTAATCTTAATCTATGTCACATCCTCTAGAGAATGTAACTTGCACAATAAATCAATTACTTTGATTTATTAAATCTCGTATTTTCCCTCACATGGCATAAAGGAGGAATATTCCCTCAAATTTGAATTCAAATTCAAGTGGGCTTGGTCCTTCCAACAAGGCATTTATTTCACATTACAAGTCCTTTTTCCTTGAGCCAAGTGGCCATAACTCCATTTTCTTCCTTCTCGAACAAGTCATTTCACTATTTTGAAATTCCACCTAATGTCATTTATTGGCACTTTGATCAAAACTTGCACAACCATCAACCATTCACATCTTGACAAGTGACACTTGGCCATTGGGTGTTGAATGATCCCACATTGCTCAATTTCACTCATTCTTCCAATTTGAAAATCCATAAATGAGAAACTATTCCTCTCATTCTATCATCCACAATTTGAGTAAACTTATTATACTTAATTTCATCTCTCTTTATCAAGTTCTTAGCTAGTTTATGCAGGAATTCAACCAAAGTGGATCAATCATCATCAAGCTTACAAAGGAGTTGGGAAAGGGCCATTTTCTACACGCAATTGACACCAACTCCCCCATGGGATTGAGTGTTTGCATTGCTTAATTATGATTTCATTTATCTTTTATGTTTGTTCTTCATTTTTCCTAATTTTGAGCATTGTAGATGGATTTCATGGGGAATCTTAGTTCTAACTTGCATATGAACCTAACTATGTGTTTTTTTGTCATGTTTGTGCAGGTCTAGGATTGGGGTTCACATTTTGGCACTAGAAGGAGGGCATAATCAAATATTTTAACACGTTTTTTTTAAAATTCCATGTTTTTTTGTTAACTTTTGTGTCTACAAGAAATTACACCGCTATTAGTTCAATGGTGCCATATTACACTGCTACCAATTCAACAAGGCTATATTGCATCGCTCCAAACTCCAAACTCAACCACTGGAGTCTTCCCACTCACAAATTTGAATTTCCAAACTGTTTCGCTGGGTGGAAATAATGTCGCCCTTGCGCTCTTTGTCCTACTATAGAGCACCACTCTAAGTTGTCAGTGGTGCTATATTGTGTTTCTGGTTTAACAATTGAACAAGACAAATTCCATATTTGATTTGGTGCTCTAAAAAGAATTCACTTTTGCTTTGTGGGCTTAAAATGAAAAAGTATTATTTTGTTTTGTAATTATTTACTCAAAGTAATATCATCAAAAGGATGTATGCGCTTGTCTCGCACCTCATGGAGATCTTGAGAATCAAAAGCTCTTTTGGTGATCTTAAGTTGAGTAAAGTAATTGCCTCCACATTTCATTTTTGGATTAAAATTGAACAAATCTTGCGAGTGTGAGTGTGGTATATTGTGAGTGTTCTCCCTTTGTTTTTCAACAAAGGTCGATTGAACTACGAGATATGCTCCCTTTCTTTTGTTTATCTTAGTGGGATTGCCTTGTGGGAAAAAGTAATCACCCAAGGGAACAACCCAATCGGGAACATACTAAAGCCAAGCGACTTCCACCTGTGATATAAGTGTGGATATTGGAACAAAGGCCAATATCACGAGGATTATTCCGACGAGATGGGAAGCAATGGTCTCTCGCTGCATGGGTAGTACCCCATGAACGGAATGCCCACATTAAAACCCCTTGTTTAAAAAATTCCAAAATCCTATCTATTTATTGGTGCAAAAAGTCATGTCCTTTGAATCTGCTCCACATATACATGTGTTTCTGTTGTAGAGATGAAAAGTATACCATGGGAGATTCATGGGTACTCATGCTTGATTGACCCGAGAAGTGAGTGCATTGTAATGGGGAACCTGTGTGGTCAAGCATCTAATCATCCACACTGAATATGTGTAGCTAGATTTATCCAAGTGGGAACCCAACAAATATTGTCTTTTCATCCTAGGGATTATACATGTTCTCGAAATGAAAAGACATTGGTTGGATCTAAAACATTGGTAAATGAACATTCAAAAAAGCTTCAAAATTTCAAACCCTTTGGAGGAAAAAAATACCCTTGATGAATCCATGTGCGCTTGCTTACCCTAGGGATTCCATCCCTAGAGGTTTCTAAGTGCTTGGGTTTAATCATCATTTATTTTCACAAAAGTCAACATAGGAAATTGTGCTCTTGAAACCTTGATTTTCAGATAATGGACTTTGTGGAATGAAAAGGAATTGAGGCATAGAAATTTAGTTTGAAATCATAATCAAGAAATTGCTTTTGATAAAAAAGAACTCATTAAGCAAATATAAAGACAATTGGACCTCACACATGTGTTCTCTCAAATGATTTCCCATAAAATCAAAATCCAAAATGAAGGTTCAAGAAGATTAGTCCAAAAGCTCATGTGAAGCATCTTGAAATGCTTCTTGAAGTTAGAGAAAGATTGGTATATAATTTTTACAAGAAAGCTTCAAAGAACAATCCAAGTTTGTATGAGTTCTATTATCAACATAATCCAACTCTTTTTCAAAAGTTTTCTTTTCTCACATAGGAAGTATGGCATGTTCTTCAACACCGAGGTTTTGTAAGAAAGAGTCTTGTCTAGGTCAAGTCTAGGATCAAAATAATCACTCTCATCCATTCCTCAATTCTCAAAATCATATATCATCTCACCAACAAAATCTTGAGAACTTTGAAACATCATTCATGCTAAACTATTAGGCAAAATCAGCATCACCTTGTTTGACTTAATACACTTAGTCAAATTATCAATCCTCTTGAACGAATTTACCTCTAAGATAACGCAACTTCCTAAGGTCTACAAGTTCATGATAAATTTTATTGGCTTAACACACTTATTCAATTCATTCTCTTATACAAGTTTTCTCTAGGATAACACAACTTCCTAGGGTTTACAAGTTCACCATCATCTTGTTTGGCTTAACACATTTAGTCAAACTATCCTTAAATCAAAACCAGATCAATTCAAGCCCTAAAAAGTTTAGCATCTCCCCCAAAGGTTCTTCAATAGTTTCACTCATCCGCATCATCCATCTTCCATTTGTCTCATCCCCATCATCACTTTTGATCCTTAGACTTTCCTAGTTCTTCTCCTTTTGTGCCTAAGATTAAGATCAAACAATCTCTATTTTATGGTTGAAATAAGATCACAACACAAGAGGAACATGGAAATGACTAAGGAAACATCAACTTCAAGTGACCTAAGTCAAGCAACCTCTAAAGTAAACCTTGCAGGTTCAAGAAATCCCCCAAAATACTCCTCTTTGTCATCACAAAAACCTCAAGAGGAAGGCTATGTAGAGGACATCGTTGATAATGACTTGGGAATGATGCAAGAGGAAATAACTAAAATGGTTCGAAATCATGAGAATCATAGAATCTTTAATGCCTAGTTAAAACTTAATCCCTGTATATATGCGTGTGCTAAAGAAAGAAAGGGCCAAACTCCCTTCTAAATTTGACATGAGTACCAATGTAGAAAGGCCTCTTGCGAGCATACCCCCAATGTCACTTTCAAAAATCACTCAAGAGATTCCCCAAATCATATCAACAATCGCTTCGACCCCACCAGTTGTTAACAAGGGAAGCACCATGTTTCACGAACTACAAAAGCATCGCCTTGTAAAAAATAGAGAGGTGAATATCAACACCTTACCGGATAACTCTATTCCAGTGAATTAATTAAATGCATATGTTCCACTTACTCCCTATAATCATGCAAAATCATCCTCATTCCATGTAACGCCAACCTATCTATTGAACATACAAAATTCTCACCCCATGATTTCACAAGGAGAAGGTGGGTTATTCGAGACAGGGGGATTCATTGATCCACCCTCGTCATAAATTTTCCAAGGGAACACACCACCATTCCCTCCATTACCTTCGACATACGTATCACCATTTGGGTTGGGCCTTCCCCCCCTACCTGCCACCAATTTACCTAATCAGGGCAATCTAAGCATCACATCAAATCCCCTCATTTTTCTAGTAGTATCGCAACAACAAATGGCAACCATTCAAGCCACTACAATGGTCAACACATCCACTAGTCCCCAAATCTCTCAAATCATGGTTTCCCAAGGACTAAGCATATCGATCAAACCACCCACAACCCAAGTATCGATCACCAACACAACCCCTCTACTCACCACAACGGTCAACACCGTTCCCAATCCACTGTCAGTTCCACCAAAAGCTAACATGATGAATTCATTCACCACCATGATTCAAGAAATCCAAAAAGCCACCCACCAAAGGGTACTTCAACAAAACCAACAAGCTGCTCAGCAAGCGCAAGCACAATTAGCCGCCCAACAAGCTGTACAAGCTACACAGGTTGCATAAGCCCAACAAGCCACACAAGCTGCGCAAGTGGCACAAGCAGCCCAACAAGCACAAGCTCAAGCTCAGGCCCAACACCAAGCTCAACAAGCACAATCACAGTACCATGCACAACTGCAAGCAATCCATCAACAAGCATACCAACAAGCCTTGCAAGATTTTCATGCACAGCAAGAAGCTAAACAACAAGCTTTTTTGGCACAACAACAGCTAGACCAACAACAAGATTTGTTGGCACAACAACAGCTAGACCAACAACAAGCTTTGTTGGCGCAATAGTAGCTAGATCAACAACAATATTTGTGGGAACAACAACAATAGGACCAACAACAAGCTTTGTTGGAGCAACAACAATAGGACCAACAACAAGCATTGTTGGAACAAATGTAGGCATATCAACATGCCTTAAACACACAACAGAGCTTGCAACAAACCCCCACCAATACCCCTCTTGTTAATCAAACACCACAAACTCCTCAAAACACATTCATCCCACCTCCTGATCCACAAAATGATGTTGCAACACAAATCAAACTGCTCTCGCAGCAAGTGTTAGACCTCCAGTCATGAAAATCAACCTGAATGTCGAGAAATTTGTGCCCCTATCCTTTTGATAGATGTCTTACAATGGTACAATTCTCGAAGGGATTTGAAATCCCCAAATTCAATAAATATAATGGGACGGGAAACCCTGAAAGTCATGTTAGGGAGGTTCAAGTGGATTGCATGGAAGTGGCATACGATGGCACGTATCTAGTGCAACTATTCCCTCAGAGTTTGACTGGTCCTGCCATGGAATATTTTTCTTGCCTACCCACAGGCATCAAAAAATTCCAAGAAATTCTGATGCATTCCTCAAAAACTATGCATTCAAAATGGGTATGAATGTTAGTCTGGAGGAACTATCAACACTAAAACAAAGAAAAGGAGATCTATTCACCTCCTTCTTGCAAAGATGGCGATCCAAGGCCAACCAGAGTAAGTGGACCATGCCAAAAGAGCAACAAGTTTGCACAATCATAGCCAATCTGGATGAAAACTTGGCATTCTATTTAAAAATGCAATGCATTACGACATATGATCAATTGATCCCAAAGGCGCTCAACATCAAAAGAGCCCTTATTGTGCCAGGGGGCGCATTGATGTTTCTTGCACAAAAGGATAGCCACCCATCTATTAGTTATAATGATAAACCTTGCACATGGTTAAGGAACCAAAATGTCACAAACAAAGGAGTGGTTGATGCTAAGGTTGTCATCAGTGCTCCCAAGAAAAATACTCAAGCCCATCATCAACCATAGAATCACAACCGCAACAATATGCAAAATAATATGGTGGCACAACAACAACCGATTCTAAACACTCAAATTAATAACCTGAACAATCAAGGAGCAACACCTCCCCGAAACAAGTATCCTCCCAAGTGGAAGTTCACAACCCTTGGAGAGTCAATCGAATCTATAATGAAGAAGTTGGTTAAAGAGAACCTTATCAAAATTTCCAATTCTGAGAAATATGCAGAACCCATAAAAAAACCACCATGGTACAATGAAAACCTCCTTTGTGATTTTCACAAAATCAAAGGGCACACAACCTCAAATTGCATGAGATTGAAAAAAATCACCCAGGATCTTATTAAGGACAAAATCATAAATATCGAACAACCCACTAGAAATCAAGACCTCAAAATATACACAAATCCGATGCCTAATCATAATCAGGGAAATAATCAAGGAAATAACCAAGGGAACAATAAAGGGAAAAAAAATTATTTCAATGCAAACCTTGTATAGAGGACAACATTGCATGCATAGATGAAATGGTCACTGTCATTAGCATCAAAGGAGCCAACATTGATTATGGAGTCACCACACACAATGGAAAGGTTACTATGGCAAGGGAATCATAGCCATCTAAGACCCCCATCTCAAATCCAAAAGACATTCCCTATGATTATAACATCATTGACCAACTAAAAATAACCACAGCTCAGATCTCCATCATGGAGTTACTGAAAATTTTTGTCACCCACAAAATAATCCTTAATGAAGCATTAGCTGCGTCCATTGTCTTCGTTAACTTTGATATAGAAAAATTCCAGGCTATGGTTGGTAACATCATCACCCCAAATCTCCTCACCTTCTCTGATCAAGACTTTCCCGCCCAACCATCTCACAATCGTGCACTTCACCTTCAGGTGCTGGTTCACAAGAAAAAGGTCAAAAGGGTCATGGTGGATGGAGGCGCAGGCCTCAATATTTTTTCGCTTAAACTCATAAAGAATTTGGAAATCTTAGAGGACTCCATCAATAAAAAACAAAGGCATCACCATCAGAGCATATGATGATCAGTAAAGAGTGTCTCAAGGCACTATCAAGATCCTAATCCAAATAGGGCCAACTACCATGGAAACCACATATCAGGTCCTCGACCTTGATTTGCCCTACAATATCCTCCTGGGATGCCCATGGATCCATGGGATGAAGGCGATCACCTCAACATTTCACCAATATGTAAAATTTTCATATCAGAATGAGGAGGTCACAATACATGGTGATCTAGAGTCATTTTCCTATTGCAAAAACTTGGAAGCCAAGTTTTACAAATTTCCCCAAGTACCAAAACATGATGAAGGCCCATCCACTCCCTATATAGATCCATCTAACCTCACCTCCACTTCTGTGATAGAGACACCCTCTATCCCTGATATATTCGACATCAAGCTCATGATCCAGGACAATGGGTGTGGATATTACATAATGAAGAAAAACGCTTTTTTTGTAGGAGATTTGCCACAATCTCCTAGGTTACACGGGCAACCTCAATCAATTGAAACACCTATCCACACATTTAGGGAAAACCCTTCTATATTCTACCATTGGGGGGATTTAAGCTGGGAAAATGTGGATAAAAGAGAAATTTTAAGCATGCTATACCAAGATGAAAGGCCCACACCCACCGTACCCATGGATGAAGCTAGTAGAGGATTGCAAATCATGCTTGGTATGGGCTACAATAAAAATGAAAGCCTTGGAAAGAACAATGATGGATGACTAGAGCCAATCATTGTATAAAGATGAATGAGAAATCTTTCCCTCGGATGTACCCCTCCAAGTATAACCATACGTGGTAGAGGTACCCCTACTAGAGCAGTCAGGTCTCCTCCTCAGTTATCGACAGTCGCCCTTCAACTACCCGTATCAACAAGTCTACCCCTAGATAATCTCACCTTCAAAATAACTAATGTCTGTAGTAGTAGTGATGATGAGGATACCATAACAGGCCTTCCCATGCTTTTTGAAGATTCCTCCTCACCCATGATTAGTGCCTCACCCACTGAGTCAGGCCACCAAACTCACAAAAATAACCTAGTTTACCCACAACTTATTGACTATGACCAACGAGGACCACTGGTTCTAGATACATTCAAAAATGATGAGGCACTCTCAAAATTCATGGACTAAGGGATACAGTACCATATGGAGATCAAAAAGTTGGGTTCGACATCACACTAGAAACATAGGCCTATTATGGGGAGACGATTGAGTCCTTTAGTCACAAAGGCAAAAGAATGAGAATAAGATCAGGGTCATTGAGTGAAAACCACACTATGGCACTCTCTAACCAAATAATAGTAAAAATAAAGGACACATCCAATGGTGAAAATCTCTCGGAGGCACCAGAGGATGAAGGATTCAATCTCCCCCCTACTACACTTCATCAAGAGAAATCATCAATCTTAGCAGAACAATGCAATCCTGTCAATCTGGGAACAAAAGTAACGCCACACATCACCTTCTATGTTGAATCACTTATGATAGAAGAATAAGAACTATTGGCTTCATTTCTAACAGAAAGAAAGGTGAACTTCGCATGGACCTATGCCGACATGTCAGGTCTTGATCCAAAGGTTGTGGTTCATCACTTGGTTGTTTACCCAAGAGAAAAGCCAGTAAGAAAAAAATTAAGAAAGATGCACCCTCAGATAGCCTTTCTAGTCAAGGTGGAATTACAGAAACTCTGGGATGTCAGATTTATATGCCCAATTGATTATCCATAATGGGTGTCAAATCTTGTGCCAGTTTCAAAACCAAATGGGGGCATCTGTATCCGCACTGACTTTAGAGACCTAAACAAAGCATGTTCTAAGGATGATTTTCCACTAGCCAACATTGATATGATAGTGGACATGACGACCGAACACGAGATGCTATCACTGATGGATGGATTCTCATGGTACAATCAGATTATGATAGCAAAGGAAGACCGACATAAGACAACATTTGCATGTCCATGGGGCACCAATTGCTAGAACATGATGCCATTTGGGCCAAAGAATGTAGGAGCCGAATATCAAAGGGCCATGACACTAATTTTTCATGACATGATTCACAAAACTATGGAAGATTACGTGGATGATATATTGGCCAAGTCAAAGAAAAGACAAGATCACATAGCAGCTCTAATTTCCATCTTTGATAGATTAGAGATGTACAAGGTTAGACTTAACCCCAAGAAATGCGTCTTTGGGGTGCAATCAGGAAAAATCCTCGTATATATAGTATCAATGAGAGGAATAGAAGTGGATCCCGCCAAAGTCAAGGCGATCCTTCACATGGAAACACCCAGGACACTAAAATAGCTCAGAGGTCTACAAGGCAGACTCCAATCCATCTAGAGATTCATAGCACAGCTGGCGGATAAAAGAATTCCATACTCTCATCTACTCCACAAGGGAGTAACATACAAGTGGGATGACAAGTGTGATTGAGTGTTTAGTAAAATCAAAGAATATCTACTTACACCACCAGTGTTAATGCCACATACTCCAGGAAAGCCATTGATCCTATACATCTTAGCAACCATGGCGGCTCTTGGTGCTCTATTAGCTCAACACTATGAAAATGGAAGAGAGAGAGAAATATACTATATCAATAGAACTATGGTGGGACATGAGCTAAACTATACCCCCATTGAAAAGGCTTGTTTGGAATTTGTATTTGCAGCACAAAATTTCAAACACTACATGTTAGCTCACCAAATCAAGCTGATTGCAGAGATAGACCCACTCAAATACCTACTTTCTAGAGCCACCCTCATAGGACAAAAAACCAAGTGGGTCATGATATTGATGGAAAATGACATTGAGTATGTGAAGTGCAAGGCTATCAAGGGACAAGTAATTTTAGATCAACTAGCAAAAGATCCTATTTATGCAGAGAAACCACTCATTTCAGAATTCCCAGATGAATCAATATTCAACCTAAGTGTTGCAGACCACTAGAAGATGTATTTTGACATATCTCACATGCAACATAGATTAGGGGTAGGAATTTTCTTCATAAATCGTAAAGGAGACTACATACCCAAGTCTTACAAACTATCATTTCCATACATGAATAACATAATAGAGTATGAGGCTCTCGTCATCGGCTTAAGGATTGCAGTACAATGGCAGATCATGGCTTTAAAGGTATATGGGGACTCTAAGATCGTAATTAATTAGGTAAATGATGAATATCAAACAAAGGATGATAAGCTAACTCCATACAAGAATTTAGTCGAGAGCCTCAAAAATTTATTCATTGATATCACATTTGAACATTTACCTAGAGAAAACAACAAATTAGCGAACACAATGGCAACAATTGGGCCGCTCTTGGAAATCTCGTGCAACATCCCAAAGCAAGAATTCTTGGTAGAGTAGCTTCTCGTACCAGCATTCGAGGTACCAGAGTCTGAATTTGTTTGTGAACTCATTGGTCCCGGTGATCCCTGGTATCATGAAATTTACACCTACTTCACAATAGGAGTCTTGCCCGCTGATATAACCCCAAACCTCAAATGAGCCTTCATCAAAAAGTCCACCCACTTTTTCATCCTAGTAGAAACCCTTTATCGTAGGAGTATTGATGGAACCTTGTTGCATTGCCTAAACCTTGAGGAAGCCCTAGTTGCTCTAATCGACGTACACAATGGCACTTGCAGTTTGCACTTGAGTAATATGACCTTGGCCAAGAAGTTACTGAGAACTGGGTACTACTAGCCAACAATGGAAAGAGAGGCACACAACTTTTTTTAGAAAGTGTTTATAGTGCCAGTAGCATGGAAACCTTATCCATGCACCAGCTCAAGAGCTTCATCCTATTATTACACCTTGGCCCTTTTCATAGTGAGGGTTTGATCTCATCGGAAAAATCACACCCACCTCATCTAACGGCCACAAATTCATCATCACCACCACATAGTACTTCACAAAGTGGGTCGACGCAATTCCCATGACCTACATAATGGGAAATCAGATATCCAAGTTCATCCTGAACTACCTCATTTGTCGATACAATGTTCCTCAAGCTATTATCTCAGATAATGGGACACCTTTCAAAAACCATTATGTTCATGACTTATGTGAAAAATTCAAAATCCAACATCACTTTTACACTCCATACTATCCCCAAGGAAACGACCAAGCAAAAGTTACAAATAAAACCATCTTGAAAATCCTTAAAAAGATAGTCAATGATGATGGTCATGACTAGCATCTATAGCTAAATCCCACCTTATGGGCCTATTACACCAGCATTCACACCCCAAAAGGTGCCACACCATTCTCCCTGGTCTACGGATCAGAAGCCATCCTATCCATTGAGATCGATCTCCCGTCATTAAGGATATCACAACAAAACTTCATTACAAATGACGAATATCGGGTGTCAAGGTTAAATGAGCTAGAATTATTAGATGGATGATGCATGGATTCCCTCAACCATCTACAATTTTATTAGAACTACCTAAAGTGTAGCTACAACAAGAAGATCATGAGATTCACCTTCCAATTCGGCGAACTTGTGTTGAAGGAGAACCAAAAGAACATGCCAAATCCAGATAACAAAGGTAAATTTGAGCCAAACTGGTTGGGATCTTTCGTCATCATGAAAAGCTATAAATCAGGGGCATATCAGCTGCCAACACTAGAAGGCGAACCTCTACAGGAGCCCATGAATAGCTCCCATCTCAAAAAAAATTATGCCTAAAATTTTTCAAGGTATAAAACCAAAAAATACAAAAAAAAAAGAAAACGTATTGAAAACAATAAAGAAAAAAATTGTCCTCTATTGAAAACCACTTCGATGGCGCTTTGGACAAGTACCTTGGTGAAAACTTGGAAAACATGCACCAAGCATAAATAAACCACTCTTGATCCACTAGGATCTTCACGACCTACTCTATGCACTCACTTATCCATTACATTTCATCTACCCTTCCATCATCCGTTCACAACCACACCATAGCCTGATCTTGCGCTTGTATCATGTTCCACCCTAGTACTACTTGGCATATTCCTAAGGTCAATTTGTCTTTCCTTTATCAAATTATTCTATCGTATTATGTTGGGGGCATGTTCCTACACCTGCATTGGATTGGATTCATGTATATTCTGGTGATCTTCCTTAAAATCAAAAAATCCAAAAACATTCAAAAAATCATATCAAAATCCAAAACATGACTAAAAAAAATAAAAAATCAAGTTAGTAGAGTCATCATTTTCAACCAAACTATGTCATCTCTGAGCTTGAATATAGGAAAGGTTGATCTTTTATCATCCCCCGAGAATATTTAGGTCAGTCCTTAGGCGTCTGTCACAATCTGGCAATCTGTTTGCCCAACTATCTTTTCATCAATCGAGTCTATCATCAGTCGAACTACATGGTCTCTATGTGTATAACATAGGTAAGAATAATCTATGGATAAGCTCTCGAGACCCCTAGGATAGGTCTTTAAGTTAGTCTCTTCGTCATAAATCTTAAAAATCCAAAAAATTGGAAATTTTCAAAATCCCAAAAATAGCCTCAAAACATTTGAAAAAAATCCAAAATGGTGCACCCGTCTCATATCACTTTCACCCGCAATAATCACCATTCATAATAAATCAATCATCACCTTCATCCTTTGGTGAATCATTCAGAAGCAAGTCTAGCAGGTTCCAAAGTGAACACCTAATCGTCAGAATTCGCAAGTTCAGGTCAGTAAGCAAGCAAGTTGATCAACTCAGAGTATCAATAGCTTATCATTCAATAAATCTCATCAAAACCTTGATCATAACATGTCCTAGGATGCATCCTTCCCATGATGGAAATCAGCATCAGCTACCCCACTATAGTTTAGTCTTGGCTAGCAGTATGAAGAACATTATCTTGTTTGTTTACTTTGTCCTTTCTTTAGATTTTTTTTTTTTGTGCTCATTCCAAGGACCTCTCAATGATGCCTAAATAAAATAGGTTAGAGAGAAAGGAATGGGGAAAAAATCATTATCTTTTTATCTACTATGCTCTTCGGATACTCTTGTAAAATAACTTAGTCATACATGCTTTGTTTGGTTTGTAGGGAGGGTGTTTTAGATATCTTGTTGACCACATAAGAAGGCTTTCTTTTCTACGTTTTGGTCTGAGATGCCTAGAATGTCTGAACTACATCCTTAATGAGGTTATGTATGCTAAGTGTGAGCAAGGATACTCCTATCTGATTGTCGATTCAAATTTTACCACACTAGGTACCACGCCATCCTGATTCTTTATACCTTGATGCATAGTACCTACGTGTGCTATCAAGAATAAAGTAATTCGCCCGTTGAAAATCCTGACTCCTAGTAAGCGAATCATCATCATAATGACTTGTTGGATCTATTTTCTTCTATCTTCCTTCCATACTAACATGGTATCATGACAGTTAATTAGAACATCACTAATGCATTTTCCCTGCATCCATAAAATCATCAGCATAAATGCATATCATATCATATAGATCATACTGCATCATATCATCTCACATTATCATCATCTCAAGTTATTAGGAATAATATAGATTTTTTATTCCAAGTATCTTAAGAAGTCATTGCATTACATTAATTTCACATCATACATTACATGAATCATTAAAGACATAATAAAAATCATTAGCATCCATTATAATTACATTAATCATTTTCATATCATTTACATAATCATTTGCATATAGTATATCCATGCGATTGTCATCAAAATGCATAGAAAAGTACAAAAAGAAATGCCTCCATAATCATCATGTAGAAACATACATCATAAACATAAATCATTTCATAAACATCTCATTGCACATAGGAAATTAAAAATGCATCCATACACCATACATCTTAGAATATCTCATAAGTAGACCATCTCATATATATCATCAAAATAATACAACTATCATGATGCAAAATTGGATCAAGTGTATATGATACAATAGGGGCAATAATCAGAGCCCATGGATCAAAAATGGAAAGATTGTTTGTGATCAAAGAGCTAGCCCTGTTGGTTGTGCCCCTCCCCCTCTAGCCTCTCACCATGATCCTTGGGAGGCCTCATCCCTGTCAGCTGTGAAAAATCTGGCACCCAACCTGCTGGTGGAACTACCTGCCTATAGTGTTGTTGATAGTACTCGGCCTACCTAATCACCTCTCGATATGCTCTACATGACACTGTTTGACCCTGGGCAGATGAGGTTGTTCTCTCAACCTGTCACCTCTGATCGATCTCCCGATCCCTCTCAGTCCAGGCTTGGCCACTCTCAGCATTGACTATCAAAATCTGCTACCTCGCTTGGTCTCTCTTTGTCGTCAAAATTTGTATCTATCCCTGAAGCTACTAAATCAAGGCATCCATGTAGTCTAGTTGTTCAGGTGGCTACTGTGGTAGTGCCTAGTCACATGGTGGTACCTAGTCCGATGGTAATGCCTGGTCCCGTGGCAGTAGCTGGTCATGTGGTAGTACCTAGTCTTGTGGTGGTGCCTTGTCCCTCGGTGGTTTCTGATGTGGAGGAGGGCCATCTCTTCCCCTTTCCCCATCACCATCTTTGTCCCTGTCACCTCTACCTCCTCGTCCCCTGCCTTTACCTGCGGACCTACCTCTTGGCCACCATAGTGGAAGAACTATGATCATAACTATCAACCGAAGAGGAGGCCTAAACCAAGCTCTATAAGCCTATGTGACCCCTGCATCTACTAACCCTGGTCATATGGCCATGGCCTAGCCACTAGCTGCCTAAATGAGGATACTACCTCTTATGTTGGAATCGGTTGGCCCCATGTTGTCTCTCTCATGCCACGGGCAAATATCGCCATGTACTAGTCATCCAACCTATCTTGAACCAAACCAAATTGTCGGGCCACCTTGTCTGGAAGGTACCACTCTATCATAATGTGCTCACGGCCCTACATCCACTTGTCCTAATGAGAAAATAATAGTTGTTTGTGATCGTCATACCATGGACCTATACCCATCCAGGGCCTCTAAACAAACTCTCACATATCATCAAGTACCTATCGCCAGTGGGAAATGCCTCCTGTACCTATGTGGATGAAGCAAATCTAGGCTCCCCCATACCGCCAAAAGACAAGATCATCATTGTCTAGAACAATCAGTGTAACAAATGGATGGAGCACTGGAATCCCCTCCCATGCCTAGATGTGTAGTAAGGTGACCTCGACCCCGATCGCCCTACTATCAAGGTATGCAAACTCATGTAGATCCCTATATAGTGAAGCCAACATGACTGGCCCCCACACAAAGCACTCTCATCAGATGACTATCTGCTCCCAAGCTAACCCCCAAGCCAGATTGAAGTATTGACCCCGTTGATCTGGTGCCACTAGACTTGAAACGATGGCTACAAAAATCAATCTATAGGTGGGCACTATGCCCCGGTACCTCTCCAAGTCTATCTATCCCTCAGAAAAGTAAATCTCATCAACACCCATCACATCATAGTAGGCATCCCTACTGGCATCCGGATCATAAATAACTCTCGCTCCATGGATAGGTAGTCGTAGGATGCACCAAACATCCTCAAGAGTAACAGTCACCTCGCTAGTAGGAAGGTGGAAGGAGGAGGTCTCACTGTGCCATCTCTTTGCCAAAGCTATCATCATCCCCAAGTCGGTCCGAACAAGACAAACGTACGCAACGAACCAAAGGTCGAGCATACCAAGCTGCTCCTGAAGGAATATATGTGCATACCCTGTAATCTGCGGAGTACCGAACATTTGTGCTCCCTCGAATGAAGTATATTGAGGTCCTCCTACATATGGGAAACCATTGCATCAAGTCTCATTAAAAAAATATGCCTCCTGAGTTGGCTTTTCGCATCTAAAACAACAAATGTGATGTTGTTTGCAAATGTGACACTGTTTGCAAATGCGACACTATTTGAAAAGTTCCAAACTACGTCGTCGCGACAGAGTATGACAAATTATCAACTCCAAGTGTGTCGTATAGTCCAATTTGCATGTGTGTTGAGTTTGGCATGAAACCCTAGTTCCAAACTATGTCACATGGTCCAATTTGCATGTGCAATTGAGTTTGGCATGAAACCCTAGTTCCAAATTATGTCGCGCGATCCAATTTGCATGTGCGGCTAAGTTTGGCATGAAACCCTAATCTCCTAATTGGTCCACAACAGTGTTATTCTCATATACGACATAGTTTGAGGCCACACGACACCGATTAAGCATTTGTAGTGGCGCTATATAGTGTCACTTGACCTAAACCCTATTAAATGCATGTAAAACAATAAAACAAAAATTCGAGATAGGGGTACATACCATGGGTCCTATGTCAACTGGCTACTGATGCACTCGTATCCTCTTTGACACATGCTTGGCAAGCTATCATTGTGCTAACTGCTATCTTGACCGAAACTTAGAGCTCAAAATGCAAAAGTTTCAAAAGGCTAAGTGTGCAAATGAATTGAAAGTGACCTCTCAAGGTTTATTTAAGTTTTTAGGGTTTTGTGACCTAATTTGACCATCCAGCTAGGGTTTCATTCCCCAATCCCATTTTTTTCCAACCGAGGACCATGTGGCATGTTTTTTGGCATTTAACACATTTTTTGACATCCTAGTGCATTTTTGGACCTGTCGAGCACCTTGTCCTCTTTTTTCGTGAGATCATCCAAAAATGAAAATTATCATCTGATCTCTTGAGGGGGCAACATATCAGCATAATCTTTCTACTGGGGCAATAGTGCAGCATTCGAAAAAATCAAGAAATTTTGAACTTTGATCATAGCAGTTTATTCTTTGAACCAATACAACAAGTGCATTGTTTCAAAGAGGGGCAAAATGTAGATATGGAAAATTGACCAATCACTTGATCCTGATTACTAACATCACTTCGTCCTAAATCATACTCTCAGCTAATCACCACTTTTTCTTCTCTTAATTAAATAAATCAATATTTATTTAATTAGGTCTTTCTCCCCTAATGATGAAATTAATCAATTAAATTTAATTAATCCTCAATCCCTCTTTAATTAAATAATTCATTTTATTTAGATTAAGTCTCTAAAGTCTTCTTATTAAATTGGATAAATTAAACCTTATCTAATTTAATCTAACATTATCCCCTTTAGTTAAATAAATCAAAATATTTATTTAATTAAACCCTTCCTCTCAATTTGATTTAAATCAATACATAAATTTAAGTATAAAGTTGTCATATCTCCTAATTCTTTATTAAATTAATCAAACCTTGATTAATTTAATCTTAATCTATGTCACATCCTCTAAAGAATTCTACTTGCACAATAAATCAATTACTTTGATTTATTAAATCTCGTATTTTCCCTCACATGGCATAAAGGAGGAGTGTTCCCTCAAATTTGAATTCAAATTCAAGTGGGCTTGGTCCTTCCAACAAGGCATTTATTTCACCTTACAAGTCCTTTTTCCTTGAGCCAAGTGGCCATAACTCCATTTTCTTCCCTCTCCAACAAGTGATTTCACTATTTTGAAATTCCACCTAATGTCATTTATTGGCACTTTGATCAAAACTTGCACAACCATCAACCATTCACATCTTGACAAGTGGCACTTGGCCATTAGGTGTTGAATGATCCCACATTGCTCAATTCCACTCATTCTTCCAATTTTAAAATCTATAAATGAGAGACTCTTCCTCTCATTTTATCATCCACAATTTAAGTAAACTTATTAAACTCAATTTCATCTTCAAGCATAGCCATTTTCATCTCTCTTTATCAAGTTCTTAGCTAGGCTATGTAGGAATTCAACCAAAGTGGATCAATCATCATCAAGCTTAAAAAGGAGTTGGGAAAGGGTCAATTTCTACACAGAATTGGCACCAAATCCCCCATGGGATTGAGTGTTTGCATTGCTTAATTAGGATTTCATTTATCTTTTATGTTTGTTCTACATTTTTCCTATTATTGAGTGTTGTAGATGGATTTCATGGGGAATCTTAGTTCTAACTTGCATATGAATCTAACTATGTGTTTGTTTGTCATGTTTGGGTCTAACTATGAATCTAACTATGAATCCTAGATTCCATGCTTGTCTAGGTGTTGGGGTCTCTGCTAGAATAGGGGTTGGTGGATCCTATTGCTTCTAGTGGAGGTTTTCCGGTCATGGTTCATCTTCTGACCCTAACTTAAACACCTTGTTATAGAACATGGGTCGGATGCAAAACCATTAAGTGAATCTATCTAGTGCTACTTCTCAACCTATCTTTCAACTTTTATTTTATCACAATCATTTATCTATTGCTATTTTAAACGCTCGCTTCCCTCAAGGGATGGAAATTTTGAAATTTGAAAAATATAGCGATTATGGAGACCCTCAAATGAACGCTTCAGTATTTAATGCTATGTACACTGATTTATTCGATAACGATTCTCTAATAGCTAAAAATTTTCCTAGATCCCTTAAGAACATTTCCCTTTAGTGGTACTATTCCTTATCGAATAAATCTATTTTCTCATTTGATCAGTTGGTAAATTAGTTCCTCCAACAATTCTAGGTTAATATCGAGTTGAAGATGACCTTTTTAGATCTCATCCAATGTAAGCAAGGGGACCAAGAGAAGGTGACTAATTTTATCCCTTGATATCAAGTGCTATTCTCTCAAATTTCTTACCCTTTGTTGGACTTAGATGTGCAAAAGGTTTTCATTGGCAACCTATAAAAGTCATGGTAAGAGAAGTTTGCCTTAATGAAATATCCTTATTTTGCACACCTATGTGTCACATTGTGTGAGTACTAGTAGATTGTAGCTCATTTTTGGGGCTCTTCCTCATGCTCCCGTTTTGATAGCTAATCTGTAGTGTTGCTTTCTAGAAAAAATAAAGTTGTGAATGTCGTGGCTACACCCAAAGATAAAGGTTTGGAGTGCAATAGAGATTTTACAAAGCTACTAGATTCCTATACTATTGTGTTAAGGAATTTTTTACAAGATAAAGTTCTAACATTTCCATAACCCCAACCTCTGATGGAGCACTATCCTGATTGGTATGACGAGCACCTATTCTGCCAATTCCATCAAGTACACAGACACAATATCGAGCGATGCATGTGTTTGCATCATAAGATCTAGGACCATATTAATGATGGGACTATCTATATCCATGGAAAGAAATAGAATTCCAATAAATCTCTGGAAAAGGCTAACAATGAATTACAAATCTACACTAATCCATTTCCATCTCATTATAAAAACTTGGTAATTCAATTTTCTACATCATTTGAAGTAGTTCCATTTAAGTACGTGAAAAAGGGTTTCATTCACGCATATGCCTCCCCTCAAAAATGCAAGTGTTACACCTAACATAACATACACCTCACATGATGAGCCTCTCAATAAGGAGCTCTTCCCTTTCTACATCCCTACCCAAATCAATGGAAATTTTGTAATTGGAATTTTAATTGATTCGACAAGTCGGGTTAATGGGGTAATGGAGGAGATTTTTCATAAATGGTTGGCATAGGGAGAAGTATGAAGAGTTGGAGACCACCCTTAATACACATGATGGACTCTCATTTTATCCTTTATTTTATGTTTCTTTGTCAATCTTGGTAGGACCAAGGTTGTCACTACTTCATTTTTATCATTTCAGAGTTTGACTTGTTTCGAGTTAGGTTGGGTATTCCTTGGCTAACCTTTGTGAATGGCATCACCTCTATGGTTCATAAATTTTTGAAATTCATTAATGAAGGTTATGTGCATGAAACCAGTTATAAATTATTGGTGTCACGTGGGGGTTTTTCACTAGATCACTTTTGGCTTGCCCCAGTCAGACCACTCCCTCCTAGGGGATATTTTATTTATAAGGTTTATATTAAGTATACGACTGGGGGCTCAGTGTCAAATTTTATTTATCTAGCATCCCCCTATGCAATATCTATGAAGGCTTCCATAATCGCGTAGTAGAAAGCTGCTTCTTCTTCCTGAAAAATGTAGGAGAAGCTTTCTCTCTCTCAAGGGACTTCCTCTTCTTTTGTATCATTTTCTCCTACTTTTTCTTCTAACCCTACTACGGCCCATTGAACTTTTGGTCTTTCCCATGGTTCCTAGACCCATTGTCTATGGATTAAAGGGGAAAGGTCCTCATGGGGTTGCTCTTGTGCCTCAATCTCTATGGCCTCCTACTACTTATCTACCTACCTCTAAGGTAGAGAAGGGAAAGAGTCTCATGACCAAGGTGCCAATTTTTGTTTCTCTTCATGAAGTTGCTTCTACCCCTGAACTTCCTCCTCCTGCTCCTTCCAAAGAGCCCACACTTCCATCGGCCATGGTTGTGAAGGATACTCTTATGGTTACACAAAATCCTCCAACCTCTTCTCAATTTGCATCTTTTAGTTCCCGTAACTAATGTAACCAAATTGCACGTGAGCACAAGTGCAATTGAAAATATCTCGTCACTAAACACACAACCTCATAGAAGACAGAGGGGGAGCTAGTGGCCCCAATTTCTTTGTTGTCCTTTGTTTTTTTTTCCTCTTCTGCTGATCCTTAATTAGTTTCAATCACTTCCAATTCTACTTTTGGCTCCCCTAATAGGTGTTGATGATCCTCACCCCAAAAGGGTGAGGTCTTCAATGCTCCTTCCATGGAGCCTCCTCTTTTGATGTCCCTCGACCTGAATATCCCTCCCTTTTCTCAGCCCATAGACATGTTGAACGCCATGGTGGTGTCTACTACATCTTTGTCTTCTTCCTTGTTGACCTTCACTTCCTCTATGGGGATCTTGCATCCTTTGATGAAGTGTAAGCTAGAGAACAACCTCACTTCAAATGGAGTTCGAAAGAAGGAGTCACCTTCTTCAGAAGTTGGTTCTATTTTGACCTATATTTCCTCATGATGGAGGTGACCCTTGCATCCCCTAATTTTGTCACTTCCCATCTCGACGAAGTTGGAAATGGATCTCAAGCACCTCCTTCTTCCCCCACTAAGTTAAAACATTGCACTCTGGTGAAGTGCTTGCTTAACTCAGTGGATGATATCCTGACTCTATCCTCGATCTTTGCAAGATCAATGACCTTTACCTCACAAGAGCTTAGTGAAGAAGACCTTGAGGGGAATTCTTCCTTAGACCTTGTTGTAGGGGAGTTAGAGGGTATTTACCTTGCTATTTCACCCTTGCAAGCCTATTCTCCCTCCCACTATAAGGATCTAGATTGGGAGCAGGATGAACTACTATTCAATGAGGAGTAGGGTGGTGCCTCTTCTTTATTTGTAGATTAGATTATTTATGTTTGTACTCCATAATGCTTATTTTTATGTGTTTTTTTATCGTGCTTAGAGGACCCTTTCTACCCTTGTAGGTGCTTGGATACAAGCCTAAAAATTTTTGGTGTAAACTTCCTCTATATGTTGTGTAATTATTTTTTGATAAATGGGGACAATGTAAAGCATTCGGGGCATTTAGGTCCTCTTCCATGTTTTTGAAATGTTAAGCAAAATTTTAAGGGTGTTGTACCCTTCACAACGAGCCACAAGGGCCAAAAATAAGCAAGACTAAAAGAAAAACGTTAAAGTAACATAAACAAAGACAACCCGCAAACATCACAGAAACCACGAAGAAGCAGCTGAAAGACAGGACACCGACACTAGCAGCAGCTTAACTGGCATTGTCCCAGTTCTTAAATAGGAGGTCCACAGCCTCATCACCAACCCATTCCTTGTTCTCCTGAATATTATTTCCCTCTAGCTCCTTAATAAAATTTGACAGGGTGCTAGTGACGAAATGGCCCAACTTCATAGTGAATCAGGTCAACCCAAGAAACCTTTTGTTCAGCTTGTCCACTTTTTCCGCCAAATCACAAGGCTCATCCCTAATGTCCATAGTTCCTGGGACCTCACCAGGCTCCTCAATCAGGGGATGTGAAGAGTGAGAGGCAAAGGCATCTTTAGGAACCTTACTATCCTCAGGACTAAATAGGGGCCCCTCCACATTCTCTTCATCTTCATCCTCACTTTTCTCTTCCTTGTACTCTTTGTTGTCCGACTGCTCCTCCTCCGAATCTTCGAGTATCTTCCTCTTTTTATTGTTCTTTGCAAGCCTCCTAGATCTTGTTCTGGGATTATCCCCCCCAATCATCACAGTAGTCTCTACAATGATGTCACCTCTAGAATCTTCATGTTGACCCAATTTATATTTTACTTTTATCTTAATGTGCTATTCCTCATAGTTTGAGTAATTCAAGGATTGATGATTGTTCGTTCAGAGAGCATATTACATCTATTTGTATCTATGAAGAGATCTGGCCCCAAACTCTTAGATCCCCCTATCTCTTATTTTCTTTGTCTCTGCTTTTCTTCTTTCTTTGTCTACTTCTTGATTTTGTGGTTCTTATGTGTTATCCCTCATGTGTGTGTGTGATAACATTCCATGAAATACATCTCATCATGTTTTTATTTCCACAACATCTCTTCCTCTTCTTTATCTCCTTAGGATGGCATATGCTCCTTTGCATAGAACACACCATCCAAAAGGGGCCTACTATGATGTTCTAATTTTCAATTTGGTGAATTCTTTTGAAAATGATTCTTTGGTGTCAAAATTTTCTTTAAAATGAATTCCTTGATGAAAGAATCCCTTATTGAAACATGTCAATTTCTAAAACATCATATTCTCTCAAGACTCTTGGATGAAATTTTCTTTCAAAAAGGTTCTCGTATGTGGAAGAATCTAAAAACTTTCCTTTGAAAAAGGAGTTCCTTTTCTAAGATGAAAAATTCTAAAAAAATTCCTTTGGAAAGGAGCATTCTTTCCAACAAATTCCTTGATGAAAGTATCTTTCAAAAGGATTCCTTCATGACAAAATAATTTGTGGAAAATGTGATTTTTTCAATTGTAATGTTCCTTTGAGTGGATCCCTTGGTGTTTTGAAGGGTTCTTGAGAGGCCCTCGTTGAAAAATTCTCCTTCAATTGCATTCTCTACCATTTTGCAAAAAAAATTGAGTGCTTTGTATTATGATATTCGGTGTTGTTGTATTCGACACCATATATCCTCGTGTCTAGCTTGGGGGTAGCCCGACTAGACCCGCCTCTTTTGTGGTTGTCTTGCTATAGATTTTGTTGTTGCCACAACCTTACCTTATTAGTGTATCAATCAAGTTGTCTTTGATCATGTTGACTTATGTGTGTGTATTTCGATTTTTTTCCTAACGTGTTTTATTTGTAGCCTAGCATATTTTCGATGAGATTATAGCTTGCTTTGCAAAATCGAGAACCTATGGAGACCCCTTTGGTTTCCATAGCTTTGCAGGACCAAGAACCTATGGAGCCATATCTCTCTCTCATTTAGGTGTGCCAAATCAAAAATCCACTTCCTCTAAGTGTTTGGTATATTCTATTCAACCTCTTTCTACTTTACCTTGCATCTGCACTAACATGTATGCTTGCTAAAGTGGGGGGGAAATGTAATGGAACAAATTTTCACACTTGGAAAATTCCCTATTTATTTTACCTTTCACTTTAGAAACTATAAGTTCATAGATGCAACCCCACCATCGTCTACCTTTTCCATCTGCATGGATTTTTCTTTTCATATCAGCAGAGAAATCTCTGTCAAGGACATGCACACCATGGGGACATATATGCGCCGAACTAGCATCCTAACAAGATTCCTGCCCCTGGAATCTACAAAAAAATTATTTCTTCAATTGGCCACAAAGGTAACAGGTTCTATGCTTCCTTGACTGACAAGAATTGACCTTTTACCTCTATTTCTTGTATTCAAATTGGAACTCTCTCACTTCTTCATTATTCCATGCTCTACACCCTTCACATTTTATTCTTCACTCTTGATTCTTACTTCTAAACCATTTATCTTGCTACTACAAGATTTTCTCTTGGCTTCAATAGTGTATTCTTTTTGCAACACCTTTTCCATTGGTAGATTATCAAGCTTCATCTTATCTATGTGGCGGTATCATTCTATTCATTTTTCTTTTGGCCTTTAGTGCTCGTAGCTGGGAAGGTAATATTCACTAGTAGAATTTGGAAAATAAATGACTAAGTGACTAAAAATTTTAGTCACAATAACTAAAAATGACTAAATTCTACTATTTTTTTGCAATTGAACTATAAATGAGTAAATAAATGACTAATTTTGTCATTGACTAAAAAATTATTTAGTCACAGAAATAAAAATGACTAAATAGTTAGTCACCAAATAAAAATTAGACAAAAACTTTAAAAAATATTTCGGCCAATTATTGGCGTGATTCATGAATTCACATTTATTCATGTTCATTCCAGACCTAGCATCATTCGTTCATTGCAACTGGTTAGCCTAGAACTGAGGTGCATGCTTTTGGGTTACAATAGTTGGGCGCACGAACTACACTAGGTGTTTTGACTTTCAACACTTGCATGGGTGATAAAGATTATTTGGAGAGGACCTGGATAATTCTAAAAAGGTAGGAAAGGAATTCGGTGTCTATTGCAATGTATTTGAAGTCTGTAATGAAGTTGGATTTGAATATTCCCTCTGTACTTAATTCAAAGGTAATTTGAAACCCTCATTACATTAAGCACAAAATCTATAGAATTTTGATTGGAAACTAACAATAGTTACAATCTACTGCTCTTAATAATGTTCTTTTATAATCTTGCCATTTTTCTGCTTCATAATGTGTTTGAGCTAAATATAATAAAATTTGTGTGTCAATGCCAAAATAGAATTTCCTCAAACAATTATGATACATTTTCATTGCAAGCGCAAACTGTAAATTTTTTGAGGTAGCTTATCCATCGCCATTATATGCATCATCTTCTCTTGGAATCTATTTTTACAATGCGCCAAGAGATGATGATGCATACAATGATGATGGATAAGCTACCTCAAATTTTTAGTCAATCAAATATGATTTGTCCCTTCCAAATCCATTTGACATAGTTAAATGAGATCTTATCAAAAACCTCAAATGAATCATCTGTATGTTATCTATTCATTTTTCCTCTTTCTTGTTTTTATGAGCAACCTATTTTGGTCTTTATTTTAAAACATTTTTTGTGTCCTTCAATCCAATATGCTTTATCTTTCTATCAAATTTTAGATTAAAGAGCTTGTAATTGAAAATAGATTAATTAATCTATTTTTATTTTATAGTCCCAAATAGGTGGATTAAATTATTCTATTGTTAAACAAATCTTGTACAATGTAATTTCCCATTTTTGAAATGAAACCAAGTTGAAACTCAAATGCTCATCATTCATTTCCCATGGGCCTTGGCGATTTTTCTCTTGGAAAATAGGAGCTAGGTTTGGTTAAAGCTCGAGAAGCCTAGACATCATCATCATATGGATCATTTTCTCTCAGAATTTGTTTCTGCAATGGTTCATCATATTTAGAATCAGAGTGTGCATGTCTCCTTTGTGATTTTGTTGAAACTGGAGAATTTGTCTCATCATCATCAGAGTCTTCTAGACCTGTACTTGCAAGAAAATCTTGGGCATTTTATGCATCATCTTGTGCCTTATCACTCATATAATTTGCCTCATCTTCCATGGAAACATCAGGTTCCTCCATATAAGAATCATAAGCCTTGTGGTCCTTATCCTTCTTCTTTTTCTTCATTTCCTTCTTTTGTTTCTTCTTAGACTGACCAGCCTCATCATTGTCATCGTCCCTTTCCTTATGCTTACTCTTCCATAATTCCTTCAAATATTTAAATTACTCCTCTTGTTGTATCACCTAATGAAGTTCTTCCTCTTGCTTTCTCCTTTCCATCTGAATCCTTTGTTCTTCATCAACTTTTCCTTTTGCTTCATTATCCAAGACAAGTTGGCGTGCTACTTTAATTGTTTTTTTTTCCTTTAAGCTAGTCGTCTATTTTTAGTTCCATGTTTCCAAGCATACATAAAACATTTTATGAGATTTTATCCACCTTAAGTGCATCTCCAATAAATTCTAGGCTTAGTTGGATCTCATTTTTAGCCTGAGCCATGGCTGCAAGACATATATGCATCCACATAATCAGGAAACTTGAGCAATATTAGCCTATATAAAAGATTTTATTTTCAATATCATGTAGTTGTTCAACAAACCTAACAAGATTAAATAGTGTTGTGACTTTAACCCATGCTAACTCAAGTGAAACATGACCTTCTAATCGATGGAAGAATTCCATATCCTTAAAGCAAAAAAAAAACCACAGAATTGGCACTGGGGCTTTTATTTATGAATTCAACCCAAATTCTATTTCCTAATGCCTCCATAAAAGTTTGTTGAGCCAACTCTAGTTGATCACGCTCAAAATGAAGAACCCAAATGTTTTTTAAAAATTCAATGGGTACTTCTTCTTTGCTCTTCTTCAGAAGATACTTTGGCATCTTAAGAGAATCTAAGGTTGCACTAAGATTTCATGATATCAATAACTCACCCATCTTGATAAATGCATGGGCATCATATGGATCTATGCAAGTTATCTTTCTTAAAATTTCCAAAGCCTTCTCTGCCTGCCCTTGTTGAGAATATATATGGCCTATAGATTTTAAGCTCTCACAGTTCTTAGGGTAGACCTCTAGAACCTTTTCAAAATTTGAGATGGAACTCTTAAGATCTCCCAGCTTCAATTGAACTTGTCCACAAAATCATGTGGCCTCTGGCTTTCCTTGGCTAATGTCATGCAGTAGTGGCCAGTTGTGTCATAATCACCTTTACTATGATAAGATTCTGCAATATTATAATATGAAATATATTTCATGAGAGGGTAGTTAGTTGAAATAAGAATTGTCTCAGTCAACTGATCCACAAGAATATGCTACCCTTTAAAGAAAAAATGGTTTGCTAAATGATTCAATACCGTTGCACAGTACGGGTATAATTCAAAGGCTCTACACATCTTTTCCATTCCTTCATGAACACTGCCTTTTTTAGTAATTGTGAGAATCCTACAATTAAAAAGTGCACAAAATTGACCACAAATATTTTTCCCCATTTCAAATAGCAAAATTTCCAAAAAATTGTGTTTAAAACTTGCAAAAAATTGCAAATAAAATCACGTTGATTTTCACGCCAAAAAAAACCATGAGACCATAGCTTGTTGCTTAATATTATGCTTTGATAGAATTTTTCCAAGCATCCATATATTTTTTGAAATCGCCTATTTTATGCTTTTAGTCATAACAGTAAGGCAGTGAACTATTTGATAAAATGCTTTGGTAGACATGTATGAAAAATGTGGTAGCATAGACAAGGCAATGAACTTTGGAAAAATATCCTCTAAGAAATATGGTCTCATGGTGATGGAATGCCATGGGAAGCAAATTGTTATGGATTGTCATGGCATTCCATCACTATGAGACCACATTTCTTTGAGGCATTTTTTCAACTAGTTCACTGCCTTGTCTATGCTATTGCTTACTATTATGCTTTGATAGATTTTTTCCAAGAATCTATAGCTTGTTCGAAATCACTTGTTTCATGCTTTTAGACATAGCAACAAGGCAATGAAATGTTTGATAAAATGCTTTGGTAGAAATGTATGAAAAATGTGGTAGCATAGAAAGGCACTGAACTTTTTGAAAAAATGCCTCAAAGAAATGTGGTCTCATGGAATACCATGACAAGAAAATGCAATTGGCAGTTGCTCCTAGTTATTCGTTATGCAATGTGAAGTAATTGCATAACTTCTTAGATTGGCTTTGTAAAAACTATATAGTAATTGAATTTTTTTCATCTATTAGCATCTAGTTATTAGTTATGCAATGTGAAGTAATGCTTTGAGTTTGAAAGATGTGAAATGCAATGTAATCAACAGTTTGAATATAAACTACAAAAATCTATTTTTTACAATTCATTAGATAAACTCTCTATTTTATTTTCTCTTTATAACTCTATTGCTATGGAAATGCCTTTCAATTAAAAGAAATTTGTTTTTGTCTTTTATTCTATAATTTTTTACATTTTTTCATCTATCAACATCTAGTTATTAGTTATGCAATGATCTATATTTGATGCATATGGAAACATAATTTTAAAAATAATAAAATATCTAAAAATATTTGTGCAGTACATATTGATGTCCTTGTTTCAACTAAAATAAAATTAGATCTATACAAAAAGGTTATATATTATGGAATCGGATTATTCTAAATTATAATAATCTAAATTAAAAATTAGCAATAAATATAATATGCAAAAAAAATTATGAAAATATATATGTAGTAATCCAAGTATACATAAAAAAAATGTCTTATGGAATTTATATATTACTCATTAAAAATACTATGAAGTATAGAAATAAGTTATTAATAAATTCTTAATAAATAAAACAAATTTATTTTTAAATTTAAAAACATATTTAGAATCTACAAACAAAATCTCAAAAATTATTTGTTCACATTATCTTCAAATTATTAAATATTTATTTGTTATAAGTGATAGAAAATAAAAAACTAGATAATTTTGTTATTTTGGTGTGCCACATAAGCCAAACAATGGCACACACTATTATTTGATCATTCAAAAGCTAGCTGGTTCTAGGAAGACCATTAAATGGAAAAATTGGAGATTAATAGTGGTTTGAGACACAAGTGTAATAAACCTAAATAGAAGAAAGTTATGCAATAATCCCATGAGACTTTTATTTTAGGATTTTTCCATGTGCAATAAGAGCTAATGAAGATAAAAAATCTAGATGATATTCATAAAGTGTGTTGTTGAGAATTATTAATAAATTGCATCCAAGGTTTATAAAATTCTCACAAGATAAGACCAATAATGCAAAGCTATTATTCTTCTATGACATGATATGCACCCAAGGGTAGGACAAACATTTTGAATTTGAGAGTATAGTCCCACATTAAAATGTGAGAAGACCAAGACTTTCCCTTCCAAGGTAAGGGTCCTCCATTGGTGATCATTACTTCAAAGCTAAAATATGAGTAGAAAATAAATCTACTTGTTCAAGGTCAATCTTGTGTCAATAAATTATGAGTATTGCTTGGATTGATAAGAATCATAGAGCATGTTTTTTAGAAATAAAATAAAATTTCATTGTCCGCAAGGTGGATATCCCTATCAATGCATGTGTAGAGATTTGGGGGTAAGCTCAATATTTGTATCCTCAATTAGTGGCTTCTTCCATTATTGGTCCTCTTGGACATCTTCCCATTCTTTTCGTTCTAGTGGAGATTCCACATCAAATAAATATGACTTCTATTCCATATAGTGATTCCCTAGTATTATTTTTCATCAAAATTATAACACAAACCCTTTTCTTGACAAGCTCACATCATTTCTTTAGTGAGATATTTTATAGGTGTGGATAAATTATTAGGGGTGGGGAGATGGTTATTCAACACAATATTCTTGAATGGGGTGAACTTAGAGAATTGACACTAAATTGCGAGCTTATCTTCTAGAATTTTTCCCAAACCTTTGGTTTTTGTCATATCTTTTGCTTTGATCATTTTAACCTCAACCTAAATTTCCTCCTTGAGACCACCTATGAAATAAATAGTAAATAATTCATCTAATAAACCTTCAATTTGGTTGCAAATTTCTCAAATTTAGTTTGATAGTTATGAACAAAACCAAGCTCCCCTAATTTGGTTAAAGATCTAATAAAGTTTTCAAATGCATTGGGACTAAAAAAATCAAGACAAGTTTTGTAAATTTAGTCCAACTAAGTTGAGGATTAATCTTCATGTATCACCACTATACTGGTTCTTTTTCAAGTTGAATGAGGAAAGAGTGACACCGTCTCCAAAGATTATTATAGAGAGAAATATTTTCTACCACGATAGATCCAACTAATAGGGTCTATACCATAAAATTTGAGAAATTTAAGTATTGGGTCCTAAGCCACACAATTGGATTAGATTCAAGTCTATTAAGACAATCATGGGATAAGTCAAAGCTAGATATATGGTTGAGAAATTCCAACATTTAGTTTTATCCATCACTTTGGGAGAAAACACAAGAGTCAAATTCCTCTAGTTTAGTAGCTACCACTACATCTATTTCCTTATATCAACTAGGGGAGATGACCCAGTAGTTGAGCATGTTTCAATAGTTGTGCTAGTAGTTATTTATATAATGCCTAATAGTTGTGATAGTAGTTGTTTATATAATGCCCAATAGTTGTGACTTGACTTCCCATAACTAAACAAAATGTATTCCTTTGATCTAAAAATCAGCCAATCATGTGATGCCACATCAACACTCAACTACCCATGATGTGAATGAACAAGTATTGGTCTCACTTTTTTGGGGGGCCTTTTTGGATACCTTGACAAAAAGCATGCCGATGTGGCATTATATTTGATGATGTGGCCATGAAACGAAAGTTACAAGCATAGGACTTGCCAAGTAAGTTGATTTGAAATTTCCACGTAGGGGGGATTGAAGGAAGGCGTATGAGGTCTTCTAGGGTTTTGTGGTTTTTGCGGTCACCGTTGGCCCCTCTTACGCCATACTGTGCATTCTACATAGAAAACCCCTCTTTTCTTGTGTGTACATCCACATTTATTGTGGTTTTTTATGCTTTAATATGTCTTCAACCGGCTTTAACCCAAAAAATCATGTTGGTGTTAGCGGTTCAACGACGCAACTCAATGGCTCCTCCTCCGAACAAACGTCCCCAAAATTTTGTTCTAAAAGTCTTTCATGAGGTAAGAATTCTAATTCCCAAACTGATGTGATTTTTCCTTTACTAGATTTTGATTCTTATTGTCAGTGGCTTGAACAGCACACCCTTGTAGGTTATTTTGTTGGGAGGACTCCCCTTGAAATTTTGTTGAAAGAATGGGTTAGCAAGGCCTGGGTCCCTCATGGGGTCCACCTTGATATGGTCCAAAACTTGACCAAGGGTTTTTTTGTTCCGCTTCACGAAATTCAATCATGTCCAGGCTATCTTAGCCCACAATCCCTAGTATGTTAGGCCATCCTTGTTGGTTTTCCAGGCATGGAATAAATATTTTTCTATCTCAGATGACACCAAGTTGTGGGTCCCAGTTTGGATTGAATTCCTTGGCTTGCCTTTGCCTTGTGTGCCTTTTTTGAACCATATTGCATCCTCACTGGGGAGGTTTATTTGTGTTGAGCTAGATAGTTTTTTCTAGGCCCGACCCCAGAAATGGGTCTATGTGGAAATAGACCTCTCCAAGGATTTGAAATAATCCATTGAAATTCAAATTGGAGCTCTCCAACATAACCAAAAATTCACTTATTTTAAATTGCCCTTTGGAACAGTGTTATAGGTGTCAGTTAGCCAACCACAATATTAAGGACTACCCTTTGGTAGTCCCTCATACACCTTCTCCGTCACAAGATGTTGAAAAGCCTCATCAGGCGAAACCTTTTGCTAGGGTTGATGAAAGGTGGACCATGGTTACAAACTAAAAAAATAAGTCAATTGGTTTTGGGTCAGCCTCTAAAGCCTCTGAACCATCAAAGGTCGTTTCAAACCTTTTAGGGAAGGGAATAGACACTCCTATTGGAATTGCTAATGCTTCAGTACAACCCGGGACAAAGGCAATGTCTCAGCCTGCTGTTGTTATGTTTGCTAAGCCAAGAATTTCTCCTCCCGTGTTGGGAGCTCAAAGGTTGTCTCGCAACCCATCTCCACCACGTGAAGAGGGTGAATATGTGCAAGAAAAGTGAAGATTTTTCCTCTTCATCTATTCAGATTAGATCAGTTCCACAATATTTTTTGCAGAATTATTTCTCTTCCCTTAATAAAGAGGAACTAAACTCTGACAATATGGAGGAGTTTCATTCATGAACTTCCTCTCATGGAATGTTCGAGATCTGACAGACCTCTCTAGAAAGTATTTTGTTAGGGATACTTTGCAAAAATATTTTGGTATTGAAGTGCTTTGTCTCCAAGAGGTTAAAATTTCTATATTTTTTCTTACTTTGGCTTGTTGTTCTATTTGGCTAACCAGTAAAATGTTTTGCACTATGCATGAGGCTAGGAATTGTGGAGCTATCACCCTTTTGTCCCCATGATGGCATGCTTGTGTTGTTGATCCTGGGTCTGATCCTTCTCATCAGCTTGTCTAGATTCTTCTTAACATTGATAATCACTCCTTTGGGATTATTAATGTCTATGCCTCTAATGATGTTGTGGAGCGATCTTTGCTTTGGCACTAGATTGTTGATTCTTTAACAGTTGCCACCTAGTTACTATGTGAGGATTTCAATATGGTTGAGATGGTGTATGAAAAGGATGGAACCCTACCATTTAGATGAGAAGCTAGCGAGCAAGAGGCATAGTTTTATATGCACAATAAATTGGGACTTTTTCACCCCAATATTGGTCACCGCCATTCTCATTCTCTCTGGCACACTTGGTGTAATTATAGGGCTAGTTCTAATAGAATATTTAAATGCCTTGATTGTGCCATGATCTTGGCTCAATATTTTTTCTCTTTTGATAGCTCTCCTCTACCAATTAAACCATTAGTGGATGTGACTTTGTCTGATCACTTCCCTATTTCTTTTCGCATTGAATGGGAGTCACGTCAACCTCACACATGTATAACTCGATTATTTTTTAACATATCTCTTGTCTATCACAAGCCTACCTTGACCCATATTCGTAGAGTATGGAATTTGGAGTGTAGACCAACTCATCATAAAGGTTGGACTACCTAGTGGAACAATTTTATCACACGCACAACTAGATTTTTGCGTATTTATGGACGCTAGCTGATTATCTTTCACCGGTGGTCTTATAAAGCTATCACCGCTAACCTGCACTCAGCTACTAAAGCTTTGGTGGCCAACCACTTTTCCCCATCATTGAAAGTTAGGGTGGTGAATTTAAGGCACAAAAATCTCTACGCATCCCTGCTCTCAACCTCCTCTTCGATGAGATTCTTGCCCTCCTCGGTGAACCTACTCTCCTTTGCCGTGGGTTTACCAGGGGTGGACCTCTGGTGGTGCTTCTAGGGGCAGTGATGGTAGTTCTTGGTGGCCCCTTGATGATCCTCCTACTTCTAGCTCTAGGTGGCCAGATACTAGAAAAAACATTCTACGTCTGGTGCTTACAATCTCACCCCGGCATGCGGAAGAAGATAAAGAGAAAAAAGATGTTGAAAATGGTTGGGGTGCTTGTCCTGTCATCATTCCAAACTTCGTTGATGTATGGGGGAAGCACATGGATGATAGAGACCCTCTTGGCTCTAGTGGCACTGCTTTGGCCGCCTAATGGCCTTTCTTTATATATATTTTGTAATCATGGACTTTCGGGCTTGGCCCATGTGACTGGTTAATTTTTTATTTTTTTGAGTGTTGCCCATTTGACTCTCGGGGTGTGCCTTCTTACCACCCATCCCTTTTTTTGTGAATATGTATCTTTATCTTAAATTAATATAGATAGCTTCCTATTCATCAAAAAACAAAATTCCACATAGAATAATTAGAAGCGCTAAGTTAGGATGCAAAACTACTAGGTCCTCTCCCCTATTCACCATCATATTCTTGTGAGATGAAAAGGAAGACGTCATGAAGTCTAAGTGCCAAAGAAAGAGGGCTAGAAAATATAACTTAGACTGATCTAGATTTTGACAAAACTAAAGAAAAATTAAAGTCTTTAACGCAGGAGTGTTGTTTCTCCGATATTTCACTGTAACACGCTCAAATATATTTTTTCTCTACACAACTTGACTCTGTTTTAGAGCTCACATGGAAAAGTGGTCTGTTAATGATGAAATGAAGGGACCAACTAATAGCAAATTCTGAAATGATCATCACTGATGGGTTATAGGCTATAACTATATTGCGTAAATTGTAAGCAAGGCCATTCCATTTTCAGTATGAGTTATCACTTTCAAACTTCCTTTCTTGTGAGTTTTCAAAAAAGACACATCATCAAATTTCAATTAGCGCATCCAAATTGCATAAACTATAAGCAAGGTCACCATTGTTAATGAGCCCACATAAAAAAAAAATCTACGGTTTCTCTTCTCGTGTTGAATTTTATATAGTGTTTTTATGATTATTTGTAAGCAATGTTTCCTAGAGCTTAAAAAGGTTATTTTCCTAAATGATGATTTTTTTTTAGATAAAAGCAATTAAATTTTACAAAGATCAGCAACAAGACTATTGCAAAACATCAATAACATAGACCCAATATTGAAAGAAGAATAGCAACAAGGTTGTTATATAGCAACATGACTGATATATACAACAACAACAAAGAGTTGCCAAGAAAGAAACTCGATCAGCTACCATTGAACCATGTATACCAACAGATTCTAGATACAAAGATCAGTCTATGGATAAAAATCATCTAAAAGTAAAGGAATATGCACAATGTCTCTCCAAAGCACCAAACATAAATGTGTTTTGGAAATCTAAAAAGAAATAACAAAGATCTAGAAAATGTGCTCGCATTATGGTGAACATAAAACATAAGTGTGTTTTGGAAAGCTAAAATAAAAAAATAACAAAGATCTTCTCTTTTGCAACCCACAACTTCAACCCACTGCACGCCCTCTTCATTTTTTCTAGTTTAAAATGTGATCATTCTTTGCAAATTTGAGAAGGATTTTGGCAATGCCATGTCATCAAAGAGGTAAGTGTCAAATTTAAGTGTTTTTGGAAGGTCGAATTATGTTTGTATTTGGAAAAAATAGATTTTTTTTATCAATTTCCTTTTTTGATCGTTTATACTAGATCATATAAACTATTTAATTGGAATCAAATTGAGATGAAAAAATCTTTAAAAAAAATCTTATAATACGGAAGTCTCCCCCAATGCTTCCAACAAACCCTCAATAAATTCAAGAGGATTTGATAGAGCATTTGGGAAAAAAAACTTCAAATTTTAGAATTAGTTTCAAAATTGAAGGCTTCAAAATCAAACCCCCATCATAGATCAATTGCTTCATCATTTTCTAATCAATGATGAACAATATTGATATAGTGGCAAGTCAAATAAATCAATGGAAAATTTATAAAGGTTCATGTTTTAAATTTTATGCAACAAAATTTTCCTGCAATGAAGGGAGAAAGAAAGACATAACAAAAGGAAATATTTGTGATACAAAGAACCAATGCACCCCTTGCTATGACTTTGAATAAATTTCCAATACATTGGTGCAATCATATAATGAAATAAAAAATAATTTTTGGTATAGGTGGTGGATGGTCTTTGACCAACCTCCATGTAATAACCATGAGGTGCCATTGTATTTTCTCAATAAAAAAATTATAATTTTTTAATTCAAAATTCCTAATTATCTTGATATGAGGGAGTTTTAAGGTAGAGGTGAAGGCTCTTCCCCAAATATTCTTGGATCTTGTCAGGTAGTAAATTGTCAACAAATACCACTAGCACAAAAACTTATTCATCATATGACAATTTTATTGGTCATCAAGGAGACTATGGAGGTGCAAAGTCCATGCAATTATTATCCTAATACACACACTTATAGAGCATGGCACATAGATATCCCAATATTTTTCTTTAGTGAATGATACATTAGTACGACTTGTTGGCCCACAATTATCGTTGCACCAAAAGATCAACCTATTAATGCCTGATACAACTACCAAAGTTAACGGATCCACGAGAGGCAGTTAGTCCATGCCACAAATCCCGAGGGGAGCATTAACCATCTGCCAACAAATTCCCCCTCAGCATTACCCAAGGGGATTCAAACCTGACACCTTTGGCTCTGATACCACTTGTTGGCCCACAATTTTCATTCCACCAAAAGATCGACCAATTAATGTCCGATACAACTACCAGAGTTAATGGATCCACGGGAGGCGGTTAGTCCATGTCATGAATCTTGAGGGGGTCATTGACCATCTTCCAACACAACCATATAGTTCTAGTGATCATATCTCTCTCTTATGCTTGAGTTGTTATAATTTGTGCTTTGGAAGAGACAATGATCTAGAAGGTGCAAAGCGTACCTCCCACAAGTGTACACATTGTCATATTTGATATTTTGGTAGCACATAGGGTGATCTAGTAGTATGAGGTGGTGCATAAAATAATGTGGTGATGATTGATGAGATACTAAATGATTTGTTTTTGTGTTACTAAAAACAACCTAATTTGGGCTATATCATATTTGAGAAGAATGTTTTTATAGACTTGGGCATAATCAAAACTATTCTCAAGATTCCTCTTCTCAAATGCAAGAAAGAGCAATCTTCATTTGTTGGAAAGATAAACTTTTTTGAAAGATTGTATCAAGATTTGTGAAAAATGTTCATTTTCATAATAACATGTTGAAAAACGATGCTCATGTATATTATACCCTGGAAGAACAATCTTCCTTTCAAAATAGTTAAAAATTCATTACTAATGCTCTTATCTTGGGGTGTGTGCACTAGGTTGAGGAACAAAAAGGTGGCCAAAAGTGTCATTTTTGGCTAAGCATCTATGTGATTTAAAAAATGAGAACAAGGCTTAACACATGCATTCTATGGGCTGGCAATAACCAAGCTATAAAGTGTATACATTATAACATGACATAAAAAAGTGAAAAAAATATATAATGTGTGGGTTTAATATAACCTACAACTGGAAAAGCCTTAAAAGGCTTTTCCCAAGATATAGAGGAAGCTCACTAAGTTCCAAACCATCCACCATGATCACTAGCCCAAAAACTTATTCATCATGTGACAATGTCATTAATCATAAAGACTATGGAGGTGTAGACCCTCCATGACATTACTACTCTCATAACAAACTTATACAAAATAGAATACAAATATCTTAGTCTCATAGTTTAGAGGATGCTCATGCAATGGGAACATATAGTTCTAGTGTTGTTGTCACCACTTCTATTAAAGGTGTTACGATATCTACATTGGAGGAGAGTGTGATCTGCATGATGCCACCTCCTATGAGTGCACTCATTATAATTATACATGTATTGGGAGCTTCAAGACTGATCCAACACCACAATTTGGAGGATCAAATAATATTATCATAACTAACAAGCTAGTGCATGATTAGTTTGGTTTTCATGTAGACATATTTTAAAATAAAATTATAATATGGGTGTGTACATGGAAATGGTGTACAAAAAGTTGGCCAAATGACCAAATTTCCACATAACCTACTTTTGTTATGTTCAAAATCACATAACAAAATCATGTTATGGATTGTTAAATATAAATCCATAAAACAACCATATTTTTTTCCTTATAAAATGCAAGCGTATTTTATTTTTTACAAAACAATGCATTTTGCATGCCACAAAATGCAAGTATGTTTTGTGAGCCACAAAACGTGAGCATGTTTTCTATCTCATAAATGTTCTTGTATTTTTTATCAAGTATAAAATGATAAATATAGAAAGGGAGTGGGAGTGAGGGCAAGGGGGAAGAGATAAAGAGAGAGGGAGGATAAAGAGATACATAGATAGAGAGAGATAGAGATATAGAGGGAGAGAGGGAGAGAGGGAGAGATAGAGATATATAAATAGATAAGGGAGAGGGAGAGATAGAGAGATAGAGAGAGAGAGGTGTGAGAGATAAAGATAGGTAGGAAGAGAGATGGAGAGGGAGGATAGAGAAATATAGATAGAAAGGGAGAGAGAGATATATAAGGATAGATAGCGAGAGAGATAGAGAGATAGAGAGGAATAGACTAGGGGCCTAAGGCCTCACCAAAAATTAGATCTTGCTAGTTGGTGGTTGGCTACGTCCGGGTTGACATTACTAGTGGCTATCAATCGGCTAGATTGCTAGTCAATAGGTTGTAGGACATGGGAGTTCAATGGATCCCCCCCCCCCACTTTTTTAATTATTATTTTAGATAATAATTTTAAAACTTTATCCACATGGTTTTAATTTTTATTTTATTTCCAGTTGCCTCTATAGACCAACTATACGATCATACAATCAAGGCTATGGGAGTAAAAAAATTGTATTTTTTTAAATGTTTAAAATAGGGAAAATTTTATATTAGTTTTTGTTTCTCGACCATCCTAGATCCAACATGGTTAAGGAGGGATGGAAGAAAATTCTTAGCACACTTACTCCTCTAAAGATGAAACCTTGCAAACCAAGAACATTTGACCTTGAGGGATTTGTTGGTTCTATGAGAATAATAATTATTGGATCAAAATATTGGCATGGAATGGATTATGCTAAAATCTACATCGGCACATGTCTCAACCCTTCCAAAAACAAAAATCATCCTTCACAATTAGCACTAGCACACCAAATTGAAAAAACCTACACAAACACGCATATCTAGATCCGAAAACATCTCACAGACCACTCAACAACACTCCACAACATCCGAGAATATTCCACATCATCATAATATTCACCACTTCTATTATAACAACCTGAAATTGAAGAATACTTTCATTATGTGCAACCAAACACACTGACACAAACATCCAACTCACTAACCAACCTTGTGGAAAACCTCAACACCTAAAACTTCAAGAGAAGGTAGATACAGACAATATAAGAAAATTCCCAGATCTACAACACCAAAACCTTTATTGTGGAGAAATGCAGATCATTGTCAATTCTCCTAGACACCCTGTTTCATAGACAAACATATTGTCAAAAATATCTTCCACTATAGAACCTAAAAATTTGGATATAACACCTTTGAACACCTCTTATCACCACATCCAAACCATATGAGTATATCTTCAACCATGAATAAATGCAGAGCAAAACACTAAGCACACCTTTGTCACACTAAACTCACTCTTATCTAAATTTTCTTAAAAACACATGGAAACCAAGTGACCCAACTTCATAAAAAACACTACTAACACCTCTTCAACACATTTAAAACATCTGCAACATATCCAACAATCTCCTCAAACACACAAGACAAGATTCTAGCAACCTCTACAACTATACTTAAGTGAGGCACTAATGATGACACGAACAACATTGTATTGACATCAATAGCAACAAATCTAGACTTCCAAAAACTCCAATGCTAAAGGTTGACATCAATGACAACAACCAAACAACCGACAAACAACTCAAGCTTCCAACATGTTTACCATAGCAAATGTACTCTTACCAACCCAAGTAAAAAGTCAAACATGAATTCCATGATTTTGCCTTCCTCATGTCGTGTTGTTTTGTAACATCGCGATTGTTTGGCCCCCCATCATCCTGCATAGACCCACTAGTCAAACATGTAGAAAGGTGCCAAGTTTACTTGCAATTCAAACATGTAGTTCAAGTTATAAAGTTACTGTGAAAGGTCATAGTGATCAGTAAAACTAAGAACAACTCAATTTATACAATAGGTTGTAACCTAGGTCTAGTTGACCTAGTATGTTTTTTTTTTAAGAAATGATTAATAGTTATCTAACACATACTACCTCACACAAATCAATTTTACTTCTATTGTCATAAAAATTATAAAAAAATATAACCATATAAAGTAAATCTAATTAATACAAACTACTTCATTAGAGGTGTTGTAGTCAAGTTATTCAATCACTTAAATTGACCTTATTTTATGAAACTTAAAACACACTTGAGCCATTTAGGTCTAGTCACTAACTTGCTATAATTTAGAGTCTATGTTGATTTTAAAGTATCATTTGATCTAATGTTCACCCATCAAGGAATCAAGTGCCAATTTACCAATCTTATTTTACCAATACTGAACTAGGTGAACTACTTCGCAAACTATGAACCCTTGCATCAATGGATTGTCACTAAGATTTATATTATAACTAACTTAATAGTTTTAGGTCAATGATTTGATCATAATATACATAATTAATATTTATCTAGATGGGCACAAAGTTGCAACTAGGCAAACATGTAGAAAGGTGCCAAGTTAACTTGTGATTAAACATGTAGTTCAAGATATCAAGTTAGTGTGATAGGTCACATCGATTAGTATAATTGAGAACAACTAAATTTATGAACTGGATTGTAACCTAGGTCTAGTTTCTCTAGTAAGTTATGATTTTTCAAAAGAAATGATTAATAGTTATCTAGCACAAGGTACCTCACACAGATCAAGTTCATTTTTATTATCATCAAAAATAAAAAAATTATAACCATATAATGTAGATCTAACTAATATGGACTACTTCATTAGGGTATTGTAGTAAAGTTATTCAATCACTTAAATTGACCTTATTTTATGAAACTTAAAAGATACTTGATCCATTTTGGTCTAGTCACTAACTTTTTATAATTTAGAGTTCCACTTTGATCTAAAAGTATCATTTGATCTAATGTTCACCCATCAAGGAATCAAGTGTCACTTCACTGGAATCCCATTTTATCAATTCTAAACCAGGTGAACTACTTGGCCAACTACAAACCCTTGCATCAATCAAGTGTCACTAGGATCTATATTATGACTAACCTAATAGTTTTAGTCTAATTCTTTGATTATAATATACACAATTAATATTTGTCAAGATGGGTACAAAGTTGCAACTAGTCAAACATGTAGTTCAAGGTATCAATTTAATGAGATAGGCCATATTGATTAGTAAAATTGAGAACAAATCAGTTTATGAGCTAGGTTGTAACCTAGGTCAAGTTGCTATAGTAAGTTATGTTTGTTTAAAAGAAATGATTAATAGTAATCTAGCACATACTACCTCACACAAATCAATTTCACTACTTGTGAACCCCAATTCTAGACCTGCACAAACACAACAAACAAACACAATATTAGATTAAATGCAAGTGAGAATCAAGATTCCTCATGAAATTCATTTACAATGCTCAAAATAGAAAGAAAATGGAAAACAAGACAAGAAAGAAAATCAAATCCTATTTAAGCAATGTAAATCCTCAATCCCATGGGGGAATTGGTGCCAATTATGTGTAGAAATTGGCCCTTTCCAAAATTATAATATTGATGAAGATTGATCCACTTGATGGTGAAGAACAATGTGATTCCTTGCTAAAATCTGCAATAACCTAGCTATGGTGATGGAAAATTCTTAAGGAAGTGGATGAAATTGCCCTAAATGTGAAGATAATAACTTTTCTTTCAAATCGTGGATGAATAATGAGAAGGAAAGTCTCTTATTTATAGATGAACTTGAGAGAAGAGGAAAAATGGATGAATGTGGGATCATTCAACATCCAATGGCCAAGTGCCACTTGTCAAGATGTGAATGGAGGAAGGTTTTGCACATTTTGATGAATGAACCAATAAATGTTATTAGGTGGATTTCAAATTTGTGAAATGACTTAAATGTCACTTGGCTCAATGCACAAGGACATGTAAGAAGAGAGTGAATGCTTTGTTGGATGTACAAATCCACTTGGAAGGATTTTCAAACTTGGAGGAATATTCCATAAATATGCCATGTTGAGAGAAAATGCCAATTTTAATAAATCAATTAAATGCATTTTCATGTGCAAGTGGCAAATCCTAGAGAATTTTAGGAGATGGGATTAAATTAATCAAGACTTAATTAATTTAATGAGAGATTAAGTGATGTGACCATTTGATTTAAATTTTTGGATTGAAGTAAATCAAAATGAGAGGAAAGTGATTTTAGATTTAATTAAATAGAGGATTTGGTTTATTTATTTAAAGAGAGATGATGATATTAAATTAAAAAAAGTTTAATTTTTTTAATTTAATCAAGTGACCTTAGGGATTTAATCAAATAAAATGAATTATTCAATTAAATGGAGATGGAGGGTTAATTAAATTAAATTGATTAACTTAATCAATAGGGAAGAATGACTTTATCAAATAAATAATGATTTATTCAATTAAGGGATGAAAGGTGATGATAAGATGAGAAAGAGATTCGGGATGAAATGATGTTAGTAATCAGGATCAAGTATGTCGGTAAATTTTTCATGTCCACACTTCTATTATCATAAAAATTAAAAATTATAACCATATAAACGAGATCTAATTAATATGGACTTCTTCATTAGAGGTGTTGTAGTCAAGTTATTCAATCACTTAAATTGACCTTGTTTTATAAAACTTATAACAAACTTGATCCGTCTAGATCTAGTCACTAACTTGTTATAATTTATAGTTCCATGTTGATATGAAGTATCATTTGATCTAATGTTCACCCATCAAGGAATCAAGTGTTACTTCACTAATCCCATTTTACCAATTCTAAACCAAGTGAACTACTTGACCAACTACAAACCCTTGCATCAATTAAGTGTCACTAGAATCTAGGTTATGACTAACCTAATAGTTTTAGGTAATTATTTGATTATAATATACATAATTAAAATTTGTCTAGATGGATACAAATTTGCAACTAGTCAAACACATAATAAGGTACCAAGTTAACTTGTGATTCAAACATGTAGTTCAAGGTATTAAGCTAGTGTAATGGGTCATATCGATTAGTGATCAACTCAATTTATTAGCTAGGTTTTAACCTAGATCTAGAGTTGTTCTAGTAAGAGGCTATGTTTTTAAAAGAAATGATTAATCTATTGGATGCCACACATGGAGGGAATCCCAAGATTCCATGTAAGGCATACTTTAACACTTTCCAAATATATTGTGATATGTGTAAAAGAGAATTAGATGTGGATGGATAAAGTTTAATTGAAATATAATCTTGGACTATCTATTTCAGGTAGTGTGCAAAAGCATCTTGGAAGAAGAGAACTTTCATCTTTTAAATTGGGCTGCCTAGTTGACTAGTCAAACAAGGAGTTTCATTTACATTCACGGGTTTGACTAGTCATAATGACCATCACTTCAATGCCTCATTTGGGATCCCATAGTTTTGGTGAAATCATGTGTTTCCCAAATAGAAAACTCTATAAATACAAGCCCTAATATTTTGGGTCTATATTAGTTTGTATGGTATTGTAGGTATTCATTGTTTTCTAGTTGAGGTTAATTAACAAGATGTGGAAGTTTTAAAATAGAGGCTACATTATTTGCAGGATGTTATCAATATATTATAATGCTTGTCTTAAGTTAATACTATGAAATACATATTTGAGGCTAAGTTTTTCACTCAAAATGGTTTTTCTTTTTTTGAAATGGTAAAATTTGTGTTGGGTTGAAATTAGATATGAAACTTAGAGTTGTTTCATATGAATGGAAATGGTTGTTGTAATTAGGGTTTTAATTAGAAAAAAAATTAAATGTAAACCATAATTTATAAATGAAAACATTAAATGTATAACCAAAAAACCTAAAGAAGGCAAAAACCCTAACTTGGAGGTCACTAAAGCTTGTAAGGTCGATAAGATGAGGTGGTAGGTGATTTTTTGTGGTGGTGGGATGTGCAAATGTAGGTACCTATTCTTGTTCGTCATTGTTCACTTGCCACTACTACAAAAAATGACCTAGTCATTTTTTTTTAAATAAATATTTTTAGGAAATGGGTACCCATTTAGGATGGTATCCCAAAGCATAACAAGTACATATTTTGACTAGAGACTGAGATACACATTCCTAAATGGGCACTCGTTCTTGTTGAAATTTTCCCTTTGCACAAAACTTCCCCTCTTTATGGAGCCAACTTCTTACAGGTGCCCTCATCTCAAAAATAATATCCAATACCACTTCCTTCGATGAACCAAATATATTCCTTTTTTTATTATAATGTTGGGCACATGTTAGAACTAGCTCTGGAGATTGCACTAGCATTGTAGCTACTTCCACCAATCTTGACATTGTCAAGGCTTGAGCCAAGTTAGTCCTATATCCTTCTATGTGTACCCTATGTATGAATTATTCAACATTCACATGTCCCAGATCAGTTTCTCCAATCTCATTGTTTGGATAGAATATTTTAGGAGGGTGATAGTCTTTAAATTCATAATTCATTTTTCCTTGCTCACCTTTCATATTTCCTACAAAATATAAACACATATCATCATTAGGTTTTGTTAAAGAGAGGCATAAAATTCCATAAAAATATCACTTAAATTCCATACTTAATAAAAATTCAAATGAGCTTCATTATCAGGTTTTGGGAATCAACCATATCTCATGTCAATTGATGTCAGAAGCTCAAAATCAATAATTAGGAAAATTCAAATGATCTTGTTAGGGATCGAGTTTTGGGTGTAACACTTATCACATATCTTACAAATAATTTAGATAGAAGACTCTTGATGCCCCGATTTCATACAGTAATAGATGAAATTATTAATTGGAGATCAAGAATCAAGAATACCTTATGGCTCATACATGACAAACTAGTTGGCACAACATTCCATACCAACTCGATGTTTATTTGGCATAGGATATTGAGACTTATGGATTAGTCCTATTGCTTAATTCTTGTTGATGATAATGAATTTTGGGGAGAATGTCACTTAATACCAAGACATGTCAAGGATCAAGCTTCGAGAATATCTCTTAGCACATTCTATGAAAATAGGTAAACTTGAGGGTGTGAGCTAGATTATCGATTCCAAAAACACTTCATTCCTTAGAGAAAGGTGTCAAAGACTAGGGATTAAGAAGGATTTGATATTCATGCCACTAGTGGCCCCATGATAAGGTGGAATCTCGATTGTTGATGTCCAAAATACTTAATTATGGGTCAAGACATCGAGGATGGGAGGTTAGGGATGACTTATAACTTCAATCCAAAATAGATTAGATGCTATGATGAAATTTTGAACTCCAAAATCTGAAGGACTTAGGAACTTTTGAATGTAAGGTATTAGGAGATCGGGGATTAGGTCACAACCTAAAATTTATGCCCAATTAGCATTAATTCATTAAATGGTTTGATGGTTTGATGAATTATAGTGACATAGCCACAAACAACCTTGGTTCGTGTGTTGGGACAAAAGAGGATTCGATAAGCCCAAATCAAAAACAACATAAGAGGTTGAATAGAACCTAAAAGGAAAAATAAGATAAACAACACACCACATGAAACAAAGGAAATGAAAATAAGAAAATTTGATAAAAGGCAAGCCACATGCAACAAAAACAACTTCATTAACCCAAAGTGAAGGAATGAAACCATTCTTATCTGAGAAACAATGGAAAAGGTGACAACAGTGTAGGGGAGGAACCAACAAACACAAGCATGGGAAAAATCATGAACACAAACACCAATATGAAGAGCAAAAACCAAAGAAAACCCTTGGATACCAAATCACCAAACATGGTGCTAGAACACACACGTGCAATGCACAAAAATTCCAAAGCACGAGAGTAAAGTAAGTATTGAAATGCACCAATAAAGCATAAAATCCCTACCTAATACACATGCCAAAGCTTTCCATTAATGCGTGTTAGAGTGTAAATGTAATGCCCGATGGTAGGTGAGTTTAGCAAGACAACCGCACATCGAGGACTAGGGATCAAACTTCAAGCTTGAGGTATGTCATAAAGATAAACCTCGATGTCTGATAGGAATGAGCCCATAAGAAGAATAAAATAAGATGTCAAAGATTAGGGTAGACACAAAAGTCATTCTTAGAAGGAAAACCTTGAAAGTATGATAAAAAAGAAAAGAAAAGGGCAGAAAACAACGAAAACACATAAAGGAAGAAAAATAAAGAAAATAGAGGGGGTCATTTGGTAAGCCAAAAATGGGGCATGAGTGCAATGCACAACATTACCAATTGTGGGATGGAGAAAAAATGAGTCCAAGGTGCCCAAAATTGTAAAATAACTTTAAATGGACATATATATTTGATTGAAGGGAATTTCAACTAGGCTAATGTTATCATGACCTTGAAATGAAATCCTCTTTTTATTCTTAAATTTTCGTGTTTAAAAGTCATTTCTTATGAGGGTCTTTGAATAAAGGTGCTACCTTCATTTTAAGGTCCTTTTGATGCCATCCTACTATTACTCATAGAATTTTTAGAAGAAATTTAGGTTTCAAAGCAAGGGTTGGACCATCAAACATAGTCACCATAACATGATACTTTGTAAGATTATGGCTCTTTGAGTAAATTTCCCAAAATGTATATTTTAAATATATATGTTTACTTACTATATATCTTTACTATTTTCTAGCGAACATAGGTTTTCACCAAATATATAGGTCTATATTTGATGCATGTAAAAAATATAATAAAGTTACAAAAATCTAAAAATATATATGCAGTTTGTATTGATGTCCTTGTTTCAACAAAAATAAAATTAGATATGTATACAAAAGGGTTATGCATTATGGAATGAGATTACTCTGAACTATAAAAATCTATTTTAAAAAATTGATAATAAATAGAATATGCAACAAAAATATTATGATAAAATATGTCTTCATTGGATATCAATTCTTTAATTGTTTAAAAAAATTATGAATTTATCATATTTCTATAAAAAATTGTCTTAGAGAATAAATATTGCTCATTAAAAATACTCTAAAGTATTAAAAAGTTATTAAGAAATTCAAATTCTTAAAAATAAAATAAAATTATTTTTTAAATTAAAAAAACAAAATCTACACTCAAAATTTATAAAATTATTAGTTCAACTTTATATTCATATTCTTAAAAAAAATCTTACTAGAAGTGATAGAAAGTGAAAATCTAGTTATTTCTTTTCATTTTGGTGTCCCAATTAAGCTAAAAAGTGGTGCATGCTACTTTTTAATTATTCAAAATTTAATTGATTCTAGGAAGACCACTTAATAGCAAAATAAAAGCTCTTGGAGATCTATTCTTTGCAACAAAATATCAAATACATGATATACAAAAAATAAAATGTTTTTTTTTATATATACAAAAAATAAAATGTTGTAAATAAGAATATAATGAACAATATTGCAATGAATTGATAAAGTCATATTATAGTATATCATTGACCTCTTGGAGGGGGCAATCTCCCAAAGCAATGCTCAATATAGTATATAATTAATTGATAACCCATTCTTCTATTTAAAACCTCTATTTAGAGTAATTCCACTATAAATAACTACCAACTCACATGCATGTGGGATAAACTTGACAAAAAAGACAACTTATAATGCATATGCATATGATGCTTTTATTAACTCTACCTTAATACAAAAGTAATTAATTAAGAAGAAATATTTAGGATTGCACGTCCTAATAGAAAATTATTTAGACACAAAAGTTATCTAGAGATGCAAAATCACCCCAATATTTATGAATGTCATACACAAAATTTGATGTGATACATAGATATATAAACCATTCTCAAACTAACAATAAAATATTTCTAAAATACACAACAAAGTTATTCATCTTTATCAAGCTAAATACCCTTATATTTCACATCTAATTTTCTAGAATGATATTAGTGTATCTTACCTAAAAAAATTGTCAATTAATTAATCTAAATTAATTTATACTTATACATGTATATTTTATTAAATTAACATAAATTAATTATTTAAAGTTTATCTTTTACAAATATACAAGTCATGGCACATTTCCATGTAATTTTACATTCCATAAAACAGTTATAAAATGTTCATTAAAATTATTCATTTTTATTATTATTAAACTAAATACTCATATATCTCATCTTAATTTTTTAAACTAATATCAATTTACATTACCCACAAAAACTATCAATTAATTAATCTAAATTTATTTGTTTTATTAAATTAAGATGAAATGAATTTTTAATAAAATTAATTTCTCTTATAAATATATAAATCATGTCACTTTACAAATTTCACAATCTTTACACTTAATCAAGACAATAACTATTTTCACATATCTTTAAAATGTCATATATGTTCTATAAAACTATGAGTAAATTTCCTTATATTTTATAAGAAATCTATCTCTTAACAGAAATAGTTACATGAGAATTTATGCCTTTGATTTTATTCCAATAATCACGGCCTTCCTCTAATGTCTCCACCCATCCATTCATCTCTCTTGACACCTGTAACTCCTCTAGACTTCTCAACCTCTCCAATCCCTCCACTTTCTTCACTTTTGGACAATCATATAAATAGAAACCCTGAAGACATGCCATCGCTCCCTCCTCCAATTCGGGAACCTCCTCTAATGAAAAGAATGCCAAAATTTGCAACCAGCGGAGTTGTGGAAACCCTCCCGACTCTCCAAACGCCTATGGCAATTCTTTGCACCTCTTGTCCCCCAACAAATCCAATCTCACTAGATTGGGCATTCTTTGCAACTCCAGATAATCACTACACTCACACTCAGCTAACCACAATTCCCTCAGATTTTCCAACTCACATATCCAACTTGGCACTACAAACCTACTTAGTACAAGTCTTTCCAAATGTTTCATTGCTGTCATTTTCTTGGGAAACTGCGCAGACTGCGTTCCATTATTCCAGATTCCCAGACGACGCATCTTCACAAGCTGCGCAAGGGCCCCCTCTTCCACGCTTTTCAACTCCATCTCATGTTGAACAGTAAAACCTAGTTCCTGAAGCTGAGTCATGTTGACTAAATCGTCTAATCTCAAGAATTCGTCCTCTTCTATGGATAGGCACAGGCATCTTGGTTGCAGTGTTCTCAAAGAGGCCAGCTTTGATATTCCTTTTGGCATGCGATCAACACTATACGGGCCTTCTAAATGTTGAAGACATCTCAGTTCACTTATCCATACTGGTAATGACCACACGAACGAAGGGATAGCGAGAAACAAGAGACTTTTCAGATGTTTCACACACTCCGGTATCTCCTCTATTGATGTATCGCTTGGATTCAGAACTTTTAGAAGAATCATCTTTCCAACAGATGCGGGCAATGTAGAGATATTTGTGAAGCTCAAATCTAGAATGCGCAGTCCTCTCATAATGGTAAACAAGTCTTCCGGAATGCTTGTAATCTTCTCATTCTGAGACAGTGAGAGTGTTCGGAGATAAACAAGTCGGCTCTCTGAAATGGCATTCACATGCAGATCTTTCTTGACCAGTAAAACCCGACACCAGCCCCTGGCACCACTTGCACGTGTACAGATTTCCTCAACAGAAAAAGAACACTTACTTTCTTTCGATATTTGTATGGCCAAATCATGCAACAAATCATGAATTTTACAGAATTTGGCTACTGGGTAAACTTTCTCACATACTTGAAGCAAACACAACTGGGCAAGTTGGTCTAACCAATCCCAGGCCATATCCCACTGCATCTCTCCTGCAGGGACGAATCCCTCCCCTATCCACAGATTTATCAAATACTCTGCATCTATGTTCTCATCCTCGGTGGAAAAGGAAAGATAAGCAAAACAGGGTTTTAGTTGTGCAGGCAAAGTGTCATAACTCAATTTCAATATCTCCATAATAGGGTCAGGGTCACCAATGGGAGTAACTACTCCTTCGAGCTGACTGCGCTTCAACTCCCATTTGCTGAGAAGTTTGGTGTTGGCCAGAGATGCTGCTATCGTTTTGATAGCAAGAGGTAAATTTCCACATTGTTTTACAATCTTCCGACCCTCCTCTTCCAGCTGGTGCGGTGGCGCTCTATTTCCCACACAATCCGGAAATGCGTAGACACAAAACAACCTCCAACTATCTTCATCTGACAAATTTTGCATATTGTAAATTCGAGCTCTTGAATTTAGAGCAACCTGCCTATTTCTTGTGGTGACCACAACTTTATTATCTTTATCAACTTTACTATCTTTCACCTGGCAGACCAAGTTTATCAATAAGACCATTTTCAGTAGAGAGCGTCCACAAATCATCCAGCACAATAAGAAATCTTTTCCCTTGGAGATGATCATGAATCAATTCTGCCGCTCTCTCTTCAGTTACAGATTCAATGTTTAAACCTATGTGGGAGGCTATATCATGTTGCAAATTCTTGACAGAATAAGATTTAGAAATAGAGAGCCAAATAGAAAGATCATACTCGGATTTTACGGCTTTGTAGACATTTTGGAGAAGAAATGTCTTTCCCGAGCCGCCCATACCAACGACGGCTATGATTTGAACTGTTGGGTCCTTCAACAAGCCTACCATTTGTTCAACTTTGGGTTGTATGCCCACTGGATGTGAATCTCTGGGCAGAAGACTAGATTTCTTCACCTGTGCTGATCTACTTGTTGACGCTTCTGTATCTGCATGAAGACCTTTCTGATGATTTCCAGCTCCCCCATGTGTTGGGAAGCCCTTAGATGTCTACCCAACCTCTTGTTGCACAGCCAATACAATCTTTGTACACAGCATCTCCACATTACTGATAATTTTAAGCCAATGAGAATTCAAAAGCATTCAAAGTCAATATGGAGAGGGTAAAAAGGAAAAATTAAAATACTGAATCTTAAGAGATTGGAAGCAAACAACCTTAACAAAATACGAAAAATTAAACGGAAAAAATAACCCAAGCCTTACTCTTTAGGTGTGCTGAATTCGTAGCCAGAGATGAGTGAAGAAGACTCGAGGGCTGCTTTCCACTGCTCAATTTTGTCGTTGCTGATGCTCCACTTTCTTTTATGTTTAGCAAATGCAGCCGCATAAACTCCCTTGTGAGGGTAGCGAAGGTCAGAAGGCTTCACATCACAAAATAGGGGAATAAAGCGAGCCTTGGTTTCCAACATGAGAAGCAGCTCATCAAGACACCAAGAGGACTCCGCATACCGTGGTGGGAAGATGGCGATCTGCACTCTAGAAGAGTATATGGCATTTTGTATGGCAGAGGGAATTGAATCTCCCAACTGTAATTCTTGATCATCAAGAAATGTCCAACACTCCTTTTCCTCCAGTGAATCGTAAAGTGCAAAAGCCAGAGTTTCTTTGACGTCAGGGCCTCGGTGGTTGATGAATGCATCATATATTTTTATAGATACAATGGGCGTTTCCCTTTCAAAATCACTGAAAGAACTTCTGTGAGATGAGGACGAAGACCCCATGAAGTCTAAGTGCCAAAGAAAGAGGGATGGAAAATATAACTGATCAGATTGATCTGGATTTTGATAAAAGTAGAGAAAATTTAACAGCTTTTAAAGCAGGGGTGATGTTTCTCCAATAATTCACTTTAACACGGTCAAGTATATTTTTCTCCGCACGACTTGACTCAGTTTCAGAGCTCACATGGCAAGTGGTCTGTCAATGATGAAATGAAGGGACCCACACCCACTGACAGCTGTATTTTCAGTAGGAGTTGTCATTTTCAAACTTCACTTTCTTGTGAGTTTTCATTTTCAAACTTCACAAGACACTTTCTTGTGAGTTTTCATTTTCAAACTTCGCCCCCGACCCATTGAATTTACAGTAGGCAGTAACATCACTTCGTATAATTTTGTCGGTGCGCTTTAGATAAAGTTGTTTAAAGGTAAAACAAATTTATTAAGATGACAAACTAGCCCTATGGTAAAACATGTGTTTATATATGAAGATTCTTGTCTTCAAAATAAGACACAGAGTTCTCAATTTTACATACATTTTATTATTTTATCTTTTCTTTTATTCACATTTATGGGAGTTTTCTATACTATCTTATAATCAAAGGTTGATTTATGATATTTTTGGTTAGAAACCTTTTCAAATAGTCTTCAATTTGAATCAGTGGTTTTTTATCTTTGTAGGTGCATATGTATCTATTTCTTTACAATTGTATGCTTTGTAAACTAGTGTTATCATGCACCTATTTTCTTTTGTATACACATGTATATCAAAACCAAGTATCAAACTCAACTCCCATTATTAGATGTTAGGATAAGTGTTAGGTGACATAATGTTTATTATTTTACCTTTTCTTTTGTTCATATTCACGAGAGTTTTCATACTATGTTATGATTAGAAGTTGATTTATGTCAATCTTCAAGACATCAAGGAAGTCTTTTTCAAATTGAGCACAACACTTCTTTAGAGTAAATATTGAGCTCCAAAACTAATGAAATTTTATTTATAACCTCTACAAATAGTCTTCAACTTGAATCAAGTGGTTCCTAAATTTTGCAAATGAATATGTATTCATTTCCTTATCATTTTATGTTTTCTAAACTAATGTTATTAAACACCTACTTTCCGTTGTTAAAACATGTATATCACAAACAAATATCAAACTCAACTCTCATTACTAAGTATTAAAATAGAAAACATGTAATCTATTACATTTACGTAAACACTTAACAATAAGATTTTAAGAACACAAGAAAATAATAATTAACTTTTAAGAATAAAAATACAATTATCCAAGTGGATTTGTTCATCCCGAATTCATTTTCGTATTGTCTCTAGTTTCCCAAAGAATTTCTTCAGGAGATTGGGGTTTACTATTTCATAATACAAGAATACTTTCTAAGATCATAGAGAAGCAATTATTATTTAATATAGCTATTTGTGCAAGTGTTCTACGATTTCTCAACAACTGCCTTTTGTATAAAAAATGTATAAATTGATTGTAGGAGATTCCATTAGCACGAGATGTTGCATTAATCCGAGTAATCCACAAATGACGAAAATATATCACAATTTGTTGAGTTTGAATCTCACTATTTCCACTTTTTATTTTATGTGAGCACAAAATGTGAACAAATTTTGGAAAAGCTAAAAGAAAAAATAACATGTATATCTTCACTTTTGAAACATATGGCCTCAACCCATACTAGGTCATCTTCATTTTATTTTCTCCAAGACACAATTTTTCTTTAAAAATTTGGTAAGGATCATGACAAAACCACATTGTAGAACAGGTAAGTGTCAAATTTCAGTGTTTTGGAAGGTCAAATTGTGTTTGCATTTGAAAAATTAGATCATTTTTTATGTTTTTTTATAAAAAATTATATCATATTCTATAAATCATAATTCGAAACCAAATTTGGATGAAAAAATTCCTAAAGACAAACCTACACTACCCAAGCCTCCTCCAATAGTTTTGATAAACCTTGAACAAATCTTGGTTGAAGATTATACTGGCCACGTGAAAAAGGAAGAAAAGAAATTAATCGACAGACATTAGAATTGCTATCATTTATTAACAGATGTTGAATAATTTTCCATAGAAGGAAAACTTGGTTGAGTGTGAAAAGGAGGAATAAAATGACTTAGTGATTTATTATAGAGTGGATGATTGGTTCCATTAGTGTAGAAGCATAATTCAAGTTGGTTGGAGGAGCTATGAACAAAATATAAGGAAACGATAAAGATAAAGTTTATTTGATACTCTTAATAGTTCATTTTAGAGAAGTTTAGGTAATGTGTAAGTGCCTTATAATCTTTATGTTCAATTTCACTAATCAAGAAACCACTTCCTAATGCACACTTAGTCATTTGCATGCATGGTTTCAAGGTATAGTCAGAATTTATGGGAGATATTCAGAGGTATTTATAAAAGGTGTGCGATTTATTTTTCATTGGAGATAATAAGAGTATTTCTTATTTTAATATTTATAGTGGGTGCTTGTTGATCAGGGATTTAATAAAGTTTGGTGTTGGTAGTGTCATCATGGCTCTTAGAAGTCATAACAAAAGACATGTTGGAGTGATCAAGATTAGGGAGAAGCATAAGGGAATATAGTCTCTGGTATCTTTACCAAAAGAAAAAGATGAACTTTTATCAAAGTTACCAATGGATCTTCAAGGATTTATGTTGAGAATTTTGAGGCTATCTTTTCTAGACTTGATGAGGCCTCCAAAGACTCACCCAAGAGATCAAATGGATAAAGAGTAAAATGTGACTGGATGCTGGTGGCACTAAAGCATGGAGGAATTTTCATCATCTCAAGTTAGCTTCTCTCTTTGAGATGATGCTTTCCATGAGAACATTTTTGGCTTTGTTTTCTTGCTTTTCCTTGTTGCTGACAGATTTGAAGAATACATATACTGTGAAGTTTGATTTTTGGAGACGGGTAAGGAGTTTGGTGAAGAGCTCAATATGGATTGTTGCCCAACAAGAACTCAAGGTTGTCACCAAGGATTACATCTTTACAAGAGTCAAGTAGACAACTTGGAGGATGGTTGTCTAGTAATTATAGTCTAGACCAAGGGCTATACCTTTACGAGGGTCGAGCAGACAACTTGGAGGGTGGTTGTCCAATAGCTACGGTCTATAATTCAGAAGATTCATGGGACGAAGAACTCGCGAATTCAACTAGAGGCTACACCTTTTTGAGGGTTACAAGGCAACTTGGAGGAGCCCACCTGATTCAATTTTTATTTCTTCAAAAGGAAAATCTTCTAAAAAATGTATACATAATTTGTAATCAACAAGTTTTGTTATGTAAGCCTTAAGAGGGGGTCCCTTGGCAAAGTGAATAAGAGCTTTTAGGGGATACATTTGTAGGAACAGTGTAATAAGGGGGGAATGTTGGTGAATATTTGTGTATCCATGCTTGATGGTAAATTGTCAAATTAATAACATTCAATTTTATTCCCACAAATTTTATGTGAAAAAATTAAATCCTACAGTATAAGTGAAAAAGAAATACATAAAAAAGGAAAAATATGTGCTCTTTTTATGGATCCTAGAACCAATGCACCCTTTTTTGTTATTTCAAAGAGATTTCTAATACATTGGTGCAATCATAATTAAATTAAAAGAATTTTTGGTAGGCAGTGGATGGTATTTGACCAACCTCCATGTAATAACTAGGAGGTGTGATTATATTTTCTCAAAAAACTATTGTGATTTTTTCTGCACAAAATTCCTAAAATTATTGTGATATACTTTAAGTGTGTAGGGTTTTTATATCATTTTAAAATCATTTATTTTAGTTATAAAGTCTAGCATAGTGTCTAATTTTAAATTTTGTATATACAGGTTGAGCTACAAAGTGAGGGACATAAGAGATCAAAATGATGCAAGACACCAACTGATATAAGGGATCAAGGTTTAGTTTGTAGTTAGGAAAATAGAGGTCGGATTTTTGAAGAATATTGTTTGCTTCATAAATGAAGAAAATTTGTATGCCTTTTCATGGAATATTAACAATATAATTTGTATGGCTATGGATATTGATATTTTGTAGTTTGAGAGATAATACATTGATCTCATGACATTGTATGACATTTTGATGGCATTTTGTATGCCTTCATGACCTTATACTTATAGAGATCAATATATATATATTTTATGTATAGATATAGTTTTAATGGTTGAACAATGGTTTGCACATATTTTTTATCTCTATTTTTTCCTTCATCTCCCTTTGTATCTATCACTATCTCTCTCTTATGTACATTGTGTGCATAAGGGTTGAATGATATATATGGCATATGTATATATAGTGTTCATAAGGGTTGAATAACATATATGGAATAATATTATACAAGTGTCATTCATGCATCATGGATAGTATGCATCAAACTCCTATGACTACGTGCATAGTCCATATATCATGGTTTCCTATATAATCTAGTTTCCACTCTAACCTATTCATCTATATGATATATGTAATATTGGTTGTCAACTATTTTAAATCCTCCATTACCCCAATTCTTGGTAACACATCCATGGGAAGGATATGAGGACATTTGAGAGAACCCTCTAAAATAATAATCCAGAGTAAGTCAGAAAATCCATTAACTTTTAAATTGCTTAATGACATCAATTAGTTTTTGCAATATCCTAAGTATTGATTTTTTTAATCTTTTCATAAAATATTGGATAAATTTTATTTGATATGACTTAAACATTTTCTTCACATCATTTATCATTCAAACATTCCAATAGTATTTAAACTTCATTCTTTTATGGAAGCCTAGTTTTAACTAATGGTCTAGAAAACTTCATGGAAGCACATATGATATATATTTTTCCACATATTATATATATTTGGTAAGAATCATTTTAATTTATTCCCTATTCAAGCAACTAGACATTGCTTCTATAAAAAAACCAATATTAGTTTCATCTAAATAGCTAAAATAATTAGCTTGAAATCCGAAAAATAAGGTATGACAGTAAGTAAGAATCCTAAAGTATTATAAAATATTCATGATAGTTTATTATATTGTGATGATATACCATGAAATTTAATCAACACATAAGATGACTTTTTCACTTAATTAAAGTGTTCAAACTTGGAATAAATACTTATATCAATAAGCCATCCTCTCCCTTTATTTTAGATAAAAACATTTCTAAAGTCTCTTGAATATATAAGCATGAGGCATTGAGAAATATGGTTCATGGAGCCTCCTCCAACCTAAGATCCTTAAGGGGGGGTACTATTCATAGCTTGAACTAAAATAAACAAGTATACTCAAAGTCCCAACATGGGGAGTAATGGTTGGCTCTAGCTAAATATCAGTAGAGCATGAAGAATAATTTTGATCATGTTTGAAGCTACAAAGGCCCCTTAATTATTTCAAAATACGATGTTACCCTCAAACTTTATGTATTTCTTAAGGAAAATATGACAATAGTGATTCAAATTTACATATTATAAGGTAATAAATCTATTCCTTTCATGTATTCAAGAATTATATAAATAATGAAGAATATCCAAAAAGTAATTATATCAAAATATGAGGCGAATAAGTGAAGAAAGATGGGGGACAAAAGATGGTCATTTTTTTCCATTCAAGACATAATGCAAGAATGTTATAACATTCTATAATTTTGCCAAACATAAAAATAAAACAAAAATGAGGTTAAACTCATTTGAACTTGGCCTATCACCTTCAAATAGTAGATAGTGAGAAACCAAAAGTGTGCATGCATTGTGAAATTCACCAAACCATTGTCAAAATATCACCATGACGTCCACAATATTGGGGAGGTAAATTTTGCTCATTTTGTAGTGAACAAATTCAATCACATAGCAAGCTTGAGAAATTATTTTGATTGAATTTTGTTTAATTTTAAGGAATTGAAAACTCCCTGCCAATTCATGAAAACCCTTGAAAACCTTGTTGAAGAATAAATGTAACAAACTCCTCCCAAAATGCCTCTACATTGTTAGAAAGTTGAAATAGATTGATAATCCAAAGAACTTTATAATAGAAATTCTAAGCTGCATAAACTGGAAAGGTATAAACAATGCAAACTAGTGACTCTGAGAGATGTGTAATGTCAAAATGATAGTAATGCGTTAAGAGCTTCCAAGATGCCAAATACATGCTAGGTAGTGAGTTTATATAGAACTAAAGAGAAGATAGAGGTGGAAAACAACCCAATAACCACCAATATTAAATAAAGTGATGAAAACAGTAAATAAAGCTATAATGGGATAATGGGATTGAAGATATATATGTATTTCAAAATATAAAAATAAATAAAAGAAATAAAATTTAAAAAAGTACAAAATAATTAATGCGGGTATATAAATAGAAATAATGGTTACTTAGTTTGATTATTGAAGAAGTGATTCAAGTGAATGCTCGACAATCTAAAGTGCTTTGATATCTATAAAAGAGAATCTAAAACTAATATTCAACTTAAGATCAAAATATTTATCTTTCATTGCATAGTCTTGAGTCTATAGTCACAAATTTGTCCTTACTTTTTTTTTTCTAAAAATAGAGCAAACCATGAGAAGACCTAATAGAATGACATTAGAGGTGCATAAAGTATGTGATATCAATGAATCTTAATAAGTGTATATTTTGTGTCATCAAAGGCAAGCGCTTGGGCTATATCATATTTGAGAAGGGTATTTTTGTTGACCTAGACATAATCGAAACTATTTTCAAGATTCTTCTTCTCAAAGGAAAGAAAGTGCAAGATCATTTTTTGGAGAGATAAAACTTGTTTGAAATTTTGTTTTAGAACGCATAAATATTGTTCATTATCTCAATAACATGTTGAACATAGATACTCATTTATATTATACTTTAGAAGGTCTAATTTCCTTTCATAATAGTAAAAAAGTCATTACTAATGTTCTTCTCTTGGGATGTGTACACTAAGATGAGGAATAAAAAGGTGACCAAAAGTGTCATTTTTGGCTAACATGTATGTGATTTTCAAAATTCAAACAATGCTTAGGGTAAGTTCAAAAAGATGGGGGGTGAAAAAGGGGTCTTAAGTGGCCACTTCTTTTTGAAATCAAGAAATACTAACCTTGAATGAGATTGTGGATGGTTACACTCAAAATTTTAAAATACAACAAAAACAATGTTCATAGTGCTCCTAGTCTACTTTCTAAACTACTAATTCTTTTTTAAAATGGTAGAGATTAAGGGGTTCAAAAAAAGGAGCCACAAAAATTGGTGTTGATTTTGTCAAAAAACATAACATAGCGTCTTTTGTGGCTCCCTCAAAAGGTTAACTTTTTTTTTGGTATTTTTAAAATCACTTCAGTGAGAAATTAGCTAACAACATGTAGTTTATGCCCTTATTTTTTGATAATTTTTAATTTATATTTGATTTTTTAGTAATTTTCAAAATGGACAAATCCTAAAAAATAGAATTTTTGTCATGCTACCCCTGTACTTTTTCAAAACAAATCAAAAATCATTTTTTTTTTTTTAATATGTGTAGAATGGAGTCTATTTTATAAAAATGTAATTTATTTGAAATTTCAATGAACGGTTAAAAAATAAAGTAAAAAATACCAAACACTTTTTTTGACAAAAAACGACCACACAAACAAAAGAAATTAAAGATGAAAGCCTTAACATTGTCAAAATATGAAAAAACTTACATCATTAAATAACTAAGAGAGAGCCTAATATTACCTAGGTGTTTGATTTACTCGACCTTGAAACACATAAAAACCTGACGGTTAACACAAATGAGATTATGTGAAATCTTGTAGAATATGAAAAAACACGTCTTTAGACGTTAGGAAGGCACTCCAAGCCTTTGGGTTGGAAATCCAAAGAAAATCCAAGCCTAAGGCTTGGGGATTCCCAAAGCAAGATATAACATAAGTGTGTTTTAGCACACTTGTGTTATGTCTTGTTTTGTATTTTGCCTCCTTTTGTAAAATTTTGCTTTATGTTTCCCAAGCTTGACATAACGCAAGCATGTTATAATGCGTTCATGTTATGTCTCACTTGAAATTGTATGTGTGTATGTGTGTATGTGTGTATGTACATGTATGTGTGTATGTGTGCATGTGTGTATGTATGTATTTATGTATGCTTGTATGTCTTTATGTATGCATGTATGCTTATCTGTATGTATTCATGTGTGTATATATGTATGTATCCTTGTATGTATGTATTCATTTGTGTATGTATGTATGTATCCTTGTATGTATGAATGAATGAATGTATGCTTATATGTATGTATGTATGTATGTATGTATGCTTGTATGTATGTATGTATGTATGTATGTATGTATGTATGCATGTATGTGTGTATGCTTGTATATATGATTGTATGCATGTATGTATGATTGTATGTATGTAGTATGATTGAAGGTTGAGGGATTAGAGCTTAAGTAATAGGTTGAGGGTACAGGGTTGAGGGCTTACAATTAAGGGATAATGTTCAACTTGTTGAGTGTATAAGATTAAGTGTGTAAGGTATAGGGATTAGGGTTTACGATATGGATTGAGGGTATAAGGCATAGGGTGAAGGGTGAAGGGTTGAGAGTGTATGGTTTAGGTTTTAAGTATAGGGTTAACAAACAATATTCAAGATTTAGGGTATAAGGGTGAGGTTATAGGGTATAGGGATGAGGGTTTGTGGGTGTATGGTTCAGGGTTTAAGGTATAGGGTTAAGGATTGAGGATTGAGGGATTAGGGCTTAAGTATATGTTTAAGTGTATAGGGTTGAGGTTTGAGTGTTTACAAATGAGGGATAATGTTCAAGGTTCAGTGCCTAAGGTATAGGGTTTAGGGTTTGAGGTTGAGGGTATATGGCATAAGGATAGGGTATAGGGTTTAGGACATAATTATAGGGTTGAGGGTATAGGGTATAGGGTAGAGGATAGAGGTTTGAGGGTTGACAGTATAGGGTATAGGGTAGAGGTTTGAGGGTTGAGGGATAATGTTCAGGGTTGAGTGTTGAAGGTTAAGTGTATAAGGTGTAGGTTCATTAGGGTTTAAGATATTGGGTTGATGAATTAAGTCTTAAGTATATGGTTGAGGGTTGAGGTTGTTGGGTGTAGGGTTTAAGGGTTGAGGATGTAGGATTTAAGGGTTGATGGTTGAGGGATTAGGGTTGAGGGTTTAAGGGTCGAGGGATTAGGGGTTGAGGGTTTGGGGTTTAAGGATGAGGGTTGAGGGATTAAGTTTTAAGGGTTGAGGGATTAGGGCTTAAGGGTTGAGGGTTGAGGCATTAGGGTTTAAGTTATAATGTCAAGGGTTTAGGGTTTAAGGGTTGAGGGTTGAGGCTTTAGGGATAAGATTGAGGGTTGAGGGTTAAGGGATTAGGGTTTAAGGGTTGAGGGTTTAAGGGTTTAAGGGTCAATGGTTTAGGGTTTAAGGTTTGAGGGTTTAAGGGTTGAGATTTAAGAGATTAGGGTTTGATGTATAGGGTTGAGGGTTTAATGTATAGGGTAGAGGGGTGACAGTTGAGGGTTGAGGGTTTAAGGGTTGAGGGTTGAGGGATTAGGGTTGAGTGTCTAATGTATATGGTAGAGGGTTTAAGGGTTGAGGGTCCAATGTATAGGGTTGAGGGTTGAGAATCTAAGGTTGATGGTTTAATGTATGGGGTAGAGGGTTGAGGGATTAATGTATTAAGGGTTTAAGGTATAGGGATGAGGGATTAGGATTGAGAGTTTAATGTATAGGGTAGAGGGTAGAGGGATTAAGGGATTAAGGGTTCAAGGGTTGATGGTATAGGGTTGATGGATTAAGGTTGAGTGTTGAGGGTTTGAGGGTTGTAGGTTGAGGGTTGTGTTGATGGTGAAAATGACACAAACAACGTTAAACAAAATATTTCTACTCTATTTCTCCTGAAAAAGAAAGACAACATATAGTAGCCTAACTCCCAAGGTCCTAGTAGTTGGTTCTCAACTATCTGGTGTCACTCAATCAGTCCATGCAACTGTAATATTCAAGGGGCCTTTGCTCATAATGAGGAATGCAAGCAATGACTTATTCATTGAACTGTTTTTAATGAAAAGGGGGTTTTTAAATAAAAGAAAAAGATAGATCAGGGCATACATCAGTAAACATGAATAAAAATTATCTAATATCTAGACATATATCTTCAAAAATGAATGTTATTCCAACAGATCAAAAAAACCATAGCATGATACAATTTATAGAATAATCCATACTATTGCATGCATCTAAGGTGCTTAATTTAATATCACAAACACACATCATAAATAATTCAAAGATAAAATAACACACTCATTCGTTGCCAAGATCATAGATCAACAGAATTCAATAAAATCAATTCACAGATAATCTAATGAAATAATCTTTAAATCTGGTTTCTTCTAAGGATTTTCATCACAAAAGAAACTCTTATGCTTTAGCACAATCACTGGCATACAAATAGATTATAATTCATCAACCTTATCCAATAAAAATCACTTCCAACACCATATTACGTAAAAACCTGTAATTATATTCAACTGTAAATAAAGTAACAAAGTATCTTTGTAAAAACTACGAATTTTTTTATCTCCTACAATTAGGTGGCTAATCTTATTCTCATTAGTCGACCCTTACAATATGATACCTCACATGTATTTATAGATATACAAAAATATGAAGTCCTTTCTATTTTAGGTCGATCCACCTTTTTAGGAATTAAAGTCATCTTGGAAACTCAGTTAAACTAGAAGAAAAGAATGGGGAGGAGAAAAGAAAGCCACGCGCCCACAAACTACCAGTTGTGCATGCAGACGAGAAAAAGAAAACCATGCATGCATGAGGTTATCAATTATGCATGTGAAGCCTGCTCTGCAATGTACTCATCATAACTGGAGAAGACTTGTTGAAGCACCTCCAAATCCGGCCCATCAACCCAACTGTCTTCAAACTTGATCCTTTCTAGCTCCGCAACAACAAATCCTCTCATGTCCTTTAGCTTGGTCAACTCCCTCTTAGCTGCCCTTATATCTTCTTTAATATCCATTAATCTATCTAACTTTAGATCCTCTCCATCATCTACTTTTTGCATGACCTCTTTAAACCTATCATCCCATTTTCCTTTATTTGGTTCAAAGGCAGGCCCTCCTTTACTGGTATATTAATATTTACTATGACAAAAATAACTGCTTCCAACTCCTCAAATTGTTCATTCAGATCCTTGATAGAATCTTGAACTTCATTTTTAGGCTTGTATAGAAAGTTTGATCTAAATCGGAGTATACTGGAAGTATTTTCCAAGAAATCTTTATTGTCCTCTTCAAGTATTGACTATTCTAGAAGAGTGGACTTTGGAAATTTGCTAACCTCCTTCAACCTCTGACTATATCCTCTGTACTCCTCTTGTTCTCCCAATACTTTGACATACTAGTTCATTTCCTCTATTAGCTACTCCGTCATTTTGTGGACCTCAAAAATGTTGTCCAACACTTCACTTATTTCCTGATTTATCTTGTCAGTCCACCTATCCAACATCTTTGCCTTACTCCTTACCTATACCAAATCATCCACCTCTTTCATACTAAGTGAAATTGGTGTTTCAATTGTGGCAATTTTTTGTGACCTCGGAGTAGAAACACTTTTCAAGAAAGAATGCAATTGATCCAACTGAGCCTTAAGCTCATCCTTTTTCTGCTTATCTTTCATCATTCTGGATTTAGTGGATGAAGATACCACATCTATCAAATTCATTTGTTGATCTCTGGTGGGTCTCCCCAAGTTAATAGTGCCCAACTGGTAATTAGTCAATTGCATGTCTCCTACATCCTTGTCCATCATTGGTATGGCACATTTAGCAAAAATTTCTCCTCTGGTGGTGAGCCTAGTGGAATGTAGGATTTTGGCCTTCTTCTTGGGCCTTTCCTTTTCAATTTCCTTCATCATATCATCCCAATTGAGAGGTTGTGAAGCTGTCATTGATCTCTTCTGAAGATCCAACTTTAACCAAGTGGGAGCACCTAGAGTAGTGGTCATTATATTTGAAGAAGAAGCAACAATAGTAGTAGAGGGTGGTTGCACATTTACTTGAGGTTGAGAATCAACCCCTTGTATCTCTTTCTATTCTTGTTCCACATTTGTCTGAGCAAGCTTTTTAGCTTCTTCCCTGTCCTTCTATTCTTGCACCCTCTTCTCTTCTTCTTCCTTTTTCAACTTTTCTTCTTCTAATCTCTTCTTCTCTAGTTCTCGGTTTCTCTCTTTCTCTAATGCCTTAAGTCTTTCTGCATCTTCCTTTTCCTTTTGTTGTTGCTTGATTAGCTCCTCGACATCTTTCTCTTTTTGAACTTTTTCTGCTTCCTATTTCTCTTTAGAGGCCTCTTCAACAAGCTTCAATTTGGCCACAAGAATTTCCCTTTCCCTTTGCTGCTTTGCCTTTTCTTCCTCCAAATCATGAATTTTTTGTATTAACTCCAACTTATCATTCTCTTCTTTGATCCTAAGCTCCTACTCCTTTTTCCTTTGTTGCTTTTCTATTTCATCAATTCTTTGTTTGGCTTCTACCTATTGTTGTTGGAGTAAGGCATCAACTTGTGCCTTTTGCTTCTCTATGGCCTTTGCATGTTCTTGATCATCCGAAGCCTTCTTTGCCTCCTCAAATAGTGCCCACTGATCCTCCTCTGTCAGTACATGTTCAGTTTCCTCCTCTAGAGGCATATTTTCTTGTACATCCTTCTCTGACAAAGTCTCATCAAAATCCGTTCCAACATCATGGATCTCCACCTCTTCTCCTTTTCCCTTCAAGGTCTCAATTGTATCATAGAGAGTGCCTCTTTGCATTTCTTCACTTTTCTGCTTTGTAAGTGGGACTTGAGTAGATGACTCACCTAATGTTGGTGTTGAAGCCACGGGTTTTGTTTGGGCCTCCTTCTCCTGTACCTCTGGTTCATCTTGAGTAGAGGCTTCAAGCTCAATCTCTTCAATGTCAGGAGGGAATAACTCTAAAGGCTCCTTAGAAGGCAATTTCCTCTTGATTCTTTTGTATCCCTTCCCCTTCTTAGGAGCCAGTTCCTGAGAAGTTTTGGTTCTTAGGACAACCCAGTGAATACTTTTATCTAAAGTTGGCCTCCCTATTTGATTTATGTCAATGGTCTCCTCACCATCCCAATCCATCGGATCCAAGCTTTTGGTGCCAATATTTAATGCTTCATATGATGGATCTAACACCACTCCATCATCTACTAATGTATCAGGGATGCCATCCTTGATCCCAAATTCTACCATGAGTGCAATAGGAAACCTCTCATAATTCCTTTTCCTGAGGTCATACTCATCCCGAAGATCCCTGTAGAAGTCTTCTAGCAGGTTGAAATGTTTGTCAAAAACTGAAGGCAACAAAGCATTCATTTTTTTTTTGGGTCAAAGTGTTTGTGAGCAGTTTACAAACCTAGCTTCAAATGTATTAATTCACTGCAAACTACCTTAGCTCTCACAAGATGTTGGTAGCTGTATTCACCCAATTGCATGGGAAACTTATGACACCCTATTTTGTGCTTTAACCCAAACCGGGCATTGACCCCCAAAGCTTGATATACAAATTCCATTAGAACCATCCTATTGCTACAACATCTTGGGAGCAAGTGGGGATGACCTTCAAATCTAGCCAGTCTAAAATAAGTGAACTTGGGGTATTGGATATACCAACATCCCCATTCTGTGATAAAGGCCATAGCTTCTTAGCTCAATCTATATCCTGCATCTCCATTAATCTGGTTAATGATTACATATAAGAATGCATCATTAGACCTTCTAAATTGTATTTCAGATACTTGTAGAGGTAGCTGATCATAATGATCCCATACTTTCCTTTGTCCATCAGCTTCTCCCAATATACCCACTCTATTCAATCCTGGAAAGATGCCTCCTCTAGCTGCTGCATAGACAACCATCGACCAATCAAACTGTTGTTTGCCATTAAAGATAGTCTTAATGAAGGGAAACATCCACTCCTTGAAATGAAATGCATCCCTCTTCCCAAAGACTCTAGACAACATCATGATCAGGTCTAGTACTTCTTTGTAGAATTTTGTCCTCTTTGGTTGATCATGAAGCTTGGTCAGAGACTTCTTCTCTGTTCTCAACCATTTCTTGTTCAAGTGAGCTTTGTTGGCCTCCTTGTATTTTCTATATTTCTCTAAAGCTTTTGCCTCCTTCAACTGTACCAGGTTCTTTCGATCTGGGACACTAAACATGTGTTGAGACATTTGAGGAGTTAAATCAATAATAACATTATCCTGTGAATCCATACACTACCTAGTGGCTGGATTGTAAGCCCCTACTGCTGTCAGAATCAACTTTGGGCACTGGATAGATAGAGGAAATAAGGTGATGTGAGCCAAGCCAGAATCAACTATTCTTTGAGTTCTCCTTGTTATATCCTCAGTGAATGTTTCCGAAAATAACTCCCCAAAATTGTATGAGCTCAGATTGGTGTCAGTTATATCATACCAATTTGATTCCACTTTGCTTGCAGTGACAACAAGACCTCTATGATTATACCTCAAAGTATATGGTAGCTGCTCTGGCTTAATCTTCTTAGGCTTAGTTGTTGCCTTTGATGTTTCTGTAGGCCGATTCCTTTGGGAAGCTTCTCCTGATACTCCTGACATTCTTTAGCTTTCCTGCAACAAAAACTCCAATTAGATCCTTGAATAAACATCACAAAATATGCTTTAAAACCCTATCCTTTATATATATATTAGAGGCAGAACCAAGCAAAAAAACATTCTAAACAGTCTCCTTTAAAACACTGTCGGGCTCGGAGCCAAAACCATTATTGATATTTCAATAATAACAAGCAGGATCGAAGTCGGAACTGGCATGGTAATCAGAACTAGAACCGGAATGGAAATTGACTTGGTTTCTTTCAGATTTTCTAATTTCATATTCGGTTTCGGTTCCGCTTCCACTTCCGCCTAGGTTATCGTTATTTTGAAAGAATTCTTCTTACTATAAGCGGATTCAGAGACGGGATGGAAATGGAATCGATACTTATTGAAAAACATGGTTCAAAGTCTAGATTGATTCTGATCCCACTTCCGCATAAAATAACCATGACGTCATAAGTGTTTTTTAACAGTTTGATAGATAACTTCATGATTTAAGGGCTAGGTCATATCAAAACAAAAAGGGGCTTAAATATAACCCAATAAGACCATCCCCATATGATCGAGAGGTGACTGTACCTTTTAGGGCACCATATTTAAATTAAAAACATGAACATAGAAATGCATAAAAACCCTAAACTAAAAACCCTCGATTTCAAATAAATAGGGCACAAATTTAACCCTATTTAAATTAACCAGACTGAATGCACAATAGATTCCTAAGTAAAAATGATATTTACCAAACCCTACTCACTGCAAAGACTGTAATTTAACCTACGCATTTAAAAACTAGGGCAGCATGATTCGGTCATGACTAAAATGTGAAAACGACCATGTTGAAAACAAAGAAACCAGATACAAAAGCAAAAACAAAGACAAGAAATCCAAACAAACAAAGAAAGAAAAACAAAACATGCGAACTTACTGAGAATCACGAATTTGACCAAAGCAAAACAATCCAAAACGAATAGATATGGAAAACAGGAAAATAAAAAGAAGAACAAGAATAGAAAACCCTACCTCGAACGCAAATAAATAGGCTAACCTCCTGAAGCAATATGCATGCAACTGTCTCTCTATCAATCGATTCACTTGTACAAAAGCTTCACTGCAACTCTGGTTCACTCTTCAATCTCTTAACAATAATGGTAATAACTTACGCATTAATCCTTAATTAAGGTAAAAACTCAGAGTTTCACGCATGCATGGCACCTGTCATTAATGCAATAAATGTAGTAGAGCGGAGTCAGAACTGTAGAAAGAACTAGCCCATTACTGTCATTTGACTTCAGTAAAGGTCAACGACCAAGAAATGGTGGGAGCGGAATCATAATGAAAACTGTTTCAAAAACTTGTTCAACTTTCCAACTTGGTTCCCATTTCAGGTCTGGTTCCGCCGATAAAGAATAAAGTGAAATAAAACATCAAAAATAAAACAAAAAGACCGAAACAAGAAAGCTTAACATAAAAACCTAGTTTAAAATGAAAGACCCAAAAGCGGAGGCAAAGGCGGGACGTTATTTGATTTTGAAACTTTGAATAAATTACGACTTATCTTTCACTCTAGCTCCAGCTCCGAAAAAGACAAAACAAAAATTTCAAAAGAAAGACTATTGGGATGGGGATCAGAATGAATTTTGAAAGAAGTTCTAAAACCCGATTCAGTTCCAACTCCAGTTCCGCCAGAACAAACCAAAGAAAAAATAAGTATTGGAAAAGCAAGACTCCAAACTTTGTTTGACAAATGACCAAGGACAAAAACATAAAGGGGGACCCATTTTGACCAAGGCGAAAGATGGGGTGGTTATGCAAGGCATAACAGGTTGAGGGTTTAATGGTTGAGGGATTAGGGGTTGAGGGTTTAATGTATAGGGTAAAGGGTATAGGGTTGTGAGTTTAAGGGTTTAAAGGTTGAGGTTTTAAGGGTTGAGTGTTGAGGGTTGAGGGTTGTGGGTTGAGGGTTGAGGGTTGAGGGCTAAAGGGTTGAGGGATTAGGGGTTGAGGGTTGAGGGATTAAGGGTTGAGGGTTTAGGGTTTAAGTGTTGAGGGATTAGGGTTGAGGGATTAGGGATTAAGGTTGATGGTTTAACTCGGTTTTAGGGTTGAGGGATTAGGGTTGACGGTTGAGGGATTAGGGTTGAGGGTTGAGGGTATTAAGTTGAGGGTATAGGGTTGAGGGCAAAGAGTTGAAGGATTAGGGTTCAGGGTCCAATGTATAGGGTAGAGGGTTGAGAATTGAGGGTTGGTGGTTTAATGTATAGGGTAGAGGGTTGAGGGTTTAACGGTTGAAGGATTAATGGTTTAAGGGTTGAGGGATGGGGGTTTAAGATTTAAGGGATTAGATTTGAGGGTTGAGGGTATAGGTTTTAGGGTATAGAGGAGGGATTAAGGTTGATGATCCAATGTGTTAGGTCTCAAAAATGCTGGTTTGAATGAACCACGAGAGGTTACCAAGCTCCCACAATGTTATTGGCCAACTAACAAGGCCAACCAATATAGTCAAACCTTCTACTCTTAAGGCTTTGCTAAACTTAGGTGGGTGCACCTATATGAATGACACAGATCTTGAATTGTGCTTCCTACTTGACTAAACTGTCCACAATGGCAATTTGATGGTGGAGAGATATGGTCTAAATTTGGTATAAATTATATATGCAATATCTAATAGGATCTAAATTTGGTATGTTCAATTAACAGATGTCAAGTGAAATAAATAAAACTAAGTAATGACAGTAAGGGGGACCAGTGCCTTTATTGGGTAAACAGAGTCAAATAAAAGTCTCTGATGAGTGGATTTTATCAAGAAAAATCTCTAATTGTTTGGCATATATGAGTTTATAACTGGTATAAACATGCAAGAATGTGATTAATAAACCCTACTTGAGGCAGAATATTAATCCTAATTATCTGATTCTTCTTACTGATCCAAATAACATTCCCAGATTACTATAATTGACTGAAAGGAATTTAATTCTTCTTTAAAGAACCCGATTAATCAAATCACACAGATACAAAAAATGTGCACTGATAAATTGAATATATTCTTGACATTTCAACTTAAATAACCAAGAAACATTGAATTGGAGACAATCAAATAATTGCAGAAAATTTAACAAACTGATACCAGAATAGAGCTACCAAAACATAAGTCTTTCATTATCTTCTTCAAATCTTATACATGCAACATGGTTCCTTCAAAGATTCTGAAAATATTGTATCCCCTACTAACTATTTTCGATCTATCCTCATGCTAATCCCTTTTTGGTTACAAAAACGGATATTTATAAACATCAATCGCTTGAAAAGATGGGTCCCTTCAGAAATGTCTTAAAAATGAAATACTAACAAAACTAATAAAGACTAAGCTCGGTTAAGCCATAAATGGACCCTTGACATATGATCTGTGTACTCTCGGCACTCGTGTGTATCTGCATCTCCTAGTGCATTGCGGATCACAATATCCCTCACCACCATCCGTTCATTTTTCTCACACGCTTCATCCAACATTGTATCTTTCGCAGTGGATGTCTTTAAGATCTCTCAGAGTATTAATTCACTCTCGTTCTTCCATGTGGCCATTTCTTTCAACTTATCTCCATCATCAAATAATGTAGTAAATCCATTCTCAGCGGCCTCCATCAATTCTTGCGCATCCTCTTGTAACTCCTCAAAGAAACCTCTATGCTTGTCCATAACACGATTAGCATCATCAATTACTACATTGTCAAGAGCATCCCGTTGCTTTATCTCCTCAAGTTTCTCTTGGATTCTACCATGCACTCTTTTATGTTCTTATGGTGCCATTAAGGGATTGGGCAGATAATCTTCTGTATTATCCCAAAGGTATGTGTCTCACCGAGATGTTCTTTTTGTTAACTCAATTCGCTGAGACAAAATAATTGTCCTACAGATGGAATAGTATTTGTTGTGACCTTCATAGATCTCCCTGCTGAGGTTTATCTCACTGATGCATCTTTTCTTCGGCGAGACCACGCATATTGTCCCTCCGACCATTTTATCTCTATATATTTTATCATGTCAATCCAGTTGGTATAACACGGGAGGTCGGTAAGACTCTTGGAGCTCTTCCCGCAATCATTGTCTCATCGACCGAACTTTCCTTTGCTTTATCGGTGAGACCGTTGAATGCTTCGGGCAATCTTTTGAAATCTCACCCCGATGACCCTAGTCTAGCCGATACATTTTATTGTACTCCAAGCGGTAAAAAGCAAATTAGCTCGATATGACTTCACACCGTCATGCTGATACATTTTGTCTTGCCGATAGAAAATGTGAACCCGCATTCTCTTTGACATATATCCTTATCGGTATGACATTGCTGATGTCTTGTCGATGTACTGAAAGAGATTAGTATTGGTGAGACCTGCACCATCTTATGCCGATATGTTTCATATGTTTTAATTTTCATGGTTAGATAAATTTTATGGGGCTATAATACAAAATTTGACCTAGACCTTGGTGAGTATGTTGTGTGAGGAAAAAATTATGCTCGTAATATGGACTCTTTAGGAAACTAATAAGAATGAAGGGTAAATGAGACTATTAAAACTTTACAGTTCCAACAGTGGCTCCGTCTGGGGATGAATGAATGTGAGATCATTGCAAGGATCCAGATCTCTGGGTGAGAAGACCAATCATTATGGATGAAAGCAAGTGGAGATGAACATGATTTTAAACTACTGTACATGGAGAAAAAAACAAATAAGGGATCTCGAGGATTGTCCATGTACTAGAAATTTCCTATACCCTTGATTTCCTATACTACTATGTATGGAAAGTTTATGAAAGGTTTTCTTAAGAGTTGTCCATGCATTGGAAAACCTTGATCCTCTATAATTTTCAAGAGAAAAAGTTCTTTAGAAATTTCCCATGTACAGGCAACTCCTGTTCTTCACCACTCATATTTTGCAAATAATATGAATCCTCTCCTCGTTTACCAACAACAACAAAAGGTCCTAACTGCAAAGCCTCAAATTTTCCATGTTTTTCTTTCTCCTGGCACCTAGCATTCCACATCAATACCAGGTCGTCTTCTTCAAATTTTCTACTTTTAACCTTTTTGTCAAACAAATACTTCATTTTTGTTTGCAACTTCATGTTCTGGTTTTCAGCTAGTCTTCTTATTTCATCAAGCTCTACTAATTGTTCCATTCTCTCTTCCATCGGTTCAGGAACCTCCATGTCTTCTTGAAGGATAAATTTGTAAACTGGTAACAAATTTTGTAAAGGAATTTTGGCTTGTGTTCCATATACTAGTTCATATGGGGATTTTCCAATTGCATTTTTGACAGTGATCCTATCAGCCCATACAACCAATTTTAATTTTAATCCCATATCTTTTTGTTTCCACCTAGCATTCTCCTTGTGATTTTTAGAAGACTTTTGTTACAAAATATGAGATAGTAATACCATGCGTACTGCAAAAGGCCTTAAACTCATCCGATTTGAAACACATCCCATTGTCTGTGATTAATCTCAATGGTGTACCAAACCTGGTGATGATATTATCCATCAAGAAATTTATCACAACTTTACTTGTCGCTTGTTTCTACCCATTTGGTGAAGTAATCAGTGGCTACCAGTATCCATCTGTGTCCTCCACTTGATCTCTCTTGTATCTCCCCAATAAAATCAATCCCCCATTGATGAAAAGGGGCTTCAACCTGCATACGTCTAAGTGGTAAAGCTCCCTGATATTTCATTTTGCCTAAAATGTTTTGACATGCTTCACATTTTCTTACATATGAAAAGGAATCATTAAAAAAAACTGTCCAATAATAACCTGCCTTGAGAATTTTATGTGCAGTTGTCTTTGCAGAATAATGGCCTCCACAGACCCCTTCATGCATTTCTTTCAAAACATGATTAGCTTGTGACTCATCTAAACATAACAACAATATTTCATCTCAGTTCTTCCAAAATAAATCACCTTCTATGAATACATATTTAGATGCCTGTAGTTTCAAGGTTCTTTTCTATTTATCATTAAATCCTTCAGGGCACTTTATGTTTATGAGGTAATACATGATGTATGTATACCAAGGTGTATGTTCAATACTTGCAATTTCTTTTATTTCATCTTCCACATTGTAAATTTGATTTGCCTCAATATTTGCTTCTGCCATTAACTTGGCCTCTTATGAATTTAGTAATTTGTATTTCCATACCAAATTCTTGGATTTTATTAATCCACTTGCATCTCTTCCCTGTTACTTCTGACTGTGTTAAAATGTCTTTGCAGCTGCGTGAGGGACATAAGCAATCACCTTGGCTCCAACAAGATACGGTCTAAAGGCTTTTGTGACTTTTACTAGTGCAAAAGCCTGTTTTTCCATTATGTCATATTTCAATTATGATCCCTGCAAAGATTTACTAAAAAAGGACACAGGTTGCTCATGACCATCCTCATTTTTTTGTAACATAACAATAGCTATAGTGTGCAAGGAAGCGAATGAAAATATTTCAAAAGGTTTTGTGAAATTAGGAGATTTGAGGACAGAGGCTTCCTTGATGACTCTTTTAATGGATACAAAGGCTTCTAATGCTTCTGGAGTCCATTCAATTTTTTATCCTTTCCTTAGAATTTTTGATACGGGCTTAACAATTTCTGCAAAGTTAGACACAACCTCCTAACAAAATTAATCTGTCCAAAGAACGATTGGATGGCTTTGATAGTTTTAGGAATATGAACCTTATCTATGTCTTCAACTCTCTCAGGATCTATTCTAAATCCCTCCTTCGACACAATATGTCCTAAGAGTTTTCCCTTTGTGACAACAAAAAGACATTTTTTAGGGTTCAAACTAATGCCATATTCTAAGGCTTTTATGAATATTTTTTCCAAATGTTCCACATGATCTTCACCCCTTTTTGAGTAAGCAGTAAGTTCATCTTGATATACTACCATTATAGCATTAATCAAGTCTGCAAATGCTAAGTCCATAACTCTTTGAAAAGTCACTCCTGCATTTGTGAGACCAAAGGGAATTCTTACATAAACATATGTTCCCCATGGAGTTGTGAAAGTTGTCTTATACTGCTCAAATTCCTTAACTTTAACCTGATTATAACCAGATAAACCATCCATCATAGATAACAACTCACACCCTGTCAGTTTGTGTATTATAGCCTCCATATTAGGTAGAGGGTAATTATCCTTGAGGGATGCCACATTTAAATTTTTGAAGTCCACACACAGTCTGATATCTCTGTTCTTCTTTCTCACAGGAACTAAGTTTGACACCCAAGTTGAATGTCTGACCGATTTAATGATTCCCCCATCTCTAAGCTTTTCCAATTCCTCCTGCATCTTTGGTTCTAATGTAGGGTTAATAGGTCTTTGTTGCTGTCTAAATGACTTTGCATTTGGTTTCAACTGGATTTCATGTTGAAATAGGTCTTCCCTATATGCCTTCAGATCTTCATAAGACCATGAAAATACATGTTTACATTTCCTTAGTAATGAGATCAACATTCTTCAAACTGTCGGGCTTATTTTCTTTCCAATCTATACTTTTCTAGGTGCCAGTTCAGTCCCTAAATCTATCTCTTCAATATCTTCCTTCTTAACTGGTGTTTGTTTCATAAGAGATCGATCATTTCCATCATATACTCTCTCCAATGCTACTAGTCCTTTGGGGAGTTTATTAGTTCTAAGTTGTAAGACCTGCTTCCCAAATATTGTCTACTCTCCATTTATTTCTTCTACAAAGGCATTAAAGTCAATTTCTTGGGCCTCATATTGGTCTATACACTGAAGAAACTTTAGGAGGTCAGTGTCCTCATTAAAAACCTACCAACTATATATATTGTCAGGCACAGTGGGTTTTGTCTTCAACTCAATTTGAGACACTCCTGCCAAGGTGATGTCATCCTTTTTTAGTGCTACATTGGCTAGGAAGTCTACCATTATATTTTTTAACCGATCTACCCAATCTATGGAGAAAGCATCAAATAACTCGATTGTATCCCATATAGAATTTATGTATTGCTTTAGCCTCTTGTTCTTTGCAACATATTTAGATTTGACCTGTGACACAACTAGCTCCGAATCTCAAAAAATAGTTAACAGTTTAATTTTGTGTTTGACCGCTATATTCAAACTAGTTAACAAGGCTTCATATTCTGCCACATTGTTTGTACATTCAAATGCCAACAAAAATGAATATTTAAATGTAGTACCTTCAAGAGATATGAAGACTACCCCGACTCCATTACCTTCTTGGCTACATGCCCCATCAAAGTACATTTTCCATACCCCTTGCTGATTTTCACAAATATGCTTATCAATTGGGTCTTTGTTTACTAATTTAGGCCGTGACAACTCCACTCTAAAACTCCCCAAATCTACATCACAAAAGAAATTAAGTTGTTCTTGAGGAACACATTCAACAATTTGATTCATTCTTGGCTCCCCATATAACTTGACCTCTTCACCATTTACTGGTATAGTGGCATATGATAAATTGAACTGTACATTACCCCCTACTGCTACAGTCTATTATCTTGACGAGAGAATTCCAGACTAAGGAGGTGTGTCAATTACTGTTATATCAATATTGTAGGAAGCTTGGGGATAAGTTGCTAATCTTACTTCCACATTTTTGATTATTCCTACAACCGGAATAGGCCTGCTATCCATGGCATAACATTTACCTCCTTCTACATCTACCCACATACCAAGTTGTTTCATTACTCCTACTAGCATAATATTCATGGAAGCACTTGAATCTATCATGCAATTTCTTACTAACTTGCCACTTATAAGCAGGGTGGTAAAAAATGGGTCAATCTGTGGCGTATTCATCAAGCAAGCTTCTGGGATCTTTATTTCCTTCTTCTTGTTGGTGGTTACGGGGATCTCCTTATTTTCAAGGTTTATATTTTGATTTCATTTAGACATTAATTGAATGGAACCTTCCCTATATTCCTGGATTTTCATCATTTCGAGTAATGGGACAAATATTTTTAGTTGAGATAAAGTTTATATGAAATCAAAAGATGTACCTTCGGTTCTGATCACCTTCTTTGATTCTATAAATTCTCCTTTGCCTTCTTCCTTTTCCTCTTTGCATGTTTGACTTGGCTTTTGCTTCTCAACGGGATTTGTTTACTTTCCTCCTTAGGAGATCCCTTATGTTCTTTTTTGTTCGGTTGCTTATCATCTGTCTTTTTTGATGTCTCATTTGATACTTTTTTATTTCTTACAAATATTCCTCTTGGGACATCCTCATCTCTATTCACTATTTTGTTCCTCAACCGATATTTGTTTCTAGCTTCCTCCACTGCTGCAATAGTCAACCTCTCAATCTCTTCTTCACTTGGTCTCCTTATACTGTACCTATTAGTTTGACATGATGCAAGGGGATTTTTCTCATTATCACTTTCTTCATGATCAGAGAAAACGTGTTGTTCTTCCATATGAATATTGTATTTTTGATGGTCCACATCATACTCATATCCCTCCTCCTTTGAAGATGAATATTCTTGCTTCAAAGCAACGAGGGTGTGGGAAGTTAAAGAGACATTCTGGTCTTCACCACCATCATTTTCTAGTGCATCTTCTTTAGGTATTGACTGAGCTGTAACATAATGCTCCAGGGAATATGGTGCGTAACACACTGGGCACCATGAACTCTTATCTACCATATATGCTCCTTTCCTTTTCAATGGATCTGGTGTTTCCTTATTTCTTGGTCTATCAATTACTGGCTTCCCATCCTTCCAGTTTTTACTATAGGGCATGTCATGTAACCTTGGTATTTCATTCCTATATGTATCCTCTTGTCTGTTTGAGGGAGTATATGGGGGAACCCTGGGGTTTTCCCTTTTAGAAAACATCCCTGCATCTTTCCTATTATTTTCAATAATTAATGCTATCTTTTGAGCTTCAGCCAGATTTCTAGGATCTATGTTTCTCAATTCATATCCTGTCTTGGGGACAAAGGCTTTCAAATAGATACTCAATGCAGTAGGATCAACCAACTTGGATCCCTGAGGTATTTTATTATGTAATTTAACAAACCTTTGGTTAAAATCATAGGCTGACTCATTTTGATGTTTTTGGATAGTTACTAACTCATGTAAAGCAAAATATGACGCACATTGATTCCCATACTACTGAAGAAACTATTCATAAAATATATGAATGGAATAAATGGATGTTGTTGGTAGACTGTTAAACCAATCCTTGGCATCTTCAATCAGTGACATCATAAATAATCTCATCTGTACATCCTCATATTGCATATCCAGGTCTTGAATAACTACTTTAAAGTTTCTCAGATGCTCCTTGGCTGTGACTGTGTTATTTCCTGTGAACTTAGGGACTAGGTTCCTCCAGTTGTTGTCCAGAGGGTAAGGGTATATCTGAAATCCAGCAAGATCAAATTGTCTACTCATGGTTGTGTATTGTGGAGGGGGATTTTGGTAATGTTGATTTTGGTACAGTGGGTTAGTATTTGCCACATATTGTTGACCTTGTGGGGGTACATACTGCTTATGAGGAGGTGGTTGAGTATTTCAGTGTTGTGGTGGAGCATTTGTGTTTCTATATTGATTCCTTGGCTGATTTCAGTGGGCTTGTGGGGAATTTGATGGCCTCATATTTTTATTCTTATGAGGGGGCATATATTTGGGTGAATCAGCCATTGGCATTTTAACCTAAGCCTTTTGTAACTTCAATTTCTCAAATTCTTTCATTGCCTAAAGCCTTTACTCATATTCTACCCTTGACCTTTATGTTTCTTGCCTCATACGTTCCCACTGTGCATCTATCTCATTTTGGGTCATAAGTTCATGATTTTTGTCAAATGCTGCTTCATATTCATTCCCTCCTCAAAAAGTGTTGCTCTCTGATCACATTCAAATTCTCTCCTCTTTTCAGCTTCAAATTCATCCGTGAACTCTTCATCTTTATCATGGCTTACTCGATGGAAGGGATTTCTCTTCTGTTCAGGAGTGTTATTGCACTTGTTCATTCAGAGTCACCACCCACTTTTTCTAAAAGTGAGAAAAGATGTTATTATTTCACCCAGCGGAGTCAATTTTCAATTTTCTTTAATTGTGAGCTTCTTTTAATGACTCTATATGGAAAGGTTGCTTGCCATCGGATTTCTCTCAAGTTTCCCCAGTAGAGTCGCCAATTTTTTAGGTCTCAAAAATGCTGGTTCGAATGAACCACGAGAGGTTTCCAAGCTCCCACAACGTTATTGGCCAACTAACAAGGCCAACCAGTATAGTCGAACCTTCTACTCTTAAGGCTCTGCTAAACCTAGGCAGGTGCACCTATATGAATGACACAGATCTTGAATTGTGCTTCCTACTTGACCAAACTGTCCACAATGGCAATTTAATGGTGGAGAGATATGGTCTAAATTTGGTATAAATTGTATATGCAATATCTAATAAGATCTAAATTTGGTATGTTCAGTTAACAAATGTCAAGTGAAATAAATAAAACTAAGTAATGAGAGTAAGGGGGACCAATGCCTTTATTGGGTAAACGGAGTCAAATGAAAGTCTCTGATGAGTTGCTTTTATCAAGAAAAATCTCTAATTGTTTGGCATATATGAATTTATAACTAGTATAAACATGCAAGAATGTGATTAATAAACCCTACTTGAGGCAGAATATTAATCCTAATTATCCGATTCTTCTTACTGATCCAAATAACATTCCCAGATTATTGTAATTGACTTAAAGGAATTTAATTCTTCTTTAAAGAACCCAATTAATCAAATCACACAGATACAACAAATGTGCATTGATAAATTGAATATATTCTTGATAGTTCAACTTAAATAACTAAGAAACATTGAATTGGAGACAATCAAATAACTGTAGAAAATTTAACAAACAACTGATACCAGAATAGAGCTACCAAATCATAAGTCTTTCATTATCTTCTTCAAATCTTATACATGCAACATGGTTCCTTCAAACATTATGAAAATATTGTATCCCCTACTAACTATCTTCTATCTATCCTCGTGCTAATCCCTTTTTGGTTACAAAAATGGATATTTATATACATCAATCGCTTGAAAAGATGCATCCCTTCAGAAATGTCTTAAAATGAAATACTAACAAAACTAATAAAGACTAAGTTTGGTTAAGCCATAAATGGACCCTTGACATATGATCTGTGTAGTCTCGGCGCTCGTGTGTATCCGCATCTCCTAGTGCATTGTGGATCACAATCTCCCTCACCAACATCCATTCATTTTTCTTACACGCTTCATCCAACGTTGTATCTTTCGCAGTGGTTTTCTTTAAGATCTCTTGGATTATTAATTCACTCTCATTCTTCCATGTGGCCATTTCTTTCAACTTATCTCCATCATCAAAGAACGTAATAAATCCATTCTCAGCGGCCTCCATCAATTCTTGCGCATCCTCTTGCAACTCCTCAAAGAAACCTCTATGCTTGTCCATAACACGCTTAGCATCCTCAATTGTTGCATTGTCAGGAGCATCCCGCTGCTTTATCTCCTCAAGTTTCTCTTGGATTCGACCATCCACTCTTTTATGTTCTTATGGTGCCATTAATGTCTTGGCTGTGACACGCATGAAGCAGACTCTTCAAAATTCTCATTGTCACATCACGTTGCATATCGGCAAGAAATTTTTAAATCTCTGGTCGATCCTTCTATTCAGACTTTCACCAATGTTCACATACCCACTGAGACATCTTGTAGTTCTAGAAATACCTCAAGTCTCCCCAATAGTTATTCTTTATGTCGCCACAACTCTTACCGATCAAACCTATCACCATGACTTAAGGGATCAGGCAGACAATCTTTTGTATTATCCCGAAGGTATGTGTCTCACCGAGATGTTCTTTTTGTTAACTCAATTCGCTGAGATAAAATAGTTGTCTTGCCGATGGAATAGTATTCAATGTGACCTTCATAGATCTCTCCACTGAGGTTTATCTTACTGATGCATCTTTTCTTCAATGAGACCACGCATATTGTCCCTCCGACCATTTTATCTCCATATATATTATCACGTCAATCCAGTCGATATAACACGGGAGGTCAGTAAGACTCCCGGAGCTCTTCCCACAATCATTGTCTCATCAACCGAATTTTCCTTTGCTTTATCTATGAGACCGTTGAATGCTTTGGGCAGTCTTTTGAAATCTCACCCCGATGACCCTAGTCTAGCCGATACATTTTATTGTACTCCAAGCAGTAAAAAGAAAATTAGCTCGATATGACCTCACATCATCATGCTGATACATTTTGTCTTGCCAATAGAAAATGTGAACCCGCATTCTCTTTGACATATATCCTTATCGGTATGACACTGCTGATGTCTTGTCGATGTACTAAAAGAGATTAGTATCGGTGAGACCTGCACCATCTTATGCCGATATGTTTCATATGTTTAAATTTTCATGGTTAGATAAATTTTATGGGGCTATAATACAAAATTTGACATGGACCTTGGTGAGTATGTTGTGTGAGGAAAAAATTATGCTCGTAATATGGACTCTTTGGGAAACTAATAAGCATGAAGGGTCAATGAGACTATCAAAACTTTACAGTTCCAACACAATGTATAAGGTAGAGGGTTTAGAATTGAGGGTTGAGGGTTTAATGTATAGGGTAGAGGGTTTAAGGGTTAAAGGGTTGAGGGTATAGGGCTAAGGGATTAGGGTTGAGGGTTGAGGGTATAGGGTATAGGGTTAAGGGTATAGGGTTGAGGGATTAGTGTTCAGGGTTAAGGGTTTAAGAGTTGAGGGTTGAGGATTGAGGGTTTAAGGGTTGAGGGATTATGGGTTGAGGATTGAGAGTTTAAGGGTTGAGGGATTAGGGGTTTAGGGTTGAGGGTGTGATCCTAATAAAATTCCATGTCCTAATCTGAGATACTAGATAAAAACTAATAATGCAACAAGAGGAAATAACAAGATAAGATGGCACCTCAATGATTAGCCTAAGAAAATGGATAACATGGAAGTAAGATAAAACAAATTGAATGTCGTTATACCTTCATGCTACTCTTTCCTTGGTTGGCCCTTGATATTTGGATGTCTTGTGTGCTCCTTGGATGGCAATGAAGTTAAATGGATGCAAGATGCAAGATGGATGAGAATGCTAAATGTTATGATGGATGAGAGCTCAAATGGTAAATTTGCAAGAGTTTTGTTGCAAAAGACTTCCTCCCTAAAATGAGAAAAATGAGGGGGTATTTATAGGATAATTGGAATTCTCTAGAGAATTCAACGGTTGGGATTGATCCAACAAGATCAAGATGAAGGGCTATGGTGAGTTGAGGACTCACAAGCCCTCACATCTTGACATGTGGAATGTGAGATGTCTTAAGGTGGAATGATGTGGAAATGAGGTGGAAGAGAAGTACATGAGGTGGAAGAAGGACAAGTACCTTGGGGGATGAGAAGATTCCTTGGAGGAATAAAAGTGAATTAAAAATTCACAATGATTGGAAGAATCTAGTGGATAAGAGAGAGTCTCCAAAAAGCTAGAGATTTGTCACATGTGGGTGATGTGACATGTCCAAGGTTCTAGAAGCCCTTGGCACATGTGAAGTGACAAGTCAAGGCTTCTAGAATCTTGCATGGGGATGGGGAAAACCTTGGAAAGACAAAAGTAAATTAAAAATTCACATGGGGAAGAGAGGAGTCTTGGACAAATAAATGTGAATTAAAAATTCACACGGGGAAGAGAGTCCAGGCTAAAAAGGGTAAGTGGGAAAGTTGACCAAAAAAGGTAAGCCAAATGTGGCTAATGATTCTGATTAAGGTTGTGCAAACACATGATTAAGACAATTAATGAGAGATTAGAGGCAAGTGGGAGATTATGGAGGATGTGACACTTAATCAAGATTAAGTGATGCACATCTTAATCACAAATTAATTAATTTAATCTAGATTAAAAGAGGGTTATGGAGAATGTGACAAGGAGAGAGAAAAAGGGGAATTAAAAATTGATTTTAATCCAAATGGGTTAAAAGACTAAATTAAATAATTTTGTCATATTTATTTAATTTAGAGAAGAAAATGGATAAGGTAAAGTATTTAATTTATTTAATTACATACTTTAGGAACCTTAGGCAGAAAATGAAATAATGATTAAATAAATTATTTAATCATTATTAATGAAATAGATTAATAGAGTAGATGATTTTGATCATATGGAAGTGATCAAATTTGGATGTCTACATTTTGCTCCTCTTCGAAGTACCGTTAGAATAACTGTGCTTCGAAGAAAAGAAAGTGTAGATGACTCTATAGACGAATTAATCGGAAAATGATGCCCCAACGTGGGGAGGAGGATCTGAGATGTCCAATTAGTGGGTAATGGATGAATATGTCTGAATCCTAGAAGGGATTGACTATGGCAGAGAAAATTGGTAAATGTGAAGGGTATGCCCCCTCGAGAGGGTGACAAGGGAAAAATAAGGGTCCCGAGCGACATCTCGATAGGAAGAAACTGATGGTATGGTTCGAAATAGGGCAAACAATTAGGCAAGTTTGTCTTTTGAATGAAGTCAATCAGACAAACGGAGTGCAAATGGTGGTCCTAGGAAGGGAAGGGATTAGTTTGAAGAAAAACCGGTGAATAAGAAGTAAAAAAAATACCCCTTAAAAAGGGAGGGAAAAGAGAGGGGTCTTGGAAAAATTCTCAATAGGAAGAAATGAAAGGTATGGTTGGAAAAAGCTCAAAAAAATAAGCAAGTTTTCCTTTTGAACAAAGTCGATCCGACGCACGGTTTGCAAATGGCGGCCCCGGGAAGAAAAGAGAAAAAAAGTGCTGCAAAGGGGCGGATCCGCCCTGCTGCGGGGAAGAGTCCACCCCGGAAAAAGGGCGGATCCACCCTGCTATGGGGGCGAGTCTACCTCGCTGTAGGGGCAAGTTCACCCCGTTGCGGGGGCAAGTCCGCCTCGCTATGAGGGCAGATCCACCCCACAGCCAGCGGTGGCAACGCTGCGTTTGGTTGGGGGCGTGTTTGCCCCGCCATAGGGGAAAGTCCACCCCGCTACGAGGGCAGATCCACCCCGCTGCGGGGGCAAGTTCATCCCGCTGCGGGGGCGGATCCACCCTGTCGTGAGGGAAAGTCCGCTACAGGGGCGGGTCCGCCTCAACCCGAAAAAAATGGGGGGGGGGAGTGATGAAGGCGGAAGAGATGGGGGAAAGGATGAGAGATGAGATGATGAAAGAGGATATGAAAATGATGATAATAAGAAATGATGATAAGCGATGGGAGGCAAAGGTGAGCAAAAGTGGAATCGACGAAACAGATGATGTTGCCCTTAGTCAAGCTATAGAAATGCGAATACACCCTCTGGATTGCTGTAGAAGTGCGAATATGCCCTCCTGAGTGCTGCAGAAGTGCGAATATGCCCTCTTGATTGTTGCAGAAGTGCAGATACGCCCTCCAATTGCTACAAAAGTGCGGATACGCCCTCCTAATTGCTACAGAAGTGCGGATATGCCCTCCAACTGCTACAGAAGTGCAGATACGCCCTCCAATTGCTGCAAAAGTGCGGATACGCCCTCTGGATTGCTGCAAAATTGTAGATACGCCCTCCAATTGCCGCAGAAGTGCGGATACGCCCTCCAATTGCTGTAGAAGTGCGGATACGCCCTCCAATTGCTACAAAAATGCGGATACGCCCTTTGGATTGCTACAGAAGGGCGGATATGCCCTAGTTAACATACTTTTTCGGACATGCAAGGCTGGGAACAAGACCAAGAGTGTGATTGGATTATTGGAATGGATGAGGATGGGGGAGATATGCAAGATGATAGAATGAAAAATGATGGGGGACAAGATGCTTAGAATAACCAATTGATAGTATTCTAAAAAGATTGAAGAGATGATGATAAGAGATTGGATGGATAGGGGAGGGATATTGATGAAGGTGAAGGATTTTGATGGATGAGAGGATGAGGGATTTTGATGAAGGATTATGGATTGGTGAGGGATTTTGATGGATGAGAGGATGAGGGATACATGCAAGATGATGGAATGGAAAATGAAATGCAATCCTAATGCAATTTGCCATCCGTAGAGCACTGATTTTTGCTATAGCATAAGACACCGGGCATCAGGGTATGTAAACCAAAATGAATTAGTGTCTAATGCATAAAAAAAATACAACAAACAAGAAGGCTATCCCAACACCCCAAAGTCATGATGACTTTGGTCGGGCCAGGTATTGGAATAACCACAAGCACAAAAGGATGCCCCAGCGTAACACAAGACCTTAGGGATCTTGGTGGGTACTACGTGGGACAACCAAGAAGACAAAAACAAAGAAATGAGCAAGATATGCCCCTATGTTGACTAGTCAAAGCACACCATGATATGATGGATCAAGGCAACCATGAAAAGTGATGATAGGGAGCTCAGATGATAAACAAAATCCAAAAGAATCAAAATATCACAATCAATTTCAAATGTCCTTTCCCATAGGATCAAGATGATGGATGGGGTTGATGAGGTCTGTTAGGAAGGATACATCCTATTGAGACTGATGATGGATAGTAAACTAAAAGATCGATATGATGCAGGATACCAGAAACTGATTGGATCTTGTGATACAGATGACCATTGTTTGTAAGCACCAGCTAGGATAGGGACATACTTGATGACACGACAAGATGACAAGACGACAAGTTAACAGGACTAACACACCCTAAAGACCTAGGGGCTCGAGGGTTGATCAAAGATCAACCTTGCCTATGTGAAAGCGCAGAGGCCTCATAGTTCAAGAAAAGACCATGGTAAAAGTGGAAAGAGGAAAATGAAGACCTCGATGGATGACAAAGACCAGATGGAAAAAAAATGCCTAGGGGGTGGACCAAATGATTGACCTTGCCTACGTGAAAGCGCAGGGGCAATGTAGTGTGACACAAGGCCAAAGACAATCAATGGAAGAGGACAAGACAACAAAAGACAAAACCCCGGGGGTGAATCAAATGATCGACCTTGCCTACGTGAAAGTGCAGGGGAAATGTAGTTTGACCCAAAGATCGACGACAAATAATGGATGAGGGGTGATGAGATGACCAGGATAAATGGAAAAAAGGATGGAGCCGATATGATGAGACAAGATAGACTTGCTGGATTGGATAGAACAATGGTTGATATGTGTAAGATATGTAGGATGTGAAGCTCAGGGATGGGATAGGTAATCAGATCATTAGAATATGAATTGGAAAGGTGAGACGATGTATAGACGAGTGATGAAGATGTGAGAAAGATGTGGTAAATAGACAGGAGGGATGAATTACGATGTGAATGGCATTGGGTTGCATGTGGGTAGCCTAGAGCTAGATACCAATAACAAGGGATAATAAAGGGAAATGGATGGATGGATAAGAAGATGCTAGGATAGGTGGATAGATGAGATGAAGATTGAGAGGATATTGTAAGATGTGAGAAATAGATAGGAATGATGATAGTGAGATAACATGGCATTGTATTGCATGGGGGTAGCCGATAGCTAGATAACAATGACAAGGGATGATGAGATAGAGGGAAATTGATGGATGGATAAAGATAGGGAGATAGAAAGATGTGAGGATTGGTGGATAGAGGGATACAAAATTAGAGGGATGGAATAGATTATTGGATGGATAAATGGATGGGAGGATAAGGATTAAAAGATGGAAAAGGACTAGTGAATGGGAGAATAGGAAAATAAGGATTTGGTAGATGGAAGGGATGACTAGATGGATAAATGGATGGAGAGGTAAGGATGGGCAGGATGGAGAGATGGAGAGGATTACTTGGAAAAATGGATGGACGATGTCTCCAAGGATCCAATTGCAAACAAGGAGATGCCCCCACTCTAGATGTGTCAAGCATGACGAGACAAGAGGGATAGCAAGATGGGTGGATAAGGGAGTGAGATGGGCAATGGAAGATAGATAGAGGTGGATAAGATGTATGGACAATGGAAGATAGAGATAGGTGTATAAGGAATATGATAGTGAATGGATGAGGGGAATATATGCCAAGAGGTTTCCAAAGCATGTATATAGGCTCACCCCTACATTTATCAAGATCACAAAATAGACTGTGTATACGGAAGATGTGTGGGGTTTAATGGAGGGATATAAGAACCCAAAATAGATTTAGAGGATGAGGGAGGAAGATGTATGGTTATTTTGAGGTAATATGATGGAGGAGGGGGGATGGCAGCAAATGACTTGTTAGAACGATGGAAAGTACCTCTTGTGCCTTTAGAAGAGGATCGTTTAGGATGTAGGAAGGTTGTACCAACATCTTTAGAGTGCGGGTTTTGGGAGATATATCCAAGACCATGTGTGCCTGGATGTTCTTTGACTTGAATGGGTTCTTAAATACCTTGCTCATGAAGGCCTAAACCTTTTCCTTGATAGTTCATGTTCTCAAGCATATGATCTATGGTAGGATGCTTATTCTTTTGGAAACATGATGCGAGTGTGTTAGTAGGTGGAGGAGGAAAGGTGGTGCATAAACGTTGTTTTGCTTCTGCAAGAAGACCACCATGGACGCATGTAATATTACCAAGGTGATACAAAAGTGGCATTGGGATGGTAAGACTAGATGGTGATGAAGGATCATGTGATGGAGATGAGGGGATAGCAACATCAGTAGGAATGAGTGATAAGGAATCATGAGAGGAATTGGGGAGTACAATGGGATCTAGATTTATGGCAGTGGATGATAAGGGCTCATGAGATGGAGTGATTGGATCTTGAATGAAAAGGGGATCATGGGATGGAGAGGAGGAGATAGTGTGATCTTGAGATGGGGTGGATGGGAGGATAGGATCATGACTTGGTTGAGGATATGGATCATGAGATGAAATGGACGAAAGACTATGTTCTTGAGATGGAGTAGATGGGATGGAGTGATCTTGATTTGGAGGAGGGGATATGCTTGTATGCTTTGGATCAAGCTCTTGGCATGAATCATCTTGTGTTGGATGTAGGATGATGGAAGAGTGTTGGAGGGTTGCCTCAATTGGGGGAGATAGGAGGATGGAGGATTCATGAAGGTTATGGGATTCAAGTTTGTGAATATTAGGACTGGGAGGAGGGGATTGGATGTCTTCAATGGACTGGGTGGATCTAGGAGTAGAAGATGGGGATTTAATGGATTCGATGGGTTTGACTGGCTCAACTGTTTGGATAATGTTAGGAATGGTGATGGTTGGGATAGGTCTAGGATGGAGGAGGGCCTCATCACTAGTGACAGTACATGATAGAGTGGGAGGGCATGATGTCTCTTCTTGTGTGAGTCCTTGGGCGACATTTGGAAGGGATGTAGGATTAGGTAGAGTGATGGGAATGGATGGAGGATTAGGATTAGATGGGGGGATGTGATTGGATGGAGGACTAGGAGGAGATGGAGGATTAGGATCAGATGAAGGGATGGGATTGGATGGAGGATTAAGATTAAGAATTGAAGGATTAGGATTAGATGTGGGGATGGGAATGGATGGAGGACTAGGAGAAGATGGAGGATTAGGATTAGATGTGGGTATGGGATTGGATGGAGGAATAGGAGGAGATGGTGGATTAGGATTAGATGTGGGTATGGGATTGGATGGAGGAATAGGAGGAGATGGTGGATTAGGATTAGGAATTGGAGGATTATATGAGTGGATGTGTGGATGAGGATTAGATGTAGAACCAGGAGGAGATGGAGGATTATGATTAGGTGAGTAGATGGGACTAGATGGAGGATTAGGATTAGGAATTGGAGGATTATATGAGTGGATGGGTGGATGAGGATTAGATGTAGAACTAGGAGGAGATGGAGGATTATGATTAGATGAGTGGATGGGACTAGATGGGGAACTAGGAGTGGTTGGAGGAGATGGAGGATTATGATTAGATGAAGGATTACGATATAATGCGGGGAAAGGGGGAGTGATGTAGGAGGATGTAGATGTTGGATTAGATTGGGATGGGGAGTGATAGTAGGAAGATGTGGAATTAATGTAAGGATATTGGGATGGGGGATTGTGATAGGAAGGTGTGGATGTTGGATTAGAATAGGAAGATTGAGGTGGTGGACCACCATAGGAAGACATGTATGGTGGGTTGGCATAGGAGGATATGGATGGTAGATTAGGATGAGAGGATTGAGATGGTGGATTAGGATAGGAGGAATATTGGGATGGGGGATTGTGATAGGAAGGTGTAGGTGTTGGATTAGGATGGGAAGACTGGGATGTGGGATTAAGGTAGAGGTATTGGGATTGTTGATTGTGATAAGGAGAGGAGAATATGGATGTTGGATAGGATAGAGGTTGAAAGGGAGGACATGATGAATATGTCGATGGTGAGGATGTTGGATATCCCTTGTCAAGGGTATCATAAAGACCATTATTAGATGCGGATGAAGGCATGGTGGGATAGTTTGAAGAAGTATTGGGATTTTGGAAGGCGATTGGAGAGAGCTTGCTAGAAATGATAGCGTCAAGGGGATCTATATAACAATCTTCATGATCAACAAGATTTTTGTTATCATCATCAACAGAGTTAGGATTCCCCTTGACTACTATTATTGGTCGTGTGAGAGGGGGATAAAGATTCATGATGGATATAGATTAGAAGGAAAGAATAGATGATGGATATAAAACTAGGATGTATTGGAAGCTCATATGGGGATTGGATGAAAGCTGAGATTGGGATTGGATGATGGATCAATTGATGATGTATCAATTAATTTGATGATTAGATAAGGATTGGTTGATGGATCAATTTGATGATTTGGATAAAGATTGGATGATTTGATTGGATCAATTGATGATATATCAATCGGATGATTTAGATTTGGATTGATTTGATTGGATCAATTGATGATATATCAATTTGATGATTTGGATTTGGATTGATTTGATTGGATCAATTGATGATATATCAATTTGATGATTTGGATTTGGATTGATTTGATTGGATCAATTGATGATATATCAATTGGATTATTTGGATGAGGATTGATTTGATTGGAGGGGATCCTAAAACCTGATTTGGAAATCACCCTAAGTGACTTATGATGTTGGTTGATCGATTTGAGCTAGCTAAATCAATGATCATGGCACCGAATCCACCTTGAGATGGAAGGGGATTGATTTGGGCCAATGACATTGAATTACAACACAAATCTGCCTCAAGATAGAAGTGGATTGATTAGGTTGAAGATAAGGATTGATTATGTAGGATAATGATCAACTTAATGCCTTGGTCAATTCGGGAAATAACTCCTAAAATAAGGTTTAAGGGATTTTGTGTTGAGAGATGATGATGAATGCAAATGGAAGATGTGTTGTTGAAGATGTTTAGGTCTCACGATAAGATGGGTATCCCAAATGGTGGAATGAACAATGTGAATGTGGTAAATGGATGTTTTGGAAACATTAAACGGGGGCTTGGAATGGCTAAATGAAGGTTTGGATTGGTCAAATGAGTGTTCAGGATGATCAAACGGTCAAATGGAGACTTTGGATGTTTAAACAGAGGTTTGGAATGGTCAAATGGATGAAATTGTCTGTTCAGTGGGGCATATCCGCACTTCTACAGTAAAATTGTCAGAAACATTGGATCGCAAGGGTGTATCCACACTTCTACAGAAAAAATGCTAAAACAGGGGGGCAAATCCGCCCTTCTACAGTGGAAAATGTTGAAACAGGGGGCAAGTTCGCCCCTCTACAATGAAAAATGTTGAAACAGGGGGGCAAGTTCACCCCTCTGCAGTGGAAAATGCTGAAATAGGGGGGCAAGTTCGCCCCTCTGCAATGGAAAATGCTGAAACAAGGGGGGCAAGTTCGCCCCTCTGCAGTGGAAAATTTTGAAACAAGGGGGGAAAGTTCGCCCCTCTGTAGTGGAAAATGCTGAAATAGGGGGGCAAGTTCACCCCTCTGCAATGGAAAATGTTGAAACAGGGGGGCAAGTTCACCCCTCTGCAGTGGAAAATGCAATTTGGTTTGGATGAGGGATTTTGGCAAGGACTTAAAATGATTCAATGACGGTTTGACTTATCAAAATTTACTGGTTCTTCACAAAAAGACACTTTGAACAAGCACAATCCTATGATTAGTGTTAAGGGGTATGGCCAGCAAAAGTCTTACTCTGGGATGAACAAAGTTTCTAAGGAGTCCTCGATATACGCTCAGTACGTGAGGCACAAACCGTGAACACCAGTCCGTCACAAGTGTGAGTCGGGAACCCCAATGAGATACTGAAAGGCTCGGACCAACTCTTCACATCTATCTAGGTATCACCCTAGCTTCAACGCTTCACCAATTACGATGCAACTGGATTGGGGTACAACTTTGGCTCTCCCCCCTTTATATACCCCGCCGGTATGCGTGATTGGGATCATCCCTTAGGGTGATGAAATCCCCAAGTAGGTCCCACTAAGAAGAAGACACTAATCGTTTCCCACTACCCCCTTCGGATTCGCACAAAGTGCAAAGGAGGAAGGTGAAAACAAACTAATGCCCCCTTAGGGTAAAACAAATAAAATAGACACAACAAGCAGCAAATGTTACTTTCCCCTACTTATACTAAGTAAATAGATAAAGCAATAAGGAAAGACTTCAAAAATTAGAATAAAACAAAGGCCCTGCAAGCAAATGTTAGTTGTTTTATCTCCTTTTTCTTTGTGATTTTCAAAAACTCACTCAAGATATCAGCAAGAAATCTGATTTCACCCATCAACAAATAGGGTTAGAGGATTAGAGCACAAAACAACAAAAGAAAGGGACAAAAATGAAGCTGAAATGCACTTTTTTACCTTCTAGAATGTGTTGTTTAGGGAAAATCCGCCCCTCTGTAGTGAAAGATGCTAAATTAGGTGGGCAAATCCGCCCCTCTGGAGTGAAAAATGCTGAATCGGGTGGGCAAATCTGCCCCTCTACAGAAAACAGTTAGAAAAAAAAATGCTGAACAGTGGGGGCGTATCCGCACTTCTGCAAAAAATAGTTAAGAAAAATGTTGAATAGCGGGGGCGTATCCGCACTTCTGCAGAAAATAGTTAAGGAAAACAGTGAACAACGGGGGCGTATCCACACTTTTGCAGAAAACAGTTAAGAAAAACGTTGAACAGCGGGGGCGTATCCACAGGCAACAAAAAGGGTTGAGCCACAAGCAACAAAAATAACTTCATTAACCCAAAGTGAAGGCATGAAACCATTCAGAGAAACTAACGGAAAAGGTGAGAACAATGTAAGGAGGCACCAATGAACACAAGCACAGGAAAAAGTACGAACACTAACACCAACATAAAAGGTGAAAACCAAAGAAAATCCTTGGAGATAAAATCACCAAATGCAATGCTAGAACACACAATGCACAGGAGTAAAGTAAGTATTGAAATGCAACAATAAAGCATAAAAACCCTACTTGATACACATGCAAAAACTTTCCATTAATGCATGACCTTCAAATGAAATCTTTTTTTTATTCTTAGATTTTTTATGTTCAAAAATCTTTTATGGGTATTTGAATAATTCACTGTAACACGGTCAAGTATATTTTTCTTTGCACAACTTGACTTCATTTTAGATCTCACATGGCAAGTGGTTTGTTAAAATGATCATGACTAATGGGTTACAACTCTATTTGCATAAATTGTAAGCAAGGCCACATCATTTCCAAACTTCACTTTCTGGTGAATGAATGAATGAATGGGATTTTAATGATGTCCATGAGACCAAACAGTCTAAAGGACCAAGGGCCAAAAAGCTAAGAGATTTCCATATTCTTTTCAATGTTAAATGACAAGCACCATTGTTAAAAAACCCCACATAGGTACCTAATTTTATTCTGCAGAGGTGATGTTTCTTCAATAATTGAGCTCACATGGCAAGAGTATTTGCTGAAATGATCAACGTCACCCATGTGATATATCCGTGCAAAATCAAGGATGTTTTTCTCTGCACAACTTAACTTTGTTTCAAAGCTCACATGGCAAGTGGTCTGTTAATGATAAAATGAAGGGACCCTCACCCACTGATAGTAGATGTTGAAATGATCATCACTGATGGGTTACATCCATATTCCATAAATTCTAAGCAACGCCACTTCATTTTCAGTACGAGTTGTCACTTTCAAACTTCACTTTCTTGTGAGTTTTCATTCACTTTCTTCTGATTGTTCAGGGCAGATTAGCTTACAGGTTTTCTAGGCTATGACTGTACAAATTTTGTTCAATTGCAGCCACAAATAGATACTCATACTTGCTACTCATTGTTGTTTGTAGGCCTTTGGCATATATTTCTATCACAATCATCTGCTATTTTGGTGTTGTTTTTTAATGCCTGTGGCTACTCTTGTTATAGCCTATTTCATGGTCTGAGTTACTGCTGTTTTGAAAGAGTTTTGTATTTATTTTCTGCAATTACTTTTTAAAGCTTTTTTTTTCTCCAATTAAAAAAAAAAAACCTTTACCTATATATGTAAAAAGAGCCTACATATGTGCTGTCAAATTTCAATTAGCACATCCAAATTGCTTAGGCCACTTTATTTTTTAAGCTCACTCTTTTGTGAGACGAGCCCATGTAATTTTATTCTGTGGTTTCTCCCCTCCCATTGAATTTAATATTTATTTTTTATTGTATTGATAATATGCAAAATATAAAGAAATTGCAGTATTAAACTGCAGAAACAGCCAGCTGGTTCAAAACAACAATAACATCAACAGTTACAGTAGATACAAAATAGGTACAACAGAAAAAATACATGACTAATAGCTACAACAGTATCATTACAGTAGAAACTATAATCTTCAATCCTGAAAGTATAAGGAATTTTATAAGAGAAAACAAAATTATTAGATAGTAATATCACTCCATATAATTTTGTCGGTGCACTTTGGGTAAAGATGCCTAAAGATAAGTAGAAATTATTAGGATGAGAAACTAATCCCATCGTAAAAATGTGTTTATATGTGAAGATTATTGTTTTGAATTTGGATTTTACCTCTTCCAAAATTTAATTGGAATCAGACAAGAGTTTTCAATTTGGTATACATTTTATTTTTAATCTTTTTTTTCTTCACATTTATGGGAGTTTTCTATACTATGCTATGATCAAAGGTTGATCTATGACATTTTTGGTTTCTAATCTTTTTAAATAGTTCTCAACTTAAATCTAATAGGTCATAATCTTTATAGGTGCATATGTATTCATTTCCTTACAATTTTATGCTTTCTAAACTAGTGTTATTATGGACATATTTTCCTTTGTATACACATGTATATCACAACCAAGTATAAAACTTAACTCTTGTTATCAGGTGTTAGGATAGGTGTTACGTGACATATAGTTTACTAATTTACCTTTTCTTTTATTCATATGTACGAGAGTTTTTCATACTATGTTATGATTAGAAGTTGATTTATGACAATCTTCAAGACATCAAGGAAGTCTTCTTCAAATTGAGCACAACACTTCTTTGCAATAAATATTGAGCTCCAAAACTATTAAAATTTAATTTATAACGTCTTCGAATAGTCTTAACTTGAATCAAGTGGTTCCTAAATTTTGTAGATGTGCATGTATTCATTTCCTTATCATTTTATGCTTTCTAAACTAGTGTTATTACAGATCTACTTTCCTTTGTATACGCATGTATATCACAAACAAATATCAAACTCAACTCTCATTATTAAGTAATATAATAGAAACATGTAATCTATTACATTTGGGTTAACACTTAATAATACAAATTTAAAAACATAAGAAAATAACAATTAATTTTTAAGAATAAAGAAAAATATTTCAAATTTTGTTGAATTTGATTCTCATTATTTCCACTTTTTATTTTTATGTGTTAGAATAGTCCTATTACTTTGGCCTTTTGCTAGACTATTTCTAGTGCTCTCCAATAATTTCATTCTAACATTCTGAAATATCTCCTTTCGAATAATAATGTTAAGAAAAGTGTGTGAGTAGCCAAGAAAATATGTTTTTCTCTAGACTAATTGACTTTGTTTTGAAGCTCACATGACAAGAGTATATGTTGAAATGATCAACATCACCCATGTGATATGTGTGCAAAATAGAGTCGTGTTAAATCTCAATTACCCCTTCCAAATTGCATAAAGTGCAAGCAAGGGCACTTCATTTTTTGTATGAGTTAATTTTTAAAATTTAGTTTCTAACAATTCACAAGCGACAAATTTACACAAAAGGAATTTTCTTCAATGAGTTTTGTTCAGGATAAAGACATCTATAGATAAGAAGGAATCTACATGTTTATCTTCATCGAGATGTTTGAGTCCACACATTCAATTTTATTGTTGGTTTGCTTATTTATTTATTCCTATAATTCAAATACTATGCAATCTTTCATGAAATGTATGCTTCATAAGCTATAATCTTCACTAATTGCAAATATGTTTCTTTGTTATAAGAAAATTTTCATAAATATGAGTTGGAATATTAAAGACTTTGTATAGCTTCTATCTAACAAATATGGCATTTTTCCTGAGTTGAATTCATTTAAGGATATGTTATTTGTAGGTTGGTCATTGCATTTGGGATACTCTAATCGAAGTCGATCTAAAACATAAGAGAAAAAGGGAACATGTATGCAATTTTCGTCATAACAATATTTACTAATAATCTTAGTTGGTATAATGGGATTTAAGATCTATATGTATTTCAACATATAAAAATAAATAAAAAGAAAATTAAATAAAATACAAAATAATTAATGTGGAAATAAAAATAAAAATGATGGTACTTAGTTTTATTATTGAAGAATTGATTCAAGTGAATGCTCAACAATCTAAAGTGCTTTGAAATCTATAAAAGAGAACCTAAAACTAATATTCAACTTAAGATCAAAATATTCATCTTTCATTGTATAGGGTCAAGTATATAGTCACAAATATGTTCTTAAATTCTTTTCTAAAAATATAGCAAACCATGTAGAAGATCTAATAAAATGATGTTAGAGGTGCATAAAGTATGTGATATCATTGAATCTTAAGAAGTGTATCTTTTGTGTCACCAAATACAAGATCTTGGGCTATATCATATTTGAGAATGGTATTCCTATAAACCTAGACATAATAAAAACTATTCTCAAGTTTCCTCTTCGCAAAGGTAAGAAAGTGCAAGATCATTTTTTTGAAAGATAAACTTTGTTTGAAAGTTTGTATTAGGATTCATAAATATTGTTCATTCTCTCAATAGTGTGTTGAAAAAAGAGAGTAATGTATATTAGACTCTAGAAGCTAAAATTACCTTTCATAATACTAAAAAAACCATTACTAATGCTCTTCTCTTGGGGTGTGTGCAGTAAGATGAAGAATAAAAAGGTGGTCAAAATTGGTCACTTTTGGCTAAACAAGTATGCAATTTTAAAAATGCAAATAATTCTTAACATATACATACTATGGATTGGCAATAGCCAAGCTATAATGTGTATGCGTTACAAAATGATATTATCAAAAATAAAAATAAAATACAAGTTGTGAGTTGAACATAAGCTAAGACTTGAAAATCCTTAAAACAAAAAAAGGTTTAATCCTCGAGTGTATTTTGGAGATTAGGATCATTTGCAAGCTCCCTCTCTATATTTTCACAATGTCATATGAAAGAAAAGACAAGTTTCTTGTATTTTTAGGTTTTTAGATTAGACTTTTCACAATTTTTATTTTGTAGAATAGATATATTTTTTCTTTATTTTTCATAACAACATATATGAATCCAAACCTTAGTCTAAAGTGGAAGAGGGAATTCTAGAAGAAAATCCTCTATCACCTAAATCTTCTCCAACATTTCCTATAGACCCTTCATAAAGCCAAAAATATATATTAGGGAAACTAGAGCAAACCAAACTCAAATTGCATGACTAGTTAAGAAATAGAGGGCATTAAAATCCAATTCTCACTATACACAACTTACAAATACATTAGAAGCAATGATTAATCATATTGACTTAGTGATAAATCATAATTATTATAGAAAACACACAAGGATTCATGTCATCAACTTTATATATGACATAGTTATCCTAATATGATGAAAACTTAAAAGAATGAGATGAAAAAATATAAAATTTATGTTCTTTAAATAGATCAAAAAATTGCTACACCCCTTGCACTAAATTATAATATATTTTCTATCCATTGGTACAATCATAATAACATAAAAAATAATTTCTAAAATACATGGTAGATGGTCTTGAGTAACCTCCTTGTAACAATCATGAGGTACCTTTATATTTCTTTTAAAAATTATATTATGAATTTGTACTCCATAAAATTCTCAATTATATTGATATTAAATATTTTCAAGGTGGAGTCAAAGGATTTTCCTAAGATATAGAGGATTCGATAGGCCCAAATCAAAAACAAAAATGAAGAACATACAATGAAATAAAGCAAAAACAACATAAGAGGTTGAATTGAACCTAAAAGGAAAAATAAGATAAACAACACACCACATGAAACAAAGGCAACAAAAAGAAGAAAATTTGACAAGGGGCAAGCCACATGCAACAAAAACTTCATTAACCCAAAGTGAAGGCACAAAACCATTCCCATCCGAGAAACAATGGAAAAGGTGAGAACAGTGTAGGGGAGGCACCAACAAATACAAGCATGGGAAAAATCATGAACACAAACACCAACATGAAGAGAAAAAACCAAAGAAAACCCTTGGATATCAAATCACCAAACATGGTGCTAGAACACACATGCGCAATGCACAAACATTCCAAAGCACGAGAGTAAAGTAAGTATTGAAATGCACCAAGAAAGCATAAAAGCCCTACCTAATACACATGCCAACGAAATCCATTAATGCATGTTAAAGTGTAAATGTGATGCCTGATGGTAGGTGAGTTTAGCAAGACAACCACACATCAAGGACTAGGGATCGAACTTCAAGCTTGAGGTATGTCATAAAGATAAAACTTGATGTCTAATAGGAATGAGCCCATAAGAAGAAGAAAATAAGATGTCAAAGATTAGGGTAGACACAAAAGTCATTCTTAGAAGACAAACCCTGAAAGTATGATAAAAAACAAAAGAAAAGGGCAACAAACAACGAAAACACATAAAGGAAGAAAAATAAAGAAAATAGAGGGTGGTCATTTGGCAAGCCAAAAATGGGGCATGAGTGCAATGCACAACATTACCAATTGTGGGATGGAGAAAAAATGAGTCCAAGGTGCCCAAAATTGTAAAACAATTTTTAATGGACATATATATTTGATTGAAGGGCATTCCAGCTAGGCTAATGTTATCATGACCTTGAAATGAAATCCTTTTTTTATTCGTAATTTTTTGTGTTTAAAAATCCTTTATTATGAGGGTCTTTGAATAAAACCTTCATTTTAAGGTCCTTTTGATGTCATCCTACTATTACTCATAGATTTTTTAGAAGAAATTTAGGTTTCAAAGCAAGGGTTGGACCATCAAACATAGTCACCATAACATGATACTTTGTAATATTATGGCTCTTTGAGTAAATTTTCCAAAATGTATATTTTTAATATATATGTTTAGTTACTATATATCTTTACTATTTTCTGCTGAACATACGTTTTTACCAAACATAAAGGTCTATATTTGATGCATGTAAAAAATATAAAAAAGTTACAAAAATCTAAAAATATATATGCAATTTGTATTGATGTCCTTGTTTCAACAAAAACAAAATTAGATATGTATACAAAAAGGTTATGCATTATGGAATGAGATTACTCTAAACTATAATAATCTATTTTAAAAAATTGATAATAAATAGAATATGCAACAAAAGAATTATGATAAAATATGTCTTCATTGGATATCAATTCTTTAATGATCCATGTTTAAAAAATTTATGAATTTATCATATTTCTATAAAAAATTGTCTTAGAGAATAAATATCGCTCATTAAAAATACTCTAAAGTATAAAAAAGTTATTAAGAAATTCAAATTCTTAAAAATAAAATAAAATTATTTTTTAAATTAAAAAAACAAAATCTACACACAAAATTTATAAAATTATTAGTTCAACTTTATATTCATATTCTTAAAAAAAATCTTACTATAAGTGATAGAAAGTGAAAATCTAGTTATTTCTTTTCATTTTGGTGTCCCAATTAAGTCAAAAAGTGGCATATGCTACTTTTTAATTATTCAAAATCTAATTGATTCTAGGAAGACCACTTAATAGCAAAATAAGCTCTTGGAGGTCTATTCTTTGCAACAAAATATCAATACATGATATACAAAAAATAAAATGTTGCAAATAAGAATATAATGAACAATATTGCAATGAATTGATAAAGTCATATTATAGTATATCGTTGACCTCTTTGAGGGGGCAATCTCCTAAAGCAATGCTCAATATAGTATATAATTAATTGATAACCCATTGTTTTATTAAAAACCTCTATTTAGACTAATTCCACTATAAATAACTACCAACTCACATGCATGTGGGATAAACTTGACAAAAAAGACAACTTATAATGCATATGCATATGATGCTTTTATTAAGTCTACCTTAATACGAAAGTAATTAATTAAGAAGAAAAATTTAGGAATGCACGTCCTAATAGAAAATTATTTAGACACAAAAGTTATCTAGAGATGCAAAATCACCCCAATATATATGAATGTCATACACAAAATTTGAGGTGATACATAGAAATATAAATCATTCTCAAACTAACAATAAAATATTTCTAAAATACACAATAAAGTTATTCATCTTTATCAAGCTAAATACCCTTATATTTCACATCTAATTTTCTAGAATGATATTAGCTTATCTTACCTACAAAAACTATCAATTAATTAATCTAAATTAATTTATACTTATACATATATATTTTATTAAATTAACATAAACTATTTTTTTTAAGTTTATCTTTTACAAATATACAAGTCATGACACATTTCCATTTAATTTTACATTCCATAAAACAATTATAAAATGCTCATTAAAATTATTCATTTTTAATATTATTAAACTAAATACTCATATATCTCATCTTAATTTTTTAAACTAATATCAATTTACATTACCCACAAAAACTATCAATTAATTAATCTAAATTTATTTGTTTTATTAAATTAACATGAAATAAATTTTTAATATAATTAATTTCTCTTATAAATATATAGACCATGTCACTTTACAAATTTCACAATCTTTACACTTAATCAAGATAATAACTATTTTCACACATCTTTAAAACTACGAATAAATTTTCTTATATCTTTTTAAGAGATCACTCTCCCAACAAAATAGTTACATGAGGATTTATGCCTTCGATTTTATTCCAATATTCACGGCCTTCTATTGACAACCGTACTTCTCTACACTTCTCAACCTCTCCAATCCCTCCACTTTCTTCACTTTTGGACAATCATATAAAATGAAAACCTGAAGACATGCCATCGCTCCCTCCTCCAATTCAGGAAACTCCTCCAATGAAGAGAATGTTAAAATATGCAACCAGCGGAGTTGTGGAAACCCTCCCGACTCTCCAAACGCGTTTGGCAATTCTTTGCACCTCTTGTCCCCCCACAAATCCAATCTCACTAGATTGGGCATTCTTTGCAACTCCGGATAATCACTGCACTCACACTCATCTAACCTCAATTCCCTCAGATTTTCCAACTCACATATCCAACTTGGCACTACAAACCTCTTTAGTTCAAGTCTTTCCAGATGTTTCATTGCTGTCATTTTCTTGGGAAACTGCGCAGACTCCGTTCCATTATTCCAGATTGCCAGACGACGCATCTTCACAAGCTGCGCAAGGGCCCCTTCTCCCACGCTTTTCAACTCCATCTCATGTTGAACAGTTAACTTTAGTTCCTGAAGCTGAGTCATGTTGACTAAATCGTCTAATCTCAAGAATTTTTTCCCTTTTATGGATAGGCACAGGCATCTTGGTTGCAGTGTTCTCAAAGAGGTCAGCTTTGATATTCCTTTTGGCATGCGCTTAACTTCAATCGGGCCTTCTAAATGTTGAAGACATCTAAGTTCACTTATCCATACTGGTAATGACACGAACCAAGGGATAGCGAGAAATAAGAGACTTTTCAGATGTTTCACACACTCCGGTACCTTCATTATCGGTGTATCCTTTAGATTCAGAACTTTCAGAAGAATCATCTTTCCAACAGATGCGGGCAATGTAGAGATATTTGTGGAGCTCAAATCTAGAATGCGCAGTCCTCTCATAATGGTAAACAAGTCTTCCGGAATGCTTGTAATCTTCTTATTCTGAGACAGTGAGAGTGTTCGGAGATAAACAAGTCGGCTCTCTGAAATGGCATTCACATGCAGATCTTTCTTGGCCAGTAAAACCCGACACCAGCCCCTGGCACCACTTGCACGTGTAGAGATTTCCTCAACAGAAAAAGCACACTTACTTTCTTTCGATATTTGTATGGCCAAATCATGCAACAAATCATGAATTTTACAGAATTTGGCTTCTCTACGGCCAACTTCCTCACATACTTGAAGCAAACACAACTGGGCAAGTTGGTCTAACCAATCCCAGGCCATATCCCACTGCATCTCTCCTGCAGGGACGAATCCCTCCCCTATCCACAGATTTATCAAATACTCTGCATCTATCTCCTCATCCTCGGGGAAAAAGGAAAGATAAGCAAAGCAGGGTTTAAGTTGTGCAGGCAAAGAGTCATAACTCAATTTCAATATCTCCATGATAGGGTCAGGGTCACCAATGGGAGTAACAACTCCTTCGAGCTGACTGCGCTTCAACTCCCATTTGCTGAGAAGTTTGGTGTTGGCCAGAGATGCTGCTATCGTTTTGATAGCAAGAGGTAAATTTCCACATTGCTTTACAATCTTCCGACCCTCCTCTTCCAGCTGGTGCGGTGGCGCTCTATTTCCCACACAATCCGGAAATGCGTAGACAGAAAACAACCTCCAACTGTCTTCATCTGACAAATTTTGCATATCATAAATTTGAGCACTAGAATTTAGAGCAACCTGCCTATTTCTTGTGCTGATCACAACTTTACAATCTATATCAGTTGACAGACCAAGTTTATCAATCAGACTATTTTCAGTTAAGAGCATCCATAGATCATCCAACACAACAAAAGATCTTTTCGCTTGGAGATGGTCATGAATCAATTCTGCCGCTGTTACTTCACTTACGTTACCGTCCACAATATCTCTTAGTGAACTTTTTTTTTTTGGATCTACTTGGGAGGCTATATCCCGTTGTAAATTCTTGAGAGAATAAGTTTTAGAAATAGAGAGCCAAATAGGATGATCATACTCGGATTTTACGGCTTTGTAGACATTTTGGAGAAGAAATGTCTTCCCCGAACCGCCCATACCAACGACGGCTATGACTTGAACGGTCGAGTCCTTCAGCAAGCCTACCATTTGTTCAACTTTGGGTTCTATGCCCACTGGGTGTGAATCTCTGGGCAGAAGACTAGATTTCTTCAGCTGTGCTGATATACTTGTTGACGCTGCTGCACCTACATGAAGACCTGACCTGTGAGTTATACTTCTGATTAAATGTCGAAGTATTTCACACACGCAGTTGGATAGGTGAAGTTGCTGCGTATATCTCATCTTTCCAACCTCTTTTTGCACAGCAAAGGCAATCTTTGAACACAACACCTCGACATTTCTGATAATTTTAAGGAAAAAATAAATCAATATAGAGAGGGTTTTAAAGGAAAAAATAAAACACTGAATTATAAAAAATTCAAAGCAAACAGCCTCAACAAAATAGGAAAAACTACACGGCAAAAAGATAAGCTAAATCTTACTCATTAGATGTGAATTCGTAGCCAGAGATGAGTGAAGAAAACTGGAGGGCTTCTTTCCACTGGTCAATCTTCTTGTTGAATCTCCCTTTTTCTTGATGTTGAGCAAATGCAGATGCATAAGGACCCTTGTCAAGATAGCGAAGCTGAAAAGGCTTCACATCACAAAATACGGGAATAAAGCGAGCCTTGGTTTTCAGCATGAGAAGCAGCTCATCTAGACACCAAGAGGACTCCGCATATCGTGGTGAGAAGATGGCGATCTGCACTCTAGAAGAGTCTATCGCATTTTGAATGGCAGAGGGAATTGAATCTCCCAATTCTAATTCTTGATCATCAAGAAATGTCCAACATTCCTTTTCCTCCAGTGATTCGTAAATTGCAAAAGCCACGGTTCCTTTCACGTCAGGGCCTCGGTGGTTGATGAATGCATCATATATTTTTTCAGTTACAGCCGACGTTCCACCGAAAGAACTTCTGTGAGATGAGGAGGAAGACGCCATGAAGTCTTAAGTGCCAAAGAAAGAGCGATGGAAAATATAACTCAGATTGATCTGGATTTTGATAAAAGTAGAGAAAATTTAAATGCTTTAAAGCAGGGGTGATGTTTCTCCAAAAATTCACTGTAACACGGTCAAGTATATTTTTCTCTGCACGACTTGACTGACTCTGTTTCACAGCTCACATGGCAAGTGGTTTGTTGATGATGAAATGAAGGGACCCACTAATAGCAGGTGCTGAAATGATCATCACTGATGGGTTACAGTAAGGCCATTTCATTTTCACTACGAGTTGTCATTTTCAAACTTCACTTTCTTGTGAGTTGTCATTTTCAAACTTTACTTGTTAAAAAGCCCACAGCCACGTCGCATCGGAATTGCTTAAGTTGTAAGCAAGGCCACTTCACTTTTTTGTGAGTGACAAACACCATCGTTAGAAGAGCCCACATAATTTTATCCTGCGGTTTGTACCCGTCCCATTGAATTTTATAAGAGAAATTAGAATTATAAAACAGTAGTAGTAACATCACTTCATATAATTTTGTCGGTGCGCTTTAGATAAAGTTGTTTATAGGTAAAGCAGGAATTATTAAGATGAGAAACGAGCCCCAAAGTAAATGTGTATCGGAGAAAGTGTTGTATTTATATTTGAAGATTGTTGTCATGCATATGGATTTACTCTTCCAAATTTTAATTGAAATAGGACGAGGGTTCTAGATTTTCACATATATTTTATTTCTTTTTTAAATTTATATTTACGAGAATTTTTCATTTTAGGGGAGAAGATCTAATAGTCGTGTATCTTAACTTCATGCTTTTCAAAATTTAATTTTTCATTGTCAAACAATATTAAAAATTTGATAATACATTTTTCGACTAGTTTACAACTTATAGACAAGTGCTCTAAATGAGCTAGAGTCCCTGCAAGGGAGCACAATATTTGTATATGATATTTCAGGTTGTTACAATATTTGCATTAGTAGTTGTTTCTAGGAAGGTGAGTAGTTGTTAGGACAGTTTGGAGACTACATACTGCTATGATGTTGTATGTGTCGATATTTGACAATATCTATGTAGGGTGGTTTGAATAGAAAGTTATCACTTGCAAATCATGGTGTCAAACTTATCATCTTTGTTGAACTGCTAGAATATAGCATACAAAAGTGTATACATGTAGAGAAATATAGTTAAGTATATGGGTAGATGTTTATATATTATAAACAAATACATAGATGAAAACATATAAAGATGTTTACATGTTACAAAGAAATGAGTATGGTTTATTTTAAGCAAAGAGATTAGAGTAGAGAAACTATTACATAGTATAGTTTAAGATGGGGGTAGAAAGAAAAAACTCATTATGAGTTTGTTGAAAACATAAGGAAGAGACAAATGTTAATTTTGTTGTTGTAGATTTAGACTATCTGTATTTCATATAGTATGTCTTGGTTTTTAAAAAAAATTGTAAGTTTTATGTCTTTACTAGCCATGTTTAAGCATGTACAACACAGAGAATTTATGAACTATAAACATTTGAAGATATGTTGATTATTTTTTTTTTGAAGTAGTTGGGAGAGTTAAAACTTCAATGGTTTTTTATACCCATTGCATTGTGCATGATATGTAAAGATGTGTACGAGGTATGAATTTGTTATGTAGGGTATGGACCATAGCACCTCTACTTATGTGTTTGCATATGTAAGGAATATACTTGTACATACATATATACATGCATGCATACATATGTAGATGCATATATAGATGAAGAAACGGAAGACAATAGATTAATCAAGTAATAAGTAGTTGGACATATCAATGACAAAAGAAAATATTGAAAAGATTTGATCAAGGAGAAAGGGAAGACACATAACCTTCTATAGGGTGCACATGAAAATGAAAATGTGATAATCAGTTTGTGCATAGCATAAGCCAATGAACAGATATAAGTTTTGTTAGTATAGATCTTGGTTGTGCGTTTTTTCATTTGTCAAATCTAATTGATCAATTCAATTTGTCTTTTTCAATGTAGATGTTCAATAGGGAGATGTTTGGGTTATGCTATGGACATGTTGGCTATGCTCTATGTCTTGAATAGCCATGTTTAATAAAGTAGTTAATAAACAATTAATAGTAGATACTTTTTTCTCCTCAAATGAAGCATAAACTATATAAATTTGACTGGCAAATTGTTCTAAACATTTGAAACAATTATTTGCAAATTACCAACACTAACTTCATCTGAAAGTGGACAGTAATTTTAATATGCATTCTAAGAATAAATTAGCGATTGTCTATTGATTTTAGAAATAAGAGGTAAAAAACATTAATTAAGATTCTTTTTCACAACAGACTAGAAGTCAATACATTTTAGAGCACAGTGGAAGAGTCAGAAAGGCGACGTGGGAGCATATGATGAATTCATATTTCTATATATAATTATATTTAGTAGCTCTAATTATTATTCCATTCATATTCAAATTATATCTTACCACAATAATAATTGGACCAATTGGTACAATGAAATAAATGCTTACATTTTTAAATGTCCAGTTAAAGTTTGAATGTTAATCAAAAAAAGTTTGGCAATGAAACACTGAAAGTCCAATATAGAAATTCCAATTGCAATAGATAATGGCCTCTTTCAGGACAGGACCCATGAACCCAAAATTATTGACATAAAACAAGAAATGGGCACGTAAGTGATTAGGAGGATATCCGTTGTTTTCCAAGGCAAGTGCAAGTAATAGAGAAAACGCGAAAGGAGATTTTAACAATTCTTATAGCAGAAGGGAAAAATTAGTGAAAATTTCAAATGACAATTCTTTGAATAAGTATCATCCATGCATGATGCAAGGGACAATAAATCTTTGTGATTTAAAAGAAATGAAATTTAGGAAAACAAAATCTTAACAAAAGAAATGAAAGAAGAAGAAAAGACAAGTATAGACCACCAATTTGCTTAATGAAAGGAAAAAATGGTTGAAGAATCTTCTTAAATGTCCAAGTAAAATCAAATAGTGAAGTTTTACCCATTGTTTTGTATGGAAGAGGGGTAATGAAGATTTGAACTGGCGATCCTGTGTATGGAGGAGTACACAAAGGTTGAAGAAATAGCCTTTGCAATTGCCAAAAGCCAGAAAACATGTCATTGTAGTGCCATCTATTTGTTGTGTAAACTTGAAATTTGAATAGGTATTCAAAAATAATAGTTTGCTACATAACCAAACTTCAAACCATAAACCATGATGGTGCTTGCACTAGGTTCCTCTGATAATTGAATGAAAACTCTGCAAATGTACTGCTTTAAACATCATTTGTGGGACAATTTAATAAAATTAAAAGTTTTGTGGATTGAGATTGAAGTTGTTATGGTTATTTATTTGTAACTTGTAATTAATCAATGCTTCTTTTAAATTTGAAAGTATGAATGTCACATCTAATCTATTTTAGATATTGTTTTTTCAGCAATGCCAATGCTTTGGAAGGGAAATTAATTTTTTGCTTAAAATCATTGATTTTGCTAAATTTCATAACTTAACTCTTATATTTGTGTCTAGAATGGTAATAGTTAATTCTTGAATGTTGCATGTGTAAAATAAATTAAACTAACTATTCTAAACACGACAAGTGTTTTTATTAGAAATATATTAGTTTGCAAGTTTGTACAATTTTATTTTATTTTTTCTATTTTTTAAAGTAAATTAAATGTACCAAGGTATTTTGAACGTTTTGAAATTCATTGTTCCAAATATAATTTAGGTAATATCAAAATTTTGTGTAGAAAATGCTAGAAAAGTAAATATAAATTTTGTTAATTGTAGTTTTTGTCTATAAAAATTTAAAGTATTCTTATAGAACTATTTGGAATGCTTCATTCAATAGCCGCAACACAACAAACATATATATTATCATTTCAAGGTCGGGTCATTTTTTAATTATTTGGATTTCATTTTCATATAATAAATTCAAGTGCACTTTCTTTGCATGTGCGAGAGGGAAATATTAATTCCATTCTAAATCATGAGCAATACATTATCATGTGAAGTCTTTATGAAGACATTAAAAAAAAAAGCCCAAAGAAAGAAATAAGATAAATGATAAATGAGTATAGCAGAATGTGATGGTGGACCACATCAAGAGGAACAGTGCATACCAAAAGGTGAATATATGAATAAATCCATGAAATATTCCCTATGGAAAAGATGTTTACAATTATTATTATTAAAACAAATCAAGAGGGTAGGGAAATCTGGAGAAAAATACCACTGGCTAGAATGAAAATGGAGTCAAATAAAGTTTGTATGAACACAAAGTATTTGTATCAAACAATATAAATATGGTCGACTAAGTGGTGTGTATAAGAAATATGATATCTCATAGATTACACTGAATAATGTAATGTATAATTTATGGGAACCCAAATAGTTTTATGTACATAGAATTAGTCGAGTCGATGTATGTAGCAATGATAATTTTATTGTAATTATAGTTGCATGGATGTCCACCGCCATGGACTGAACCTTCTTATCAAATTTTACTGGTAGAGGTAACTACATGAAGAGAATAAAAGTAGCAATTAGGTTAGGGACATAAATGTTGAAAACATAAATCATGTAAATATTAGAAAGAGAAATTGTTTAAAATAGAAAAAAGTGAAAATGGGGAAACTATTACAAATATGCTTTTGAATGTTTCTAAGGGGTAAGCAAGAAAAGGAGCTTGAAACCTAATACCATAAATGGGAAGTGTGTGTAAGTGCATTGGCTACTTTGTTAGTTGTCAGTAGCAAAGAAGAAAACATTGATGAATTATGGTGTTTAGTCTACAGCTGAAGAGGAGACAATGAGTCGTAAATGCAGTGAAAGAGGGAAAACAAAAGAAAAAGTAGAGCACAAGAGTGTTAATTATGCTAAAAATTACAAATGACTTATTTCTTGTTTTGATGATGATACAAATCATCCCTACCAGGAGAGACAATTTTCATGATGGTCAGCTCTCGTGAGAAAATGAATAAAAAGTGAAAAAAATGAATATGAACAAGGTATGAGAACTTACAAATCAGTTGCTTCTGGATTTGAACATGATATGTATAAATATTTTCAGAAAACATGGTTTTTGTAGAGACATGAAGCTACATCGAGGTCTTTCTTTTTCTTGATGTTGGTAGACATAGATCCTGTCAAGTGACAGAGATGTCTACCTCATCAAAAAATCTGAGCAAGTGAATAAACACAACCCAAATGACAATGCAGGAGATTTTTTTCTAGGTTAGCCTATTTTGAGAGACAACGGAAGGAAATGAATAAAAACTGCAAATCATTGAAGTTTATAGCAGAAGCCAATAACGCCAGTTGCATTAGAATCTATTGACATTAAATAGAATTGACACATTACATATGCATAAGTCTATTATTAGAACGTTATGCATGCAGAGCAACAACAAATGCAAGTGGACAACCATACTAAAAAAGTCTAGAAGCCATGGAACATTTCCAATATTAATGAGCACATTCCATAGTGGCATAATTATTTTGTGATATATTTAGTAATTATGATAGCGAATGTCTGCATTGGAAATATTTCATAAATGTTTTCATTTTTTGATATGGTTATGCCCTTGCACGTACTCTAACTAGGGATACATGGCATTCAAAGCATTCAATTTGCATTTACTATTTATAAGTCTATAGATTAAGAGGCAATTCTTATTTGCCTTGTTTATTTGTTTGACTAGATTGTTTGATGAGGCAAAGATTTGTGTCCATTGAGAGACTTTACGTTTACCATGTTGAAAGCAACAAAGATGACATTTGTAAGTTGGACTATATCTTTTATAGTTTGATTTTGGAATTGTTTACTGAACAGGTCAGATCATTTGATGAGAGTGGAATCACTACCATTTTGAAAAGGTTTATGTCTGCCCTTCTAGTATTGAAGAATCAAGCATTTGTAAATTGCTACATCATTTTCAATGCCATTCCATGTTCTTTTTGCACCTTTTCTTTTTATGAGTCAATGCTTATCGTTTAGTATTTGTGAATGGATTAAGGCTTGTAATCTACTATCATGGAAGTGAGAAAGCTAGAATTTGTAAGTTGCTCTATCTTTTATGCTTTGATTTTTATACTTTTCAGCTAGTTTTCTTGGAATATCCGATGAGGATGAAATCAATACCTTTAGGAGGGTCTATGTGTACAATTTTGGAATTGAAAAAACAAAGCTTTAGTGAGTTTTTATATATACATTGACATTAGTGGGGATTGCATGGACTTGCAAGATTGAGGTGATAAAATGCAAATGCTTTGTTCAAGTCACCACGTGCCCGCACAAAGAGTCCAGGGTAAAACACGACTATAGTATGTTTTGTTTTTTCATTTGTCTATTGCTTAATACAAATGTATACAAAACTATATAATGACACTGTAGAAAACATATGAGCTTACAAACGCCTTATTTTTCACTCCTAATACAATAGACATAGACCATACTAAGAGACAGATACTCAATCATTTTACATCGAGTAATTTTCTAGTTAGTTGGACACAATTTGGATAATTGCCAAATAAATTGAAGTGCATCTGCAGAGCATATATGCGAAGGAAATATTATTTCCATTCTTAATCATGACAAGCATATTATCATACTAAGTTTGGCATAATTTTTGGAATTGGAGAATGAGGCATTGGTAAGTCCCTATCTCTTTACAATGTCATTTTATAGTTTTTTGCATCTTTGCATTTTACAGTTAATTTGCACTATGTGCACTCATGCTTTGCAATTGCACTTGAATTTATTAAAAGAATAATGGAAATTAGATCCAAGTAATTGGATAATATGTCAGTATAGAATCATTGTATTTGTGTGGTGTAGTTTGCAATTTATGTGTAAATGTATATTTTTTCTATTCTTTATGGGTTAGTGTATGTTGTCAGCTCAAATACTTAGGTGCACTTCAATTTATTTGATCAAGATTAGAATAGTTTGTAATTTAAATAGCTCCTGGTTTTCAAGTTCTAATTTTGTTGAGAAAAGCATTATTTTTGTTGTAGAGACAATAGCCAGAAACTCATAAAATGCAAAGATGCCAAAAAGTGTAGAATCATAGTGTAATTGATAAAGGAACTTATAGGAACATTGTTATTCAGTTGAAGTACAATGGACATAAACCTTGCAAGCAGACAAAGACTCTACTTTCATTAAATATTGTAAGCAGATGAATAAGAAATGCATAAAACAATAGTGTAATAGATATAGCAACTTAGAAATGCCCGGTCTATTGCTTAGACTATGGAAGCCATAAAATTAGTCAAGAGACATAGGCTATGTTGTCCTATAACAATTAAGTATGCCTAGCCCTCGTGATAGTTGCAGTGAGGCAATGATGGAAATCATAGAATGCAGAAAATCACAAGCAGTAGACAGTAATCCCTACTTACAATTTTTTTGTTACTTGTTGTTAGTATGACATAGATAAAAAATTTTGAGGTGCAAAGTTTACAGTTGCATGAAAGACCTTGGTGCAACGAATAAACAATGCAAGAATTGTTTTCTTACAGGCCATAAAATTGGCATAAATGGGCTCATTGCCTAAGACCTCATTTTCATCAAAGAATCAAGACAAGTGTATAAATAAATAATGGAAATGAAAAAAAGCATCTATATATATATTGTGTTTTTGAGATTTGACATGCGAGCACATATACATAATACAAAGATATGAGCAGAGCAACAACATTGAACATAGATGAACTTATGGATGCATCAATCATCTCTTGCGGAGCAACACACATAGACCTTGTACAAAGCCATTGATTTTGCTTGTGTCAAAAAATCTGAGCAAATGAAAGAACATAGCCAAAAATGACAGTGTAAACATATAAAAACTTACGAAGGCCTATTTTTTCTCTCCACTATCATAGAATAAAAGCATTTGAATAGTGACAGATTTTTCCAATGTTAAATTGTCTATCTTTGTTTTCGCAATATTGCCATTCACTACCTATTTTTTCTAGTCTTCTTTTGTGCATTTTCATAATTCAAACATATTTGGCATTGCAAAAGGTGTAGCAACTTACATTTGCCTCCTGGTTCATTTGCAATAGTGCAAGCATAAAACCCTATTAACAAAAATAGATTTCATCAGCTTCAAACAATATCAAGAAATGAGTGCAGAAGCAAAGGAAATGATAGTGTAATTGACATTGGAATTTACACCTGTCTTCTTCTTTGTGCCGAACCTAATCTAAGAAAACAGAGGGGAAACAAAAACCATTTTACTGTAACAGATTTAAGAGGTCAAAGTAAAAGACATTAGTAAATTGCAAGTGCATATAAACATAAGAACTAATAATTAACAGATTTTAGTGTTGACAAACAGGGTGAAGAATTGAATGCACAACACATGAGAATTTCAGTGTTATAGGAGCAAGCTGAAATGTAGATACAAAGCATGTAAGAATCAAGGAAAATCAAATGATCTTCAATGGGCCCTAAGAGGCATTGATCCTACAAGAATCACTTAGTTGCATTTGAACAAGGGATACAAACAATGTTGTTCTAAACAGAGTGGAGAGTTCTCATCTTGAACTATTAATGAATTGCAAGAGCATATAAATTACAAAATAATGTCGAAAAAGGTCTAGGAAGATACACATGCCTTCTTTTTATCCAGTAGCAATCAAAAAAATAACACAAAAATAAATACGCACCATCCTTGAAGACAGAAAACATGTTATATCAGACATAGATTAAATTAAGTTACCTTAAATCTTTAATAGATTCGAAAATAAAACTACTCAAACCCTATATTATGGCCATGATTTGTTCAAAACATCTGACTGTAGAAAAATCATCTTCGCTCTCTCCAAGTTTAACTTCGAATTCATACTGCATTGGCACTTGGAAATGATTAGTACCAACAACAACAATTGGTCTAATGGAGAAACTGTTATTTGATTGGATGAGTTGCAAAATGGTTGTGTCAGGAATCAATCGGTGTTCTTAACAAACTCTCTCAATGGGTTCAATAATGCTTCTAGTGGTGAAAGTATTTGAAAATTAGTGGTAATAGGAGGCCCATAGACAACCAACTCATCGCCTTCAAATGGTAAAGCAACTTGCATTTTGCATATATCGAAGATGGTTGATGGCTTTGTAGTTGCTATTTTCAATCTACATGATGCAACATGAAGAATGACTAAAACTAATTTCTTAATTATACATATAAAGAGTGATATCTTATGCAAGACAAACATAAATAATATATTTTCCTTTTTTCATCTTGTTTGTCAATTGATTGGACCATTTTATGTTTTGCAAAAGAATCAGTTTGTGTTCTCCAAATTTCTCTGTAAATATATGGAATGAGATATGTGTGTCTTACTTTTGGTAAAACTCTAAACATTTTTCATTGCAACATTTGCATGAAATATAGTGAGTTGATGTCTCCCACATGCGAGAAAGCAGTGTAGACAAGTCCATGTCGATACACAACCCACTGTATATAACATGCTTTCAAAATCATACTAAAATTATTTACTTGAGAACAACTATTCAGACTCTTCCCATCCCAATGGTGAGCAAAGGCATCATTCATTACAAATCACTGAAAGAACGCTTGTGAGATGAGGAGGAAGACGCCATGGAGTCTAAGTGTCAAAGAAAGAGGGATGGAAAATATAACTCAGATTGATCTGAATTTTGATAAAAGTAGAGAAATTTAAAAGCTTTAAAGCAGGGGCGGGGTGATGTTTCTCCAATAATTCACTGTAACACGGTCAAGTATATTTTTCTCTAAAGGACTTGACTTCATTTTAGAGCTCACATGGCAAGTGGTTTGTTAATGATGAAATGAAAGGACACACTAACAGTAGATGCTGAAATTATCATATCACTGATGGGTTACAGAGGTATATTGCGTAAATTGTAAGCAAGGCCACTTCATTTTCAGTACGAGTTGTCATTTACAAACTCCACTTTCTTGCGAGTTTCCATAAAAGAGCCCACAGACGCGTTGTCAAATTTCAATTAGCAAGGCCACTTTATTTTCAAACTTCACTTTTTGGCAAGTGAGAAGCACCATCGTTAAAGAGCCCACATTATTTTATTCTGCGATTTCTCCGCTCCCATTCAATTTTATAAGAGAAAACAGAATTACTAAACAGTAGCAGGAATTATTAAGATAAAGTTGGTTCGCCTCCACATAATTTTGTTGGTGCGCTTTAGATAAAGTTGTTTAAAGATAAAGCAGGAATTATTAAGATGAAAAACTAGCCCCACAATAAACATGTCTTGAATTTTGGAATTTTACTTTTCTAAAATTTAATTGAAATAGAACAAGAATTTTCAATTTGATACATTTTATTATTTTATTTTGTTTTTAATTCACATTTATAGGAGTTTTCCATACTATGTTATGATCAAAGGTTGGTTTGTAACCTTTTCAAATAGTCTTCAACTTGAATCTATTGGTTCCTAATCTTTGTAGGTGCATATGTATCCATTTTCTTACAATTTTATGTTTTCTAAACTAGTGTTATTATGCACCTATTTTCCTTTGTATACACATGTTTATCACAACCAAGTATAAAACTTAACTCTCATTATTAGGTTTTAGGTGACATACAATTTACTATTTTAGCTTTTCTTTTATTCATATGCACGAGAGTTTTTCATACAATGTTATGATTAGAAGTTGATTTATGACAATCTTCAAAACATCAAGGAAGTCTTCTTCAAATTGAGCACAACACTTTTTTGCAGTAAATATTGAGCTCCAAAACTAATAAAATTTAATTTATGACCTCTTCAAATAGTCTTAACTTGAATCAAGTGGTTCCCAAATTTTGTAGATGCACATGTATTCATTTCCTTATCATTTTATGCTTTCTAAACAAGTGTTATTTCACATCTACTTTCTTTTGTATACACATGTATATCACAAACAAATATCAAACTAAACTCTCATTATTAAGTATTAAAATAGAAAACATGTAATGTATTACATTTATGTTAACACTGAACAATAAGATTTTAAGAACATAAGAAAATAATAATTAATTTTTAAGAATAAAGAAAAAATATCACATCTTGTTGAGTTTGAATCTCATTATTTCCACTTTTTGTTTTATGTCTTAGAATAGTCCTAAATTATTGTGGCTCTTTTGCTAGACTATTTCTATTTCTCTCCAATAATTTCATTCTAAAATGCTTTCTCTCAAATATCTCCTTTTGAATAATGGTATGGGTCGGTAGCCAAGAAAATATGTTTTTCTCTGCACGACTTGACTTTTTTTCAAAGCTCATGTGGCAAGAGTATATGTTGAAATGATCAACATCACCCATGTGATATATCTGTGCAAGATAGAGTCATGTTAAATCTCAATTGACCCATCCAAATTGTGTAAAGTGTAAGCAAGACCACTTCTTTTTCTATATAAGTCTTCAAATTTTCAAACTTTACTTTCCGGCAATTCACAAGTAAAAAATTTCCACAAAAGGAATTTTCTTCAATGATTTTTGGTCTGTAAAAAGACATTTATAGATAAGAAGGAATCTTCATGTTTATCTTCATCATGGAATTTGAATCCCACATTCAATTTTATCGTTGGCTTTCTTATTTATTTATTCTTATAATTCAAATACTATGCAATCTTTCATAAAATGTATGCTTCATAAGCTATAATCACTAGTTGCAAAGATGTTTCTTTGTTAAAAGAAAGTTTTCAGAAATATGAGTTGGAATGGTAAAGATAACTGATAGAGTGATCCAATTTCAATTACCTTAAAAAATAGCGAGACCTTGTTTAATGACTAGTCTAAGATTTGGTAGTTACAATTGATGATATTAGATAGTTAATGACTTTGTATAGCTTCAATCTAACAAATATGGTGTTTTCTTGAGTTGAATTCATATAAGTATATTATTTGTAGATTAGTCATTGCATTTGGGACACTCTAATCGAAGTAGATCTATAACATAAGAGAAAAAGGGAACATGTATGTAATTTTTTCCATAATAATGTTTACTAAAAATCTTAGTTGGTATAATGGGATTTAAGATCTATATGTATTTCAAAATATGAAAATAAATAAAAAATAAAATTTTAAACAGTACAAAATAATTAATGTGGAAATATAAATATAAATAATAGTACTTAGTTTGATTATTGAAGAAGTGATTCAAGTGAATGATCAATAATCTAAAGTGCTTTGAGATCTATAAAAGATAATCTAAAACTAATATTCATCTTACGATCAAAATATTTCTCTTTCATTGTATAGGCTCGAGTATATAGTCACAAATTTTTCCTTACTTTCTTTTCTAAAAATAGAGCAAACCATGTAGAAGAACGAAATAGAATGGCGTTAGAGGTGCATAAAGTATGTGATATCACTGAATCTTAATAAGTATATATTGTGTATCAACAAAGACAAGCTCTTGGGCTATATCATATTTGAGAAGGGTATTTCTATTGACCTAGACATAATCAAAACTATTTTCAAGATTCATCTTCTCAAAGGAAAGAAAGTGCAAGATCATTTTTTGGGAAAGATAAACTTTGTTTAAAAGTTTGTTTTAGGATTCATAAATATTGTTCATTATCTCAATAGCATGTTGAACAAAGATACTCATGTATATTATACTTTAGAAGCTCGAATTGCCTTTCATAATAGTAAAAAAGTCATTTTTGGCTAAGATGTATGTGATTTTCAAAATGCAAAGAATGCTTAATACATACATACTATGACTTGGCAATGACTAAGATATAATGTGTATGTACATTACAACATGGCATTATCAAAAATAAAAACAAATCACAATTTAATGAAACCTCCACAAAATACATCAACCTTGATTCTTAGTGTACGATTTTCTACTAATTTAATCAATAAAATTATATATTTCATGTGCTTAAAAATCTAGTAGTGTTTTTTATTGTTTGTAGACAAATTTTCCTAGAACTTAAGAAGGTTGTTTTCCTAGATGATGATGTTGTAAATGATTACATCTTTTCTCTATAATCTTTCATTTAGATGATAGCCTACTCTAAAAGGTTGTAACAAGTTATGGAAGCCATGCATTCAAAAACTATAAAGGAAAAATCATAGGACAAACATGATCCCAATAATTAAATTGGAATGTGATTAAAAGTGATAAACCAATATATAATATATCCTTACACCCATGTCTCAGTGAGAGAGAAATGATATTTTGTTGTAGAACTAATAACATGATGATGACACCAAAATGGTTAGTCTCCATTTAAACATATTGTATGGTTTATTACTATGGTTGTTACTTATTATTTTGTATAATATCTCTCACAAGAGTGAAACAAAAAAATTGTATGCATCTAGTAGTTAATTATTTTTAAACCCCTCCAAGCTAGACATGTTGAGGTAATGTTTATGCACTACATTAATAGTATTATTAGTGTATAACATTCTATGAATTAATTCAATATAATCATATTTTTTATGTACAACATAATCTAATTGTATTTTTTTTATTTTTTTTCAACAACTTTTCCTAGAGCCTATGAAGGTTTTCTTCCTAGATGTTGATGGTGTGATACAACATGATCTACTTCCATTTTGGTACATTTAGCTTCATCTCAATGTTAATGGTGTGGTGGAAATATGCAAGGGAGATGACTCTTAGATTATTTCAAAGATTAGAAAGTTAGTATAATTTTTCTCATCCTTGGGCAAGTGCATGGAATTAATGTATATAAAGTGGCCAAATAACCAATTTTGACTCAAACACGCTTGTGTTATTGTGAAAACCATAAATTCACTCACATTGTGTGGTTTTGAAAACACACTCACATTTTAAATTTCTAAAATACACTCACATTATGGTGAGCACAAAATGTTAGCATGTTTTGGAAAGCTAAAAAAAAAATAACATGTATATCTTCACTTTTGAAACATATGGCCTCGACCCACACTAGGTCCTCTTCATTTTATTTTCTCCAAGACACAATTTTTCTTTAAAAATTTGATAAGGATCTTGACAAAACCACATTGTAGAAGAGATAAATGTCGAATTTCAGTGTTTTGGAAGGTCAAATTGTGTTTGCATTTGAAAAATTAGATAATTGTGTTTGCATTTGAAAAAATAGATTATTTTTTATGAATTTTTAAAAAAATTTATATCATATTCTATAAATCATAATTCGAACCCAAATTTGGATGAACAAATTCCTAAAGACAAACCTACACTACCCAAGCCTCCTCCAACAGTTTTGATAAACCTTGAACAAATCTCGGTTGAAGATTATACTGGCCACGTGAAAAAGGAAGAAAAGAAGATAATCGATAGACATTAGAATTGCTATCATTTATTAATAAATGTTGAATAAGTTTCCATGGAAGGAAAACTTGGTCAAGTGTGAAAAGGAGGAATAAAATGGCTTATAGATTTATTATAGAGTGGATGATTGGTTCCATTAGTGTAGAAGCATTATTCAAGTTGGTTGGAGGAGCTATGAACAAAATATAAGGAAACGGTAAAGAGCAAGTTTATTTGATACTCTTGATAGTTCATTTTAGAGAAGTCAAGGTAATATGTAAGTGCCTTATAATATTTATGTTCAATTGCACTAATCAAGAAACCACTTCCTAATGCACACTTAGTCATTTGCATGCATGGTTTCAAGGTATAGTCAAAATTTATGGGAGATATTCAGAGGTAGTTCTAAAAGGTGTGTGATTTATTTTTCATTGGAGATAATAAGAGTATTTCTTATTTTAATATTTATAATGGGTGTCTACTGATTAAGTATTTAATAAAATTTGATGTTGGTAGTGTCATCATGGCTATTAGAAGTCATAATAGAAGACATGTTGGAGTGATCAAGATTAGGGAGAAGCATAAGGGAATATAGTCTCTGGTATCTTTACCAAAAGATAAAGATGAACTTTTATCAAAGTTACCAATGGATCTTCAAGGATTTATGTTGAGAATTTTGAGGCTATCTTTTCTACACTTGATGAGGCCTCCAAAGACTCACCCAAGAGATCAAATGGATAAAGAGTAAAATGTGACTGGATGCTGGTGGCACTAGAGGATGGAGGAATTTCCATCATCTCAAGTTAGCTTCTCTCTTTAAGATGATGCTTTGCATGAGAACATTTTTGGCTTTGTTTTCTTGCTTTTCCTTGTTGCTGACAAATTTGAAGAATACATATACTATGAAGTTTGATTTTTGGAGACAGGTAAGGAGTTTGGTGAAGAGCTCAATATGGATTGTTGCCCACCAAGAAATCAAGGTTGTGACCAAGGATTACACCTTTATGAGAGTCAAGTAGACAACTTGGAGGATGGTCAACTGTCTAGTAATTACGGTTTGGACCAAGGGTTATACCTTTACGAGGGTCGAGGAGACAACTTGAAGGGTGGTTGTCCAATAACTACGGTCTATAATTCTGAAGATTCATGGGAGGAAGAACTCAGGAATTCAACTAGGGGCTACACCTTTTTGAGGGTTACGAGGCAACTTGGAGGAGCCCACCTGATTTAGGGTTTGTTTCTTTAAAAGGAAAATCTTCTCAAAAATGTATACATAATTTGTAATCAACAAGTTTTGTTATGTAAGCCTTAAGAGGGGGTCCCTTGGCAAAGTGAATAAGAGCTTTTAGGGGATACATTTGTAGGAACAATGTAATAAGGGGGGAATGTTGGTGAATATTTGTGTATCCATGCTTAATGGTAAATTGTCAAATCAATAACATTCAATTTTATTCCCACAAATTTTATGTGAAAAAATTAAATCCTACAATATAAGTGAAAAAGAAATACATAAAAAAGGAAAAATATGTGCTCTTTTTATGGATCCTATAACTAATGCACCCCTTTTTGTTATTTCAAAGAGATTTCTAATATATTGGTGCAATCATAATTAAATTAAAAAAAAAATTGGGATAGGCTTTGGATGGTATTTGACCAACCTCCATGTAATAACTAGGAGGTGTGATTATATTTTCTCAAAAAACTATTGTGATTTTTTCTTCACAAAATTCCTAAAATTATTGTGATATACTTTAAGTGTGTAGAGTTATTATATCATTTTATAATCATTTCTTTTAGTTATAGAGTTTAGCATAGTGTCTAATTTTAAAATTTGTATATATAGGTTGAGCTACAAAGTGAGGGACATAAGAGATCAAAATGATGCAAGACATCAACTAATATAAGGGATCGAGGTTTAGTTTGTAGTTAGGAAATAGAGGTCGGATTTTTGAAGAATATTGTTTGCTTCATAAATGAATAAAATTTGCATGCCTTTTCATGGAATATTAACAATATAATATGTATGGCTATGCATATTGATATTTTGTAGTTTGAGAGATAATACATTGACCTCATGACATTCTATGACATTTTGATGGCATTTTGTATTCCTTCATGACCTTATACTTATAGAGATCAATATATATAAATATTTTATGCATACATATAGTTTTGATGGTTTCAATGGTTTGCACATTTTTTTTATCTCTATTTTTTCCTTCATCTCCCTTTGTATCTATTACTATCTCTCTCTTATGTACATGGTGTGTATAAGGGTTGAATGATATATATGGCATATGTATATATAGTGTTCATAAGGGTTGAATAAAATATATGGAATAATATTATACAAGTGTCATTCATGCATCATGGATAGTATGCATCAAACTCCTATGACTACGTGCATAGTCCATACATCATGGTTTCCTATATAATTTAGTTTCCACTCTAACCTATTCATCTATATGATATATGTAATATTGGTTGTCAACTATTTTAAATCCTCCATTACCCCAATTCTTGGTAACACATCCATGGGAAGGATATGAGGACATTTGAGAGAACCCTCTAAAATAATAATCTAGTGTAAGTCAGAAAATCCACTAACTTTTAAATTGCTTGATGACATCAATTAGTTTTTGCAATATCCTAAGTATTGATTTTTGTAATCTTTTCATAAACTATTGGATAAATTTTATTTGATATGACTTAAATATTTACTTCACATCATTTATCATTCAAACATTCTAATAGTATTTAAACTTCATTCTTTTATGGAAGCCTAGTTTTAACTAATGGTCTAGAAAACTTCATGGAAACACATATGATATACATGATATATATTTTTCCACATATGATATATATTTGGTAAGAATCATTTTAATTTATTCCCTATTCAAGCAACTAGACATTGCTTCTATAAAAAAGCTAATACATCTAAATAGCTAAAATAATTAGCTTGAAATCCTACAAATAAGGTATGAACAGTAAGTAAGAATCCTAAAGTACTATAAAATATTCATGATAGTTTATTATATTGTGATGATATATCATGAAATGCAATCAACACATAAGAGGACTTGTTCACTTAATTAAAGTGTTCAAACTTGGAATAAATACTTATATCGATAAGCCATCCTCTCCCTTTATTTTAGATAGAAACATTTATCAAGTCTCTTGAATATATAAGCATGAGGCCCATTGAGAAATATGGTTCATGGAGCCTCCTCCAGCCTAAGATCCTTAAGGAGGGGGGGTACTATTCTTAGCTTGAACTAAAATAAACAAGTATAGTCAAAGTCCCAATATGGGGAGTAATGATTGGTTCTAGCTAAATATCACTAGAGCATGAAGAATAATTTTGATCATGTTTGAAACTACAAAGGCCCCTTAATTATTTCAAAATACGATGTTATCCTCAAACTTTATGTATTTCTTAAGGAAAATACGACAATAGTGATTCAAATTTACATATTTTAAGGTAATAAATCTATTCCTTTCATGTATTCAAGAACTATATAAATAATGAAGAATATCCAAAAAGTAATTATATCAAAATGAGGCGAGTAAGTGAAGAAAGATGGCGGACAAAAGGTGGTCCTTTTTTCGAGTCAAGACATAATGAAAAAATGTTATAACATTCCCTAATTTTTCCAAACATAAAAATAAAACAAAAATGAGGTTGAGCTCACTTGAACTTGACCTATCACTGGGTGCTGGCAAGAAGTTGAGTCCACTTTTTGGTCAAAAAGTGGAAGTGTTTTCCCTGATTTTCAGAATTTGACACTTTGACCTTAAAATTTGAAGCACGTAGAGATGGAATCTTCAAAAAAGTCACAATCATAAAATTTAGTACTCGGAGTCTAGTTTTCAAATATGTAATTTATTTCAATACCCAGATTGTACAAATTGAGTTTCAATACACATTTCTACAAACCACTGTTTAAAAGTCACTTTTTTTTACCATACCATGCACGTGTACAACATCCATATTTTGACCTAAATTATTGTATTTTTCTAAATCCTTTTGGGAAAATATTTGTGACTCACTGAAGCTTGTTTTTGATATTTTTTTGTAATTTTTTATTGAATATTTGTTTTTTGTTAAATTTTTATTAGGCATATTTGTCGTTTTCAAAAATCATCATGTACAACACGCATAAGATGACCTAAACTTATCATTTTTTTATTTTTATTTTTTTTTAAATTGAAAAGGATTGTCTGAAGCTTGTTCTCATGCAATTCATTCATAAAAATGTTATGTTGATAAGAAGTTATTAAAATATTAAAAACCACTGATAATTCAAGTTTATGGACCTGTTTAATTAGAAATTAAATGAAAAATAAAAAAAATAATCAAATTGTAATAAAAATTACATATTTGGAATCTACACTGTCTAATCTATAATGAGTTTTAATTTCATCGAAAAACTCTGCAAAACAAATTGTCAGCCATATGTCCAAACTCAATTTTTTTTCCTAACATTGTTAAAACCTTCAACTTGCAAGTCAAACTAGGTTGAAGGCCTAGGTTCGGACTCCCAATACTTTTCCCGAACCAAAATTCGAGGGAAAAACCCGACCACAAGCCAAAAAAAAAATCAAATTAAAAAAAAGGGATCTTGTTTTACAATCGGGATCTCGTTCCCAACATTCAATATGGTGACCGTTGGCAGGGTAATGGGATCTCGTTCCCCCTACCAATGGTCTCGACAATAAATGTTGGGAATGGGATCCCATTTCTTTTAACTATATTATTTGTATTTACTATCAAATTTTACTGTGAAGTCTGCAACTTCACATGTACGACCGAGAACAGTAAAATTGGTCTATTTTACATCAAGCAATTTTTTTACAGCTGCTTACTTGTTTTTTTGATAATTTTTTTCAAATGAGAGATCCCATTTTTTGAAAGAAGGAACAAAAGATCTTCAACTTGCAATATGAATTGATTTTTTCAAAGGAGGCATGAAGAAATTAGTTTTAAAGTGGAATTGTGCTAGTTTTCTACTTGTTTTGAGGAACACAAAAGGATGAATTTAGTCCTTATAAGTCTTGAACTTCGAATTTGAATTGAATTTTTTGAAGAATTTCACTATTTACATTCATTTGTGCTTGAAAATTTTATAATCATGGGAGATAAAGCTCGTAATAAGAGGAGGAAGACATTGACTCCTGAAGAAATTGAAGCAAAGAAAGAGAAGGAGAGACAGAGACAAAGAGAAAGAAGAGTGAAAATTAAATCAATGAATGATGGGGGAGCATCCAATTCCACAACTATTGAAGATGAAAACATAGAGGAGACCATGGTTGTAGATGAAGCGAATTTGCAAGAAGTCAATTTGGAGAAGAATATGATTATACAAGCAAGTCCTACTATGTCTTCAAATCCCTCTTTCAATGCTATGGAGAATGTTTCAATATGCACAAATCTAGGTACGTCTTCAAATCCACCTATTAGTGAAATGGTAAATTCGTATGTAGAAATTTTACAAGATGCTGGACTTAACGATGTAGACATTGATAATATTCAGAGAGATGAAACTTTTATAGAATTTGTTGAAAATGAAAATAAGAATGATCCTTTTGTTGAAAATAAAATTGAAAATAATCCTTTTATTGAAAATGAAAACAAAAATCGATTTGTTGATGTAAATGAAAATGAAAACCATTTTGTTGATGAAATTGAAGATGAAAATGTAAATCGTTTTGAAGTTGAAAATGAAAATGAAAATGAAGATGAAAATCTAGAATGTGATGTTGAATTTAATGAAAATACTTTTTTCTTAAATTGAAAGTGGTGTTTTTGATAATCTTCCTGGTCAAATTTCTTGGAGGCAAATAAGAACACATGCAAATAAAATATACAACAATTTTTTTTATCATTAAAAAATTTCAATTCAATGTCAACTAATGATGCAATTGATGAGAATGCAAAAAATGAGAAAAATAATGAAAAGGTTAGGCTTTTTTGTTAAACCAAAAAGAAAAGATCAATCATTAAAACATTCTATGTGTACTGTTGCTAGTGCCATTCAATCTATTGGAAAAAATAGTCGATCTAAAGATAAAAATGCAGCAAGAAGAGCTATAACAACTGCTATAGTTAATAAAGAAACTTTGAATAAAATAATGGTAAGAAATATTAGTGAAGTTTTAAAAATACATCCTAAAACATTGCTAAGAGCGGCAAAAAGAAGAGAAATTATAGAAAATGATCCTATCAACCAATGTTGGAGTTTCAGTGGTTGACTCCCGAGGTTTGATATGAAATTGAATGTTGAAATTAAATCTTTCATTGAAAAATATTGGCATGATAATACTAGGGTTTCATCTAATGCTAGAGATGTTTTAAAATTAAGGGTGGGGTCCAAAGTTCGCGATCCTCACCCAAAACACCTATTAGATACAACACAAACTGAATTTTATAAAAAAAATTGTGGTGATTTAGTGTTACCCAGTAATATTAAGATAAGTCAAAGGTCTTTTGAAAAATGTAAACCGTGGTATGTTAAAATTAATAAGCAACAAATATCTTGTTGTTGTAAAACACATGTTCAATTTCATTATTTTTATGATGTTTTTCAATATATACATTGTACCTTGCATACTAACATGATTATACAAGAATATGGTATTAATATACCACTTGAAGCAATAAGGGAGTTTATTTCAAGTTTGTTTTGTGAAAGATCTAATGGTAAATTGTTTTATTTAAGTTCTTGTATTTCTAGACAATGCATTGACTGTGGAAATCTTTCATTCTTACGAATTTGTATGCATGAAAGTGTTGATAATGATTTTGGACAACAATTAGTAGAAGTTAAAAGATTTAAGAATGTTCACTGTTCTTTAAAATATTTTTGATTTAGTTATAGAAAAAGTTAGTGTGCATGCATTCATGGGTGAATTTAAGAATAAGATAGTACCAAAATATATCATGCACTCTCAACATGCTCAATGGCTTGATGGCCAATTTTGCACATGTAGAAACACATTTCCAATTGGTACTATACTTTCAGTGGTTGATTTTGTGGAAAATTATACTCTAGCTCCGCAAGAGGAAATTCAATCATAGTATTATAATTCAGTGCAAGTAGCTATGTTTGTCCATATTGTTTATAGACATGCAGATGATAGCACTGAGTATGATAGAAATTTTTTGAGGGAGTATCAATTTTATTTGAGTGACAACCGATTACACTCATAAGAGTTTGTTTAATACTGTTTCAGTATATTTTATAGAAATTTAAGAGAGAGAAATCCATATGAAAGAACACCTCATATGGCCAGATAATTGTACGGGGCAGTTCAAGAATGCTCGAATGTTCTATTGGTTAAGTAGGATTCACAAAGAACTTAATGTCCAACATATATTGAGTTTTTTTTAAGCTGGCCATGGTAAAGGAGAACGATGGAGTTGGTATGTGTGCCAAAAGAATTCTTACTAGAGAACAATTAAAATTCGAAGATGTAGTAAAATTCAAAGATTCACATGGGATTGTCGATTGGTGTAATACAATATTATCTACACCTGGTTCAAGTGAGTACTCTAGAGTTCATCGATTCTTTTGGTTGGTTGAAGAAGATAACATTGTACCTAGAGTTGATTGTGAGACAATTAGTGGATCTACTAAATGGCATTCATTTAGGAGTTCAACAACAAGCACATGGACTATCTGGACAAGGGAGCTTGCATGTTTTTTCCATTTTTGTATCTCAAGAGATTGGGAAGCATGTGAAAATACAGAATGGGTTGAACAGTGGGAGCAAAGATCGTTGACACCTACACAAGCACATGATCAATATGAAAGAACTATTGAAGAAAATGATCAAGTGTTTGCATCTGAAGATTATGATCGTGTTTCAGACCTTGTACAAGAAGGTAATTTAATTCAATTTATTTCACTTTATTAAGTTATTTTGTAATATTAAATTTTTTATATTGATATGCGCAAGTTATTAAATCATTTTTTGTTTGCAAGACATGTGTATGTTGTTGTTGCACTTGAGGGGAATGAAGAGCAAATAAAATATTGGTTGGCTCATTGTGTGGAGAGTAAACATAAGTTAATATCACTTCGAGAAGATGATGGTGGCTA
>CM021107.1:609643173-609669780 GCA_007115665.2 Sequoiadendron giganteum | reverse complement strand
AACTTTATCTAAAGCACACCGACAAAATTATGTGGAGGCACACCAACTTTATCTTAATAATTCCTTGCTATTGTTTAGTAATTTTGTTTTCTCTTAGAAAATAAAGCGGCCTTGCTAATTGAAATTTGACAACGTGTCTTTGGGCTCTTTAATGGAAACTCGCAAGAAAGTGGAGTAATGTAAATTGATATTAGTTTAAAAAATTAAGATGAGATATATGAGTATTTAGTTTAATAATAATAAAAATGAATAATTTTAATGAGCATTTTATAACTGTTTTATGGAATGTAAAATTACATGGAAATGTGCCATGACTTGTATATTTGTAAAAGATAAACTTTAAATAATTAATTTACGTTAATTTAATAAAATATATATGTATAAGTATAAATTAATTTAGATTAATTAATTAACAGTTTTTTTAGGTAAGATACACTAATATCATTCTAGAAAATTGGATGTGAAATGTAAGGGTATTTAGCTTGATAAAGATGAATAACTTTGTTGTGTATTTTAGAAATATTTTATTGTTAGTTTGAGAATGGTTTATATTTCTATGTATCACATCAAATTTTGTGTATGACATTCATAAATATTGGGGGTGATTTTGCATCTCTAGATAACTTTTGTGTCTAAATAATTTTCTATTAGGATGTGCAATCCTAAATTTTTCTTCTTAATTAATTACTTGTGTATTAAGGTAGAGTTAATAAAAGCATCATATGCATATGCATTATAAGTTGTCTTTTTTGTCAAGTTTATCCCACATGCATGTGAGTTGGTAGTTATTTATAGTGGAATTACTCCAAATAGAGGTTTTTAATAGAAGAATGGGTTATCAATTAATTATATACTATATTGAGCATTGCTTTGGGATATTGCCCCCTCCAAGAGGTCAATGATATACTATAATATGAATTTATCAATTCATTGCAATATTGTTCATTATATTCTTATTTACAACATTTTATTTTTTGTATATAAAAAAATATATATTTTATTTTTTTTATATCATGTATTTGATATTTTGCTACAAAGAATAGATCTCCAAGAACTTTTATTTTGCTATTAAGTGGTCTTCCTAGAATCAATTAAATTTTGAATAATTAAAAAGTAGCATGTACCACTTTTTAGCTTAATTGGGACACCAAAATGAAAAGAAATAACTAGATTTTCACTTTCTATCACTTATAGTAAGATTTTTTTTAAGAATATGAATATAAAGTTGAGCTAATAATTTTATAAATTTTGAGTGTAGATTTTGTTGTTTTAATTTAAAAAATAATTTTATTTTATTTTTAAGAATTTGAATTTCTTAATAACTTTTTAATACTTTAGAGTATTTTTAATGAGCAATATTTATTCTCTAAGACAATTTTTTATAGAAATATGATAAATTCATAATTTTTTTAAACAATTAAAGAATTGATATCCAATGAAGACATATTTTATCATAATATTTTTTTTGCATATTCTATTTATTATCAATTTTTTAAAATAGATTATTATAGTTCAGAGTAATCTCATTCCACAATGCATAACCTTTTTGTATACATATCTAATTTTATTTTTGTTGAAACAAGGACATCAATACAAATTGCATATATATTTTTAGATTTTTGTAACTTTATTATATTTTTTACATGCATCAAATATAGACCTTTATATTTGGTGAAAACCTATGTTCGCTAGAAAATAGTAAAGATATCTAGTAAGTAAACATATATATTAAAAATATACATTTTGGGAAATTTACTCAAAGAGCCATAATCTTACAAAGTATCATGTTATGGTGACTATGTTTGATGGTCCAACCCTTGCTTTGAAACCTAAATTTCTTCTAAAAATTGTATGAGTAATAGTAGGATGGCATCAAAAGGATCTTAAAATGAAGGTAGCACCTTTATTCAAAGACCCTCATAATAAATGACTTTTAAACACAAAAATTTAAGAATAAAAAGAGGATTTCATTTCAAGGTCATGATAACATTAGCCTAGTTGAAATGCCCTTCAATCAAATATATATGTCCATTTAAAGTTATTTTACAATTTTGGGCACCTTGGACTCATTTTTTCTCCATCCCACAATTGTTAATGTTGTGCATTGCACTCATGCACCATTTTTGGCTTACCAAATGACCCCCCTCTATTTTCTTTATTTTTCTTCCTTTATGTGTTTTCGTTGTTTTCTGCCCTTTTCTTTTCTTTTTTATCATACTTTCAAGGTTTTCCTTCTAAGAATGACTTTTGTGTCTACCCTAATCTTTGACATCTTATTTTATTCTTATTATGGGCTCATTCATATCAAACATCAAGGTTTATCTTTATGATATACCTCAAGCTTGAAGTTCAATCCCTAGTCCTCAATGCGCGGTTGTCTTGCTAAACTCACCTACCATCGGGCATTACATTTACACTCTAACACGCATTAATGGAAAGCTTTGGCATGTGTATTAGGTAGGGATTTTATGCTTTATTGGTGCATTTCAATACTTACTTTACTCTCGTGCTTTGGAATTTTTGTACATTGCGTGTGTGTGTTCTAGCACCATGTTTGGTGATTTGGTATCCAAGGGTTTTCTTTGGTTTTTACTCTTCATATTGGTGTTTGTGTTCATGATTTTTCCCATGCTTGTGTTTGTTGGTTCCTCCCCTACACTGTTCTCACCTTTTCCATTGTTTCTCGGATAAGAATGGTTTCATTCCTTCACTTTGGGTTAATGAAGTTGTTATTGTTGCATGTGGCTTGCCTCTTATCAAATTTTCTTATTTTTGTTTCCTTTGTTTCATGTGGTGTGTTGTTTATCTTATTTTTCATTTTAGGTTCAATTCAACCTCTTATGTTGTTTTTGCTTTATTTCATTGTATGTTCTTCATTTTTGTTTTTGATTTGGGCTTATTGAATCCTCTTTGGTCCCAACACACAAACCAAGGTTGTTTGTGGCTATGTCACTATACTTCATCAAACCATCAAACCATTTAATGAATTAATGCTAATTGGGCATAAATTTTAGGTTGTGACCCAATCCCTGATCTCCTAATACCTTACATTCAAAATTTCCTAAGTCCTTCAAATTTTGGAGTTCAAAATTTCATGATAGCATCTAATCTATTTTGGATTGAAGTTATAAGTCATCCCTAACCTCCCATCCTCGATGTCTTGACCCATAATTAAGTATTTTGGACATCAACAATCGAGATTCCAGCTTATCATGGGGCCACTAGTGGCATGAATATCAAATCCTTCTTAATCCCTAGTCTTTGACACCTTTCTCTAAGGGATGAAGTGTTTTTGGAATCGATAATCTAGCTCACACCCTCAAGTTTACCTATTTTCATAGAATGTACTAAGAGATATTCCCGAAGCTTGATCCTTGACATGTCTTGGTATTAAGTGACATTCTCCCCAAAATTCATTATCATCAACAAGAATTAAGCAATAGGACTAATCCATAAGTCTCAATATCCTATGCCAAATAAACATCGAGTTGGTATGGAATGTTGTGCCAACTAGTTTGTCATGTATGAGCCATAAGGTATTCTTGATTCTTGATCTCCAATTAATAATGTCATCTATTACTATATGGAATCAGGGCATCAAGAGTCTTCTATCTAAATTATTTGTAAGATATGTGATAAGTGTTACACCCAAAACTCGATCCCTAACAAGATCATTTGAATTTTCCTAATTATTGATTCTGAGCTTTTGACATCAATTGACATGAGATATGGTTGATTCCCAAAACCTGATAATGAAGCTCATTTGAATTTTTATTAAGTATGGACTTTAAGTGATATTTTTATGGAATTTTAGTGATATTTTAATGGAATTTTATGCCTCTCTTTAACAAAACCTAATGATGATATGTGTTTATATTTTGTAGGAAATATGAAAGGTGAGCAAGGAAAAATGAATTATGAATTTAAATACTATCAGCCTCCTAAAATATTCTATCCAAACAATGAGATTGGAGAAACTGATCTGGGACATGTGAATGTTGAATAATTCGTACATAGGGTACACATAGAAGGATATAGGAATAACTTGGCTCGAGCCTTGACAATGTCAAGATTGGTGGAAGTAGCTACAATGCTAGTGCAATCTCCAGAGCTAGTTCTAACATGTGCCCAACATTATAATAAAAAAAGGAATATATTTGGTTCATCGAAGGAAGTGGTATTGGATATTATTTTTGAGATGAGGGCACCTGTAAGAAGTTGGCTCCATAAAGAGGGGAAGTTTTGTGCAAAGGGAAAATTTCAACAAGAATGAGTGCCCATTTAGGAATGTGTATCTCAGTCTCTAGTCAAAATATGTACTTGTTATGCTTTGGGATACCATCCTAAATGGGTACCCATTTCCTAAAAATATTTATTTAAAAAAAAAATGACTAGGTCATTTTTTGTAGTAGTGGCAAGTGAACAATGACGAAAAAGAATAGGTACCTACATTTATACATCCCACCACCACAAAAAATCGCCTACCACCTCATCTTATCGACCTTACAAGCTTTAGAGACCTCCAAGTTAGGGTTTTTGCCTTCTTTATGTTTTTTGGTTGTACATTTAATGTTTTCATTTATAAATTATGGTTTGCGTTTAATTTTTTTTCTAATTAAAACCCTAATTACAACAACCATTTCCATTCATATGAAACAACCCTAAGTTTCATATCTAATTTCAACCCAACACAAATTTTACCATTTCAAACAAATAAAAACCATTTTGAGTGAAAAACTTAGCCTCAAATGTGTATTTCATAGTATTAACTTAAGACAAGCATTATAATATATTGATAACATCCTGCAAATAATGTAGCCTCTATTTTAAAACTTCCACATCTTGATAATTAACCTCAACTAGAAAACAATGAATACCTACAATACCATACAAACTAATATAGACCCAAAATATTAGGGCTTGTATTTATAGAGTTTTCTATTTGGGAAACACATGATTTCACCAAAACTATGGGATCCCAAATGAGGCATTGAAGTGATGGTCATTATGACTAGTCAAACCCATGAATGTAAATGAAACTCCTTGTTTGACTAGTCAACTAGGCAGACCAATTTAAAAGATGAAAGTTCTCTTCTTCCAAGATGCTTTTGCACACTACCTAAAATAGATATTCCAAGATTATATTTCAATTAAAATTTGTCCATCCACATCTAATTCTCTTTTACACACATCAAAATATATTTGGAAAGTGTTAAAGTATGCCTTACATGGAATCTTGGGATTCCCTCCATGTGTGGCATCCAATAGATTAATTATTTCTTTTAAAAACATAGCCTCTTACTAGAACAACTCTAGATCTAGGTTAAAACCTAGCTAATAAATTGAGTTGATCACTAATCAATATGACCCATCACACTAGCTTAATACCTTGAACTACATCTTTGAATCACAAGTTAACTTGGTACCTTCCTGTGTGTTTGACTAGTTGCAAATTTGTATCCATCTAGAAAAAATTTAATTATGTATATTATAATCAAATAATTACCTAAAACTATTAGGTTAGTCATAACCTAGATTCTAGTGACACTTAATTGATGCAAGGGTTTGTAGTTGGTCAAGTAGTTCACTTGGTTTAGAATTGGTAAAATGGGATTACTGAAGTAGCACTTGATTCCTTGATGGTTGAACATTAGATCAAATGATACTTCATATCAACATGGAACTATAAATTATAACAAGTTAGTGACTAGATCTAGACGGATCAAGTTTGTTATAAGTTTTATAAAACAAGGTCAATTTAAGTGATTGAATAACTTGACTACAACACCTCTAATGAAGAAGTCCATATTAATTAGATCTCGTTTATATGGTTATAATTTTTATTTTTGATGATAATAGAAGTGTAGACATGAAAAATTTACCAACATACTTGATCCTGATTACTAACATCGTTTCATCCTGAATCTCTTTGTCATCTTATCATCACCTTTCATCCCTTAATTGAATAAATCATTATTTATTTGATTAAGTCATTCTTCCCTATTGATTAAGTTAATCAATTTAATTTAATTAACCCTCCATCTCCATTTAATTGAATAATTCATTTTATTTGATTAAATCCCTAAGGTCACCTGATTAAATTAAAAAAAAAACTTTTTTTAATTTAATATCATCATCTCTCTTTAAATAAACAAAGCAAATCCTCTATTTAATTAAATCTAAAATCACTTTCCTCTCATTTTGATTTACTTCAATCCAAAAATTTAAATCAAATGGTCACATCACTTAATCTCTCATTAAATTAATTAAGTCTTGATTAATTTAATCCCATCTTCTAAAATTCTCTAGATTTTTCCACTTGCACATGAAAATGCATTTAATTGATTTATTAAAATTGGCATTTTCTCTCAACATGGCATATTTATGGAATATTCCTCCATGTTTGAAAATCCTTCCAAGTGGATTTGTACATCCAACAAAGCATTCACTCTCTTCTTACATGTCCTTGTGCATTGAGCCAAGTGGCATTTAAGTCATTTTCCTTCCCTCTTCAACATGTCATTTCACAAATTTGAAATCCACCTAATAAAATTTATTGGCTCATTCATCAAAATGTGCACAACCTTCCTCCATTCACATCTTGACAAGTGGCACTTGGCCATTGGATGTTGAATGATCCCACATTCATCCATTTTTCCTCTTCTTCTCTCAAGTTCATCTATAAATAAGAGACTTTCCTTCTCATTATTCATCCACAATTTGAAAGAAAAGTTATTATCTTCACATTTAGGGCAATTTCATCCACTTCCTTAAGCATTTTCCATCACCATAGCTAGGTTATTGCAGATTTTAGCAAGGAATCACATTGTTCTTCACCATCAAGTGGATCAATCTTCATCAATATTATAATTTTGGAAAGGGCCAATTTCTACACATAATTGGCACCAATTCCCCCATGGGATTGAGGATTTACATTGCTTAAATAGGATTTGATTTTCTTTCTTGTCTTGTTTTCCTTTTTCTTTCTATTTTGAGCATTGTAAATGAATTTCATGTGGAATCTTGATTCTCACTTCCATTTAATCTAATATTTTGTTTGTTTGTTGTGTTTGTGTAGGTCTAGAATTGGGGTTCACAAGTAGTGAACTTGATTTGTGTGAGGTAGTATGTGCTAGATTACTATTAATCATTTCTTTTAAACAAACATAACTTACTATAGCAACTTGACCTAGGTTACAACTGTAGACATGAAAAATGTACATTCTCAATCTGGCACACTTGATCCAGATTACTAATGACATTTCCTCCTAAATCATACTCTCAACATTTCATCATATTCTATCTCTTAATTTAATAAATCATTGTTTATTTGATTAACCCTTCCTCTTTCAGTAATTAAATTAATCAATTTAATTTAATTGACCTTACATCTCTGTTTAATTAAATAAATCTTTTTATTTGATTAAATTCTCTAAAGTCCTCTTATTAAATTAAATAAATTAAACCTTATTTGATTTAATCTAATATTTTCCTCCTTAGTTAAATAAATCAAATCATTCATTTAATTAAATCATTTCCTCTCAATTCTGATTTAAATTAATTCATCTATTTGAGTCAAAATTGTCAAATCGTCTAATTCTTCATTAAATTAATCAAAACCTTGATTAAGTTAATCCCTCTCACTAAAATCCTCTAGATTTTGCAAGTTGCACAATAAATCAATTACTTTGATTTATTAATTCATCTATTTTCCCTCACATGGCATCAAAAGGGAATATTCCCTTAATTTGAATTCAAATTCAAATAGGATGGGTACTTCCAAAAAGGCATTTAATGCCTCTTACATGTCCTTAGCCTTGAGCCAAGTGACATTAACTCCATTTTCCTTCCCTCTAAACTTGGCAACTTTCAAATTCAAATTTGAATCTCATAGCATTTATCATGCACATTGATCAAAATGTGCTCAACCATCAACCATTCACATCTTGACAAGTGGCACTTGGCCATTAGATGTTGAATCATCCCACATTGCTCAAACTCACTCTTCTTCCAATTTTTGAAATCTATAAAATGGAGGCTCTTCTCTTCAATCTTCATCCACAATTCATATCCAAAGTTACTCTCTCCAATTGAGAACTAATTTTTCTCTTTGCTCACAATCATCCATCATTTTCTCAAATTTGCAACAAGATTATGCTCAAATCTCTTTGGAGATTTGACCATTGATCCAAATCAACTCACATTTGCATATAGGAATTGGGAAAGGGCCAATTGCAACACTCCATTGGCACCAATTTCCCCTTGGAATCATCATGTTATTAACTTAATTAGGATTAACACACTCTTTTGTTTGAAATTTACATGTGTTCTTCATTTCTTAGTTAAGTTTGAATCAATGGATTTCATGGGGAATCCCTCATTGTTTGCATGCATTTTGATCTAACATTAACAATGTTTGACTTCTTTGTGCATTTGTAGGTTTAGGGGTTCACATTTTGGCGGTAGAAGGAGGGCTTGAAGTTCTAAAACACGTTTTTTTTTAAAAATTCCATGCTTTTTTTGTGCAGGTACAGAACGACGCAAATGACAAATTCTATGATGCATCTACTCTGCTGCATCGCATCTATTTTACAGAATGACGCATATGCTCTTTTGTGCCACATTTTCTTGCTAAATTAAGCACATTATCTTCTGCACCGCATCTGCATTCTAAAACGACGCATTTGCTCCCGTGCACCGCATCCGCCTATCATTTTCTATTAGTCGCACCACATTTGCCTTGCTCTGCTCTGTTCCCACTCTACCCTTATTAACCGAGCCACATCTGCTCTGTTATGCACCACATTTACCATAGTGAGCCACATTTGATCTGTCAAGAACCACATTTTCTCTGTCGAGTTTACCTTTGAAACCGCATTTTCTCTGCTCTGAGGTGCGTCGCATTTGTTTCCCAAGCCACATTTGCTCTATTATGCACCGCATTTGATATTCTGAGCCACATCTGTTCTACTGCACTGCAAATGGCTGGCACACATTTCCAGAATTTTGTTATTAAGTGTTTTTAAACACTCTTCAGAGGAACTATAACTTTTTTTTAAGGATTTTTATTTACCTTCATGCTATTAGGACACTAAAATTCTTTTGGGCTCTAAAAAGAACAAACAAACTTTTATTTATGTTATCATGCTTATTTTTGGTACAAAGTGTTTTTTAACACTCATTAAAGAATTTGATAAGTTCATTGATCTTAGGACACTAATTTTCAATTGAGTTCTAAAATTTACAAATCAAATTTCCTTTCAAAAGTTGCCAAGGGGCTAAAAAGAACTTTAGGCAAACAAACTAGATTTGGTTTGAAAGGTAACAATTGAACAAGGCAAATTCACATTTCTATTTTGGTGCTTAAAAAGGATTCATCATTGCTTTGAAGGTTAAAATGAACAAGTTTCTTTTATGTTTTGCAAACTTTTTTACAAATTAACATCATTAAAATGCATATGCACTTCTCTCGCGCTTTATAGAGATCTTAAGAATCAAAAGCATTTTTGTGATATTAACTTGTCAAAAAGATTGCCTCCACATTTCAATTTGGGCACTTAACAAATGAACAAAACATGCGAGTGTGAATAAAACTTATTGCGAGTGTTCTCCTTTTGTCTCTAAAACAAAAGTTGATCAAACTATGAATAATGTTTGTTTGCTATTGTTTATCTTAGAGGGCCTGCCTTGTGGGAAAAAGTAATCACCCAAGGGAACGAGCCAACCGGGAACACGCTAAAGCCAAGCGACTTCCAATCAGTATATAAGTGTGGATATTGAAATAAAGGCCAATATCACGAGGATTATTCCGATGAGATGGACAGCAATGGACTCTCACCAATGTTGGATAATCCCCCATGAACGGAATGCTCGAATTAGAACCCCTTGTTTAGAAAAAGGCCAAAACCTTGTCTATCTTGTTGGTGCAAAAGGTCATGTCCTTTGAAGCCACCCCACGCATACATGTGGTCTTGTTGTAAAAGTGGAAAGTATGCCATGGGAGATTCATGGGTACTAATGCTTAGCTGACCCGAATAAGTGAGTGTCGTGGAGGGGAACTAGTGTGGTGAAGCATTTAGCCATTCACACAAGATATGCACAGCTGGATTTATCCAAGTGGGAACCCAACAAGGTATTGCCTCATCATCCTAGGAGTGTAAAAGAGTGCTTGGAAAAACACATTGCTTGATCTTGAAAACATCTTGAAAACATCTTGAAAAAAATGAACATACACAAAAACCTTGAAATTTCGAACACCTTGTGGGAAACAAATACCTATTGATGAACTTACCCACTCTTGCTTTCCCTATAGATCACATTCCTAGATGTTTCTAAGTGTACAAGTTCTACCATCATTTGTTTCCAATAAGGATAAACATAAGGAAACTTTTTCCCTATTTTCCTCGATTTCCACACAAAGGACCTTATGGGATGAGAAAGAGAATGGGACACTAGACATATAATTTGAAAACTTAAGCAAGCAAGTGTCTTGGATAAGAAGAACCTCATTTAACCAAGATAAAGAGACAAATTTAATTGCACGTGTTAGTCCCAATGATTTCCCACAAAATTAAAATCCCCAAGCCAAAGTTCAAAAAAGTGAGTCTAAAAATTCGTGAGCAACGCCTTGAGATGCTCCTTGAAGTAAGGGAGAGACTTGTATACAATTTCTACAAAAAATCCTCAAGGAACAATCCCGCATTATATGCATTTTATTGCCAACAAAATCCCAAACTTTTTCAAACGTTTGCATTTCTGCCATAGGAAGTCTAGCATGTTCTTCAATACCGAGGTTTTCTAGAAAGAGTCACATCTAGGTTAAGGTTCAAGATCAAAGTTGTCATTCCCATTCATTCCTCCATGAAAATCAAGTCTCATTAAATCATCAAACCTTTTGAGAACTCTAGAATCAATCATCATGCTAAACTTAGAGGGCTAAATCAACATCATCATATCTTGGCTTAATGCACCTAGCCAACATAGTCTCAACCATTGGATAAATTTTCTTTGAGATAACACAACTTCTTAAAGACTATTAGTCCTCAAGCACATTGGCATAACACACTTTGTCAAATCATCCACTTGTGCAAGTTCCCTTAGGATAACACAACTTCACAACAATCTTGTTTGACTTAACACAACTAGTCAAATTATCATAATCAATCAATTCAAAAGCCCTTACAAGTTTAGCATGCACCTTCAAAAAGTTCTTAAAAAAATGTTTTCACTCATCCCATCCATTTAACCCATCACCATTTCACCATCTTTGATCTTTTAGCTTCCCTAGTTCTTCTCTTTTGGACCTAAAGGATTAGGATCGAACAAATCCCCATTTTTTATGGTCCAAACAAGATCTCAACACAAGAAGGACATGGAGAATATCAGAGAAATATCAGCTTCTATGGACATGCGTCATCTAAACACTGAAGTGAACCTAGCGGGATCAAGCAATCCCCCAAGAAACTCTCCCTTATCATCACAAAATCCTCAAGAGGAGAGTCATCAAGAGGATAGCACAAATGAAGACATGGGGATGACACCAAACGAAATCATGGAAATGGTTCAAAATCCAGAGAACCACAAAATTGTTAGTGCTATGTTGAAATACCTAAATACGATGGCAAGAGGAGGGGTCATGCCCCCTCCTGACCTTAACACAAGCACTAGTACAGATACATCCCCATTGTCCAACATCAACCAAGAAGTACCTAACACCACATCAGTCATCACACCAACTTCCCCAAATGTGAACAAAGGGAGTGCCATGTTCCGGGAATTGCAAAAACACTGCCTTGTGGCTAATAAAGAAGCAATCATCACCCCACACTGGCTACATCTATTCTAGAAAAACCATCTCACCCATACATCCCACTCACATTTCATAATCCTGTTGGTTCATCCTCATTTCATGCCACAACAGCCTATCAATTGAACATTTCAACTGCCCCACCACATGAGGCAGTTGGCTTATTTGGAATGATGAAAGCTATCAATCCTTTCTCTTTCCAAAGTGGTGCATCATCCCTTCCCCCGCTTCCTTTCGCATCCCTATCACCTCTTGGAATAGGCCTTCCACCTTTACCCATCAAAATTTTTGCCAATCCAAGCAATCCGACCACCACTTTGAACCCACTTCTTTTTCCCATATCCTCACAACAAATCGCAACTATTCCTGTCACCATGGCTAATGCATCTATTGGTCCTCAAGTCTCCCAAAGCATGCCTCCTCAAGGACCAATCATCTCAAACACCCCTCCAACAACCCAAATCACAATCACCACCACCATCCCTCCACCCGCCGTGATAGTTGGCATGATTCCTGCTCCACCACCAATCTCACTGAAAGCCAACACAACAAATTCATTCACCACTCTAATCCAAACCTTCCAAAAGGCCAACCAACAAAGAGTTCTCCAGCAAAAGCAACAAGCCCAAGCTCAAGCCCAAGCACAAGCTCAAGCCCAAGCTCAAGCCCAAGCACAAGTGCAAGCCCAAGCCCAAGCTCAAGCCCAAGCCCAAGCACAAGCTCAAGCCCAAGCTCAAGCTCGAGCCCAACAATAGGCATAAGCTCAATACCAAGCGCAATTGCAAGTGATCCACCTACAAGCCTACCAGCAAGCCCTGCAAGACTTTCAGGCATATCACCAAGCTAAACAACAAGCTTTATTGGCATAATAGAAACTCAACCAACAACAAGCATTGTTGGCGCAACAACAGCTTTACCAACAATAAGCGTTACTAGCTCAACAACAGATTGACCAACAGCAAGCTTCATGGGAACAACAACAGATGGACCAACAGCAAGCGCTATTGGAATAGCAACAACAAGATCAACAATAGGCATTGTTGGCACAAATGTAGGCTTACCAACAAGCCTTAAACGCACAGCTAGCCTTGCAGCAAACACCCACTAGTACTCCTCCCACCACACGCACTCCCCAAACGCCTTATAACTCATTCATCCCACCCCCCGATCCAAGCAAAGATGTTGCAACACAGATCAAACTGCTTTTACAACAGGTGTTGGACTTGCAAGTAGGAAAAACCACAAGGACACCAGGAAACTTGTGCCCTTATCCATTTGATAGAAGTCTCACCATGGTACCATTCCCGAAGGGATTCGAGATCCCCAAATTTGATAAATACAATGGAACGGGCAACCCTAAAAACCACATCAAGGAATTTTAGTTGCACTGCATGGAAGTTGCATATGATGACAGGTATCTAATGTGGCTCTTCCATTGAAGCCTAACTAATCCAGCTATGGAATGGTTTTCTCGCCTACCCACGGGCATTAAAACATTCAAGGAAATAGTGGAGGCTTTCCTTAAAAATTATGCTTTTAATATGGTTGCAGATGTTAGTTTAGAAGAACTATCTACACTCAAACAAGAAAAAGGAGAGTTATTCACATCCTTTTTGCAAAGATGGCGATCCAAGGCCAATCAGAGCAAGTGGACTATGCTAGAAGAACAACACGTTTGCACCATCATAGCCAACCTTGATAAAAACTTGGCGTTTTACTTAAAAATGCAATGCATCACTTCATACGATCAACTAATTCCAAAGGCGCTCAACATCGAAAGAGCCCTTACAACGTGGGAAGGTGCACCAACATTCACTCCACTGCAGGATAACTGCCCGTCTAACAACTACAATGATAAACCTTGAACATGGTCAAGGAATAAAAATATCACAAATGCCGGCGTGGTCAACGCTAGGGTATTCATCAGTGCTCCTAAGAAAAATATCCAAAACCATCATCAACTGTAGAATCATGATCACAACAATGTGCAGACTAATGTGGTAGTAGCACAGTCACAACCACCTTCCACCAGCCAAGTCAACAATGTGAGTAATCAAGGAGGGCCACCTCCCCGCAACAAGTTTCCCCCCAAGAGGAAGTTCACAGCCCTTGGCGAATTGATTGAGTCGATAATGAAGAAGCTCATCAAAGAGAATCTAATCAAGATCTCTAACTCCGAACAATACACGGAGCCCATGACCAAACCACCGTGGTACAATGAGAATCTCCTATGTGACTTTCACAAAGTCAAAGGACACATCACCGCCAACTGCATGAGACTAAAAAATATCATCCAAGACCTCATCGAGGATAAGGTCATCAACATCGAGCAACAAACCGAAAAATCAAGATCTAAAAATCTACACCCGAATCCGATGCAAAATCATAACCAAGGGAACAATCAAGGAAATAACCAAGGGAATAATAAAGGTAAACAAAAGTATTCCAGTTCTAATGTAGTATACGAGGAGATAGTCGGATGTGTTGATGAGATGGTCACCGTCATAAGTGTCAAGGGAGCCAACAATGACTGTGGAGTCACCACATGAGGTGGTAAGGTCACCATTGTTGGGGCACCAGCTAAGGCCCCCATTTCTAATACAAGGGCCATCCCTTATGACTAAAATGTCATTGACCAGTTGAAGAGAACCCCTTCCCAAATCTCCATCATGGAATTACTAAAAATCTCCGCCGCCCATAGACAGATCCTAGATGAAGCACTAGTTGCATCTACCGTTGCTGCCACTATTGATACAGAGCAATTTCAGGCTATGGTGGGTAACATCGTTATCCCAAATCTCATCACATTTTCAGACCAAGATTTCCCCCCGCAGCCATCTCATAACCGTGCACTCCACCTCCAAGTCCTAATCCATAGAAAGAAAGTCAAACGAGTCCTGGTAGATGGAGGTGCAGGCCTAAATATTTGTTCTCTAAAGTTCATAAAAAAATTGGGATTCGCTGAGGATTCCATCAATAAGAACAAAAGCATCACGATAAGAGCATATGATGACTAGGAAAGAGTGTCTCAGGGCACTATCAAGATCCCCATCCAAGTAGGGCCAGCAACCATGGAAACAAACTGTCAAGTTCTTGACCTTGATCTACCATACAACATCCTCTTGGGATGCCCATGGATACATGGAATGAAGGCAGTGGCCTCAACCTATCACTAGTGTATTAAGTTCTCATATCAAAATGAGGAGGTTACTATACATGGGGATCTCGAACCTTTCGCCTATTGCGAAAACTTGGAAGCCAAGTTTTACAAGATCCCTCAAGTACCTAAAAATGATGAAGGACAATCCACTTCATACATAGACCCAGCTAATCTCACCTCCACTTCTACGACAGAGACACCTGCCATCCCTGATATATCCGAGATCAAAAACATGATACAGGACAATGGATGCGGTGATTATAGAATGAAGAGAAATGTTTTTTGTTGTAGGAGAGTTACCGCAATCTCCTAGGTCACATGGGCAACCACAATTGATTCAAACACCTGTTCGCACTAGAATGGAACCCTCTAGATTTCACCATTGGGGGGATCTCAGTCGGGAGAATGTGGACGAGGAGGACATCACAAACACTCTGTATCAAGATGAAAGACCCACTCCCACCCTACCCATGAGGAAACAAACAGAGGGTTACAAATGATGTTCGGCATGGGCTATAACAGGAATGAAAGCCTAGGAAGAAACAGTGATGGACGGTTGGAGCCCATCATTGTGGAAAGAAGGATGCAAAACATTGGCCTCGGCTATACTCCTCCAAGTATAACTGTACATGGCAGAGGTACTTCTATTCAAGCAATCATATCTTCCCCTCAATTGTTGGTAGCCACCCTTAGACTACCCGTGTCCACAGGCCTACCCCTTGACAATTACACATTTGACATAACTGATGTGTGTAGTAGTAGTGATGATGAGGATATCATAGCAAGTCTCCCTAGGATTTTCGAGGAGTCCACCTTGTTAATGATTAGTGCCTCACCCGCTGAGCCAACCCAACAAACCCACCAAATCCACTTAGTGTACCCCCAACTCATTGATCACGACCAACGGGGACTGCCAATTCTAGACTCATTCGAAAATGATGAGGCTCTCTCGGAATTCATGGGACTAAGGGATACAATCTCGTGTGGAGATCACAAGGCTGGATTCAGCATCACACTTAACACACAAGCATATTATGGGGAGACAATTGAGTCCTTCAGTCGTAAAAGAAAAAGATTGAGAATAAGCTCAGAGTTATTGAGTGAAAACCACACTGTGGCACTCTCTAACCAAAAAATAGTAAAAATAAAGGATGCATCCGATGGTGAAAACCTCCCCGAGGTGCCAGAGGATGAAGGATTCAATCTCCCCCCTATTACTCTACACCAAGAGAAGTTAGCAGTATTGGCAGAACAGTGCAACCCTGTCAACCTGGGAACAGAAATAGAGCCACAAATCACATTCTATGCCCAAACACTTCAAACAGAGGAACAAGAACTATTGGCAGCATTCCTAAAGGAGAGAAAGGTAAATTTTGCGTGGACATATGTAGACATGCCAGGCTTGGACCCTGAAGTAGTCATTTGGCTGTTTACCCTAGAGAAAAACTAGTCAAACAAAAGCTAAGGAAGATGCACCCACAAATAGCCTTGCTTGTCAAGATTGAGCTGCAGAAACTTTTGGATGTTGGCTTCATATGCTCGATCAACTATCCAGAATGGATATCAAATCTCATACCGATCTCAAAACCAAAAGGGGGCATCCGCATCTGCACTTATTTCAGAGACCTAAACAAAGCATGTCCCAAGGATGAATTTCCACTACCCAACATTGACATGATAGTGGATATGACGGCCGGACATGAGATGCTCTCCCTAATGGATGGCTTCTCGGTATACAATCAGATAATGATCACAAAAGAAGACCAACACAAGACAACATTCACATGTCCTTGGGGCACCTACTGCTGGAACGTAATGTCATTTGGGTTAAAAAATGCAGGAGCTACATACCAAAGAGCCATGACGTTAATCTTCCATGACATGATGCACAAAACAGTCAAAGATTATGTAGATGACATACTGGCTAAATCAAAGAAGAGACAAGACCATATAGCAACTCTAAGTGCTATCTTTGACAGGCTTGAGCAATATAAGGTTAGACTCAACCTAAAGAAGTGTGTCTTTGGGGTACAATCGAGAAAGCTGCTAGGATACATAGTTTCAACGAGAGGAATAGAGGTGGACCCTGCAAAGATAAAAGAAATCCTTGAAATGGAAGCACTAAGAATGTTAAAACAACTAAGAGGACTGCAGGGTAGACTCCAATCCATCTGAAGAGTCATAGCACAATTGGAAAATAAACAAATTGCCTATTCACACCTACAACACAAGGGAGTAGCTTTTAGATGGGACGACAAATGCGAGCAAGCATTCAGCAAAATAAAAGAATATCTACTTACACCACCTATGTTGATGCCACCAATTATGGGGAAACCACTAATCCTATACATCTCAGCAACAACAGCCGCCCTAGGGGCCCTTTTAGCCCAACATGATGAAAAGGGAACCAAGCGGGCTATCTACTACATCAGTAAAACAATGGTGGGACATGAGCTCAATTACACGTCAATAAAAAAATCTTGCCTGGCACTGGTATTTGTGGCTCAAAAATTCAAACACTACATGCTAGCACACCAAATCAAGTTGATTGCCAAAATAGACCCTCTAAAGTACCTATTGTCAAAAGTAGCGCTTACAGGCAGAATGGCAAAATGGGTTATGATATTATCTGAACATGATATCATGTATATAGAATGAAAATACATAAAAGGACAAGTCATTACAGATCAGCTGGCAGAAGCTCCCCTCTACACGGATAACCCACTTATATCAGAATTCCCAGATGATTCCCTTTTCAACCTTGGTGTAGCAGACCACTGAAGTTATACTTTGATGGCTCTCACACACAACATGGATCAGGAGCTGGTGTGTTCTTCATCACACCGCAAGGAGACTGCATACCCAGATCATACAAGCTAGCATTTCCTTGTACTAACAATATTGCAGAATACGAGGCTTTGACCATAGGCCTCAAGATTGCAGCACAGTGGCAAATCATGGCACTAAAGGTCTATGGGGACTTGTAGCTTATCATCAACCAAGTCAACGGCGAATACCAAACCAAGGATGATAAGCTCATACCATGCAAAAAGGTGGTAGAAAGCCTAAAAGAATCATTTATTGACATCACCTTCGAGCAGATACCAAGGAAAAACAACAGAGCGGTCCATGCAATGGCGACAATTGGATCCTTACTAGACATCCCCCACAACGTCTCAAAACATGAGTTCCTTGTAGAGCAGCTTCTCGTGCCCACATTCAAGGTACCAGAGTCAAAATACGCGTGTGAACTTGTTGGTCTTGATGATCTTGGTACCATCATATATACACCTACCTAAAGTTAGGAATATTTCCCACTGACATCACCCTGAACCTAAAATGCACTTTCATCAAAAGGACTTCACAATTCATCATCCTAGGAGAGACCCTTTTCTGTAGAAGTATCGACGGGACCCTGTTACGTTGTGTACAATCCGAGGAGGCCTTGACTGCTTTGACTGAGGTACACAATGGCACATGAGGTTCACACTCGAGTGGTATGACCTTGGCTAAGAAGTTGCTGAGAACAGGGTACTACTGGCCGACGATGGAAAGAGAGGCACACAATTTTGTCAGAAAATGCTTGCAATGCCAACAACATGGAGACCTTATTCATGCACTAGCTCAAGAACTACATCCCATTGTTACACCTTGGCCCTTTTCACAATGGGGGCTCGATCTCATTGGTAAAATTACACCTACCTCATCCAATGGCCATAAATTCATTATCATCACCATTGAATATTTCACAAAGTGGGTCGAAGCAATTCCCATGACCTACATCACAGGAAAATAAATATCCAAGTTCATCCTGAATTACCTCATTTTCCGATACGGTGTTCCCCAATCCATTATCTTTGATAATGGGACGCCCTTCAAAAATTAGGATGTCTGTGATTTGTGTGAAAAATTCAAAATCCAACACCGTTTTTCCACTCCATACTATCCACAAGGCAATGGCCAAGCAGAAGCTACAAATAAAACCATTTTGAAAATCCTCAAGAAAACAGTCAATGACTCTAGTCGTGATTGGTATCTATAGCTAAATCCCACCTTATGGGCCTACCGCACTAGCATCCATATGCCAACAGGCGCCACCCCATTCTTCTGGTCTACGGATTAGAAGCCATCCTCCCCATTGAGATCAAGCTCTCGTCACTAAGCATATCACTGCAAAACCTCATGACAGATGAGGAATATAGGGTCACAAGACTCAATGAGGTGGAATTACTAGATGAAAGGCGCATGGATGCCCTTAATCATCTACAAGTGTACCAGAATTGCCTAAAAAGGAGCTACAACAAGAAGATCAGACAACACACTTTTCAAGTTGGTGACCTTGTGTTGAAAGAAAACCAAAAGAACGTGCCAAATCTGGATACAAAGGGAAATTTTGAGCCCAACTGGTTGGGACCCTTTATCATCACTGCAAGCTACAAATCGGGGGCATATTAGTTGTCGAAACCAAAAGGCGAACCCCTGCAGGAGCCCATGAATAGTTCACACCTCAGAAAGTTTTATGCCTGAATCGTGCAAAGGTATAGAACCAGAAAATACAAAAACAATCAAAAAAAGTCTTTAAAAAATGGTTACCTTGATGAAAACCTGGGAAACAGGTGTCTCGGTGACAGCAAAAAAATCAAAAAAAGGATTGAAAATAGTAAAAAGAAAAAAATCGTCCTCCAGTGAAAACCACTTCGGTGGCACTTTGGGCAAGTACCTTGGTGAAAACTTGGCAAATAGGTGCCAAGTGTAAATAAAGCACTCCCCATCTACCAGGATCTGCATGACTCATTCCATCACTCATTCGCTCACATCCACACCATAGCCTGAACTGGTGTCTACACCACATTCCACCATGGAACTACTTGGCATTTCTAAAGTCAGTTTGTCCCTATATTGGCATCAGATCGGATTCCTGTACGTTCTCATGATCTTTTTTCAAAATCATCAGAAAAGACTCAAAAACATCCAAATCATTCAAAAATCCAAAAACATGTCTAAATATCAAAAAATCTTCAAAAAATTCATCATTCAATCTTGTCAGTCTTTCACCTTGTCAAACTACGTTGTCTCTGAGCTTGAACGTAGGCAAGGTTGATCTTTGATCATCCCCTTAGATAGTTAGGATCAGTCCTGTAGACGTCCATCACATTGGCAATCAGTTTGCCCATCTAGTCTGCATCTTCGGCCAGTCCTCTAAAAGCAAATAAAAGGGCAATCCATTTGTCCATCTTTTCATCAAGTCAGTTTGTCATCCGTCGAACTATGTGGTCTTTGTGTGTATAACGTAAGCAAGGCTAATCTATGAATCAGCTCATGAGACCCCTAGGATAGGTCTTTAAGTTAGTCTGTTTGTCATAAATCCTAAAAATACCAAAAACAACCTCAAAACATCTGAAAAACCCAAAATGGTGCATCCATTTTCATCTCGCTTTCACCCATGATTCTTTCATCACTCATAATAAATCAATCGTTGCCTTCACCCTTTGGTGAGTTAGTCAAAAGCAAGTCTAGCAGGTTCAAAAGTGAACACCCTAATTGTCAGAGTCTCAAGTCTAGATCAGTAAGCAACCAAGTTGGTCAGCTCAGAGTATCAATAACTTATCACCCAATCAGTCTTACCAAAACCCTAATCACTACATGTCTTAGGATGAAGCTTTCCTATGATGGACATAAGCATCAGGTACCTCACAGTAGTTTAGCCTTGGCTAACGGTATGAAGAACATTGGCTTGTTGGTTTACTTTATCTTGGTCTTGTTTAAACTTATCTTATTTTGTGCTCATTCCAAAGACCTCTTGATGATGCCTAAACAAAATAGGTTTAGAGAGAAAGGAATGGGGCAACGATCATTATCTTTTTATCTGATGTACTTGTTGGATAATCTTGTAAAATAACTTCGTCATGCATACTTTGTTTCGTTTGAAGGAAGGATGTTTTAGGTATCTTGTTGACCACATAAGAAGGCTTGCCTTCTTATGTTTTGGCCCGAGATGTTTGGAATATCTAAACTGCATTCTGAATAAGGTTATGTTTGTCAAGTGTGAACAAGAGTACTCCTATCTGTTTGACGAGTCAAAGTCATATCAAAATATACACGAGGTTACCCATGGCCGATGACTGTCTATACATCATCAGAATTGTCTACATCAAAGAATTATATTTTGGTCTCTCATCAATAGAACCACTCCTCTCACATTTTATCAAGATCTCGATCAGAAAATTGAACATTTTCCGCTCGATCTCTCGAGGGGCCAATATACCAGCATAATCCTTCCGTTGGGGCAATAGTGGGGCATCTAAAAAAATTGAGAAATTTTGAACTTTGTTCACAACAGTTTATTCTTTGAATCAATGCAACAAGTACATTGCTTCAAAGAGGGGCAAAATGTAGACATGAAAAATGTACATTCTCGATCTGGCACACTTGATCCAAATTCCTAACGACATTTCCTCCTAAATCATACTCTCAACATTTCATCATATTCTATCTCTTAATTTAATAAATCATTGTTTATTTGATTAACCCTTCCTCTTTCAGTAATTAAATTAATCAATTTAATTTAATTGACCTTACATCTTTGTTTAATTAAATAAATCTTTTTATTTGATTAAATTCTCGAAAGTCCTCTTATTAAATTAAATAAATTAAACCTTATTTGATTTAATCTAACATTTTCCTCCTTAGTTAAATAAATCAAATCATTTATTTAATTAAATCATTTCCTCTCAATTCTAATTTAAATTAATTCATCTATTTGAGTCAAAATTGTCAAATCATCTAATTCTTCATTAAATTAATCAAAACCTTGATTAAGTTAATCCCTCTCACTAAAATCCTCTAGATTTTGCAAGTTGCACTATAAATCAATTACTTTGATTTATTAATTCATCTATTTTCCCTCACATGGCATCAAAATGGAATATTCCCTTAATTTGAATTCAAATTCAAATAGGATGGGTACTTCCAACAAGGCATTTAATGCCTCTTACATGTCCTTAGCCTTGAGCCAAGTGACATTAACTCCATTTTCCTTCCCTCTAAACTTGGCAACTTTCAAATTCAAATTTGAATCTCATGGCATTTATCATGCACATTGATCAAAATGTGCTCAACCATCAACCGTTCACATCTTGACAAGTGGCACTTGGCCATTGGATGTTGAATGATCCTACATTGCTCAAACTCACTCTTCTTCCAATTTTTGAAATCTATAAAATGGAGGCTCTTCTCTTCAATCTTCATCCACAATTCATATGCAAAGTTACTCTCTCCAATTGAGAACTAATTTTTCTCTTTGCTCACAATCATCCATCATTTTCTCAAATTTGCAACAAGATTATGCTCAAATCTCTTTGGATATTTGACCATTGATCCAAATCAACTCACATTTGCATATAGGAATTGGGAAAGGGCCAATTGCAACACTCCATTTGCACCAATTCCCTCTTGGAATCATCATGTTATTAACTTAATAAGGATTAACACACTCTTTTGTTTGAAATTTACATGTGTTCTTCATTTCTTAGTTAAGTTTGAATAAATGGATTTCATGGGAAATCCCTCATTGTTTGCATGCATTTTTATCTAACATTAACAATGTTTGACTTCTTTGTGCATTTGCAGGTTTAGGGGTTCACAACAACCTAGCTCATAAATTGATTTGTTCTCAATTTTACTAATCAATATGGCCTATCGCATTAAATTGATACCTTGAACTACATGTTTGACTAGTTGCAACTTTGTACCCATCTTGGAAAATATTAATTGTGTATATTATAATCAAAGAATTGGACTAAAACTATTAGGTTAGTCATAATATAGATCCTAGTGACACTTGATTGATGCAAGGGTTTGTATTTGGCCAAGTAGTTCACTTGGTTTAGAATTGATAAAATGGGATACCAGTGAAGTGACACTTGATTCCTTGATGGGTGAACATTAGATCAAATGATACTTTTAGATCAAAGTGGAACTCTAAATTATAAAAAGTTAGTGACTAGACCAAAATGGATCAAGTATCTTTTAAGTTTCATTAAATAAGGTCAATTTAAGTGATTGAATAACTTTACTACAATACCCTAATGAAGTAGTCCATATTAGTTAGATCTACATTATATGGTTATAATTTTTTTATTTTTGATGATAATAAAAATGAACTTGATCTGTGTGAGGTACCTTGTGCTAGATAACTATTAATCATTTCTTTTGAAAAATAATAACCTACTAGAGAAACTAGACCTAGGTTACAATCTAGTTCATAAATTTAGTTGTTCTCAATTATACTAATCGATGTGACCTATCACACTAACTTGATATCTTGAACTACATGTTTAATCACAAGTTAACTTGGCACCTTTCTACATGTTTGCCTAGCTGCAACTTTGTGCCCATCTAGATAAATATTAATTATGTATATTATGATCAAATCATTGACCTAAAACTATTAAGCTAGTTACAATATAAATCTTAGTGACAATCGATTGATGCAAGGGTTCATAGTTTGCGAAGTAGTTCACCTAGTTCAGTATTGGTAAAATAAGATTGGTAAATTGGCACTTGATTCCTTGATGGGTGGACATTAGATCAAATGATACTTTAAAATCAACATAGAACTCTAAATTATAGCAAGTTAGTGACTAGACCTAAATGGCTCAAGTGTGTTTTAAGTTTCATAAAATAAGGTCAATTTAAGTGATTGAATAACTTGACTACAACACCTCTAATGAAGTAGTTTGTATTAATTAGATTTACATTATATGGTTATATATATATATATATATATTTTATGACAATGGAAGTGAAATTGATTTATGTGAGGTAGTATGTGTTAGATAACTATTAATCATTTCTTTTAAAAAAACATACTAGGTCAACTAGACCTAGGTTACAACCTAGTGTATAAATTGAGTTGTTCTTAGTTTTACTGATCAATATGACCTTTCACACTAACTTTATAACTTGAACTACATGTTTGAATTTCAAGTAAACTTGGCACCTTTCTACATGTTTGACTAGTGGGTCTATGCAGGCTGATGGGGGGCCAAACAATTGCGATGTTACAAAACAACACAACATGAGGAATGCAAAATCATGGAATTCATGTCTGATTTTTTACTTGGGTTGGTAAAAAGTACATTTGCAATGGTAAACATGTTGGAAGCTTGAGTTGTTTTTCGGTTGTTTGGGTGTTGTCATTGATGTCAACCTTTAGCATTGGAGTTTTTGGAAGTCTAGATTTGTTGCTATTGATGTTAACACAATGTTGTTGGTGTCATCATTAGTGCCTCACTTAAGTATAGTTGTAGAGGTTGCTAGAATCTTGTCTTGTGTGTTTGAGGAGATTGTTGGATATGTTTTAGATGTTTTAAATGTGTTGAAGAGGTGTTAGAAGTGTTTTTTATGAAGTTGGGTCACTTGGTTTCCAAGTGTTTTTAAGAGAATTTAGATAAGAGAGAGTTTAGTGTGACAAAGGTGTGCTTAGTGTTTTGCTCTACATTTATTCATGGTTGAAGATATGCTCATATGGTTTGGATGTGGTGATAAGAGGTGCTCAAAGGTGTTATATCCAAATTTTCAGGTTCTATAGTGGAAGATATTTTTGACAATATGTTTGTCTATGAAACAGGGTGTCTAGAAGAATTGACAATGATCTGCATTTCTCCAGAATAAAGGTTTTGGTGTTGTAGATCTGGGAATTTTCTTATATTGTTTGTATCTACCTTCTCTTGAAGTTTTAGGTGCTAAGGTATTCCACAAGGTTGGTTAGTGAGTTTGATGTTTGTGTTAGTGTGTTTGGTTGCACATAATGAAAGTATTCTTCAATTCCAGGTGGTTATAATAGAAGTGGTGAATATTATGATGATGTGGAATATTCTTGGATGTTGTGGAGTGTTGTTGAGTGGTCTGTGAGATGTTTTCAGATCTAGAGATGTGTGTTTGTGGTCGTGTCTTAGTGTTTATGTAGGTTTTTACAATTTGGTGTGCTAGTGCTAATTGTGAAGGATGATTTTTGTTTGTGGAAGTGTTGAGACATGTGTCGATGTAGATTTTAGCATAATCCATTCCATGCCAATATTTTGATCCAATAATTATTATTCTCGTAGAACCAACAAATCCCTCAAGGTCAAATGCTCTTGGTTTGCAAGGTTTCATCTTTAGAGGAGTAAGTATGCTAAGAATTTTCTTCCATCCCTCCTTAACCATGTTGGATCTAGGATGGTCAAGAAACAAAATCTGATATAAAATTTTCCCTATTTTAAACATTTTAAAAAATACATTATTTTTACTCCCATAGCCTTGACTGTATGATCGTATAGTTGGTCTATAGAGGCAAATAGAAATAAAATAAAAATTAAAACCATGTGGATAAAGTTTTAAAATTATTATTAAAAATAATAATTAAAAAAGTGGGGGGGGGGGGGGGATCCATTGAACTCCGATGTCCTACAACCTATCAACTAGCAATCTAGCCGATTGATAGCCACTAGTAATGTCAACTCAGACGTAGCCAACCACCAACTAGCAAGCTCTAATTTTGGTGAGGCCTTAGGCCCCTAGTCTATTCCTCTCTCATCTCAAGCATCTATCCTTATATATATCTCTCTCCCTTTCTAATCTATATTTCTCTCATCCCTCTCTCCATCCTCCTGCCCATTCCTTTATCTCTCACACCATCTTTGTCTCTCTCTATCTCTCTATCTCTCCCTCTACCTTTCTTTCTCTATCTCTCCCTCTCCCTTATCTATTTCTATCTCTCCCTCTATCTCTCTCTCTCTCTCCCTCTCTCCCTCTATCTCTCTCTATATATGTATCTCTCTATCCTCCCTCTCTCTTTATCTCTTCCCCTCGCCCTCACTCCCTCTCCCTTTCTATCTTTATCATTTTATACTTGCTAAAAAATACAAGAACTTTTATGAGCTAGAAAACATGCTCACATTTTGTGGCTCACAAAACATACTTGCATTTTGTGGCATGCAAAATGCACTCATGTTTTGTAAAAAATAAAACACGCTTGCATTTTTTAAGGAAAAAAATATGGTTGTTTTATGGATTGATATTTAACAATCCATAACATGATTGTGTTATGTGAAAAATTGGTCATTTGGCCAAATTTTTGTACACCATTTCCATGTACATACCCATATTATCTCTACATGACAACCAAACTAATCATGCACTAGCTTGTTAGTTATGATAATATTATTTGATCCTCCAAATTGTGGTGTTGGATCAATCTTGAAGCTTCCAATACATTTATAATTATAATGAGTGCACTCATAGGAGGTGGCATCATGTGGATCACACTAGATCCTCCAAAGTAGATATCATAACACCCTAAATAGAAGTGGTGGCAGCAACACTAGAACTATATGTTCTCATTGCATGAGCATGTTCTAAACTATGAGATTGAGATATTTGTATTCTATTTTGTATAAGTTTGTTATGAGAGTAGTAATGTCATGGAGGGTCTATACCTCCATAGTCTCCTTGATGATTGATGACATTGTCACATGATGAATAAGTTTTTGGGCTAGTGGTCATGGTGTATGGTTTGGAACTTAGTGAGCTTCCTCTATATCTTGGGCAAATCCTTTTAAGGATTTTCAAGTTGTAGGTTATATTAAACCCACACATT
>CM021107.1:609553968-609643073 GCA_007115665.2 Sequoiadendron giganteum | reverse complement strand
TCTCTTACAATGTTGTTCAATGGGATTATTGAAAATCTTTCTTAGTCTTCTATTGTAATTATAGATTTGCAAAATCTGCACTTCTAGGGTTTTGATAGGATGCTATAACTGTGATATGTTAAAATGGGTTGGTGCTCCTTGGAATGGGTGTTCCTATATCTATAAAGGAGTTGGTGCTTAATAATTTTTGGTGTTGAGTTGGTGCTCCACCATTGGAACATAGTTGGTGCTCTTTTGAATGAATAAAAAGATCAATTTACGAGTGGTTTTTTATACCCCAAGAGGGTTCTTCCACTTAGGAAAATATCATGTTATGTGATGAAATTTGTGTATTCTATTTGTCAGTCCATGTGCTTAAATGCCTATGTTTCTCATTTTGGTCACATGTTAGTATATATACTCTAATACTTGTATACATATCTAAATCTTTCATAAAAGTGTTCAATCTTATGCATAAAGTTATGTGAAAATAAAGCATTGAAAAAGAACTATTCAAGCAGTATAATATGAACAATTACAATTATTCTTTGACATGGTTAGGTAAAGTCTTTTTGATCAATCATTCTGTTGTTAAAGTTCATTGACCTGTCCATATTCAGTCTACAATTAAAAGGTTACATAAAAAACTTTCAAGGTCTTAGTTCAAGTTGTAAGTCAAGTGAAAAAATATATAATAATCTGATTCACCCCCCTCTCAGAGTATTCCATCTTCCAACAATTTCTTTTATTTCTTTTTTCTTGGCCTTTGATAGGGTATAGCTATGTATCTTTGTTATTGTTGCATACTAAAGTGTCTTGAATGTCTACTTTAGTGTGATTTTATCGTGGAGGAAAATTTTTACTAAAGTGGGTGAAAAATGTAGTGTCAAAAAAAGTAATCCCTTTTCACACTTAATTTGGGAATGAATGATATATAATGTCTTGGTTGCCTTGGTCTAGTGTTGTAATGTGTTGTACACATTCACATTAACCTGGGACCCTTTCTAATGCAATGTACTTAAATTGTACCTTATTTATGGTGTTGTAAAGTGTTGTGGTACTCTTTCACACTTATCTAGGGTTTCATTAATTAATTATGGTTAATTGAGCTTAATTAGCCCCTTTAATTCAAATTTAAGCCTTATTAATGACACCTTTCGAAGGATCTATCCTGACACCCAATAATCAAATTGCATAACATTTAAGTTGGAAAAATAAAGGTCCTAGAAAATGGTTCGAGGACCCATTCACCTTTAGTGGTGAATGGGTCCTCTCCACATAGGACACCCCTTTCTATGTATTTTTGAGGTGGGTTTCTGATGTTCTTTCAACCCCCCAAAGCAAGGTCCTAGAAAGTTGTGCTAGGACCCATTCACCTTTAGTGGAAAATGGTTCCTCCTCACATAGTACACCCCTTTTTACACTTTATTTTGCAAAAATTATAATGACTTTCTATCCTAGATCTGGTGTCTAATTAAATTATTTGAATTTTGGGGTTAATCTCTAGATTTAGTATAAATATGTGGTTAATTCACATAGTTTCACCTAGCAACTTTGAGAGAGCATCCTAATACTTTACAAGAGAATTATAGAGCACTTCAAGAGCACTTTAAGGACATTCAAAGGAGGATTAGTGAAGTTTATTGCAACAATTAAAGATCATTCCATCATGTCAAAGGTACAGTGCATTCAAGCATGTTGTTGCACTAAGATTGTTGATGTAGCATTGAAGATCTACTTGCAAGAATTGTTTCACATCCTATTTTAGATCAAGATATACATTTTTCATGGCCACTTCATGTTAGTTTGCAGATTTATATTCCAAGACAATTTCCAAGGTATCAACATTTTGTAGTTTCATGTTTCGTGCTTCAATTCCATTATTTCATCATTTGGTTTAAATACCTAAAAGGGGTTCGACCTAGGTAAACCACTATTCACTAACAATAAATAAGGTTTTATTCTCTTGAATGTATATTTGTAGATTTATAGGTTGAAGATCAAGTGGAGAAGAAGATTGGAGGAAAAATTATCAAAGTTGTGAAGTTACAAAGTTTTCATTCATGGTGCAAGAACATAGAAAGAAGGCTACAAAAGTTGTTACAAGTTTTAGGGACATGATAACTAAGGATCTAAGAGTGTAGGAATCAAGGAATAGAACCCAAATCTCAGTTTTAGAAATCCTAATAGGGATCCATTCCCCTCTAAAGGCGAATGAGTCTTTTGTGACCTAAAAACAAGCTTCTTGCAACAAGGTACACATGATTCTAGCCTCTCAAAAGCACCCTCATAGTTGCTATAACAGTTAGGCTTCATTTCTAATTGTTATTTACAACATATCACACACAAAATCACATGTTTTAGGGTGAGAATTAGTGGTCTATGATTTTGGTTTTGGTAAACCCTATTTTCCCCCTTATCATCAAGCATCAAGTCAATTTTTTTCATGTATAGTGTGTGTTTTCGAGCTAACATTTGTGATGTAGGTTTTCATGATTCAAGAAAACATTCAATCCAAGATCCATAACATACAATCAAGAGTCAAGATCTACATTCCTGCTAGCCATTTCACACAAGATTACAACCTTTATTCCAAGGGTTTGGTGAGTTGCAACATTGCATATTGTTCATTCATCATTCCTTCATTCTATTTCATTTCAAGGTTTGATTAACAAAATGGGGTTTAACCAAGGCAAACCTCTATCCACTAACATAACAACATTTGTCTCTCTCTATATGTGTGATTGCAGATCTAATTGTTTTTGAACTAGTGTAATTAATTAAATATTACACTAGCATAAGTTTACTTAGGTTTTTTATTTATTTAACTAAGCCCTAGGTTGCATCACTAAAAATCATAAATAATGGGGTCATTACCCTCTCCATGTTTGTAGGAGATAAGATTTCTTCTAGAAGATGCGTTGTCTTTTCTAGAACTTATCCCAATCAGTTTATCATTCCCTAGGTAGGTTGTTAGGGTTTAGATGTTGTCACATGTAGTATGATTAAGACACTTGGAAACATCTTGTGCATTCTAGGTTTCTCTCTTGCCTATTTAATCAGGGCATATGTATACTTGTAACATTATTCTAGATCAATGAGATAATCTCTATCTGAATGTCATTGTTGCAACACTTTCTGTGTGGTTAAATATTTTCCTAGAAAAGGTCCTCCGTTGATGACTACAACTTCATTAAGGACATTGTGCATCCATCATTCCAACATGGTATCAAAGCTTTTCCAGTGAAAGTTCATCCCAGGATCAAGAAAGTTGGCTTGTGAGATATTTTTTAGGCTTGAGGGTTTTACTTCGCAAGCTAGTTGGTTCTACTTGGGGACCAAGTTCTTTTATGGTGCAAATCAGGCTCTCTCTAACCTCTCCCTTATGCTCAAAAGGCCTCGAAACCTATAGATCGCCTGCCTATTTGCCAAAATCAAAGATATTTCTAGCAGAAGCCATTTGAGGTATTATCTAGGGTTTGTATTTTTTGTACTATTCATACAAATTTGTAGAAAAAAAATCTCCCCTCTCAATCCTCTTAAAAGGAAAATATTTTTAAGGCATCAAGTTTTTATTATTTTTAAATTTGGGAAATTTTTTCTAAAGTTTGGCAAAAAATTAAAGTTCATGGGTGACCTATTATTTTAATTAGCAGCCAGCATCAAAGGTTCAATATTTATTTTCCATCGGCTAAAGTTCTTCACCTATCAACATTTGATTTTCGGTGTTTATTTTTTATCTGCAAAATATTTTTAATTATCGGTATTATTTTTTTGAATTGCCCTTTCGGCAATATTCAAAAAAAATTATTTGTTGATTTTTTGTAAGAAAATTTGTAGACATTAACACACCATCGGTTGCATTCATTAATGGGTACACCAGTTGGCCCACCATCACATCATTGGTCTTGTCACTGGTTGGACCATCTGACTGCTATCCACTGTTCATCCACTTTCCATCGTCGACATTCCTCCACTGCTGACCCATCAAATGGTGAATGGCCCTCTTTACAACCCCTATCACCAGTTACATTGAGAACCAAGGGCTCCACTCTATTTGAGTGGTGCCACCAAGAACCACCAATCTCACTGCCAACTGCCGCTCCACCACCACCCTGTGAGTGGCATGTTTTTTTTAACCTATCGACAGACCTTGGTCATATAAACAATCGAGGGATAATTTATTTTAAGCCTAGAGTGCTATATTTTTGTGCCTAATTAGCTTGTTCTTTCTAAACAATAATTTTTTCTTTTAAAGGTCATATCTTTGTGCCATAGTGTCAAAAATCCATAAATGAGATGTCGAAAAGAGGACTTAGAGAACTTTCCAGTGGCGCACTCTATTTTTTAGGATTCTACTGGCATCAAAAGTTCTAGTCAACCCTCCATTTTGGACTCAACAACCAATATTTTTGCATCAGATTGTCAAAATCTAGTGATTCCAATGGTATTCAAAACATATTTCAGAGCTCTTTTCATCTATCCAGTCACTTCTTTTAGTTTTAGCTCCAAGTATCATTTATTGGTTTTTGCAATTTGATGCATTTTCTTGATTCCTTTGACATCCTAAAACTTGAAAAATAATTTATTGATTTTGGAGGCATCTTTTCAGTAGCATATCATCTTTGGAAGTTTCTATTTTCTATTGAAGGTCAATATCTTTGTATTATTAGAGATTTAGTCATATTTTGTTATGGGGTTTTCAAGTCATCCTTCACTGATCATGTTGGGAAAGGGAAACTATCTACAATGGAGAGATTTCATAATCAATCATCTTCAATCCCTTCATTTATTGCCATATTTGTATGGTTGGGTTCCCCCTCATGATGATTGTATCCAAAAAATTTATTGGAATTACCGAAGGTATGATGTCATTTGCCTCTTCATTGTTCAAATCGGGTACCCCATTATGATATTGTTGTGTAAGAGGTTGCTTGTTTGGATTGACTTGAATTTTATAAAGAGGTTGACAAGGTTTCTTTAGATGTTCCTTCTTCTCCATCACAGACTATTGGTATCCCTTCACATTCAATGATTCCTTGTCTAGATTCATTGATTGAGGCTTTCATGATCTTCATTATTAGGAAACATTCATTATTCAAGACTTGACATCACAAAATGGCTTTGTTTCAGAGATTGTTGACTTGGCTACTTCTACAGGTTTGGAGGACATTATTGAGGGGATATCACTCCTCTATTCAGATCCTACTATGGAGAGTTTTCTTAAGTGTCCACATTACTTTGTCTCAACCTCAATTAGGGATCAATACACTTCCTTGGAGGCCCTTATTTTCTCTTCAAATATTTCATGTATGAGACTTCTTCCCTCTCATTCCATTCAGGAATTGGAGTTTTTTCCTAGCAGGAGACATTTGGTTTGGACACCTTTTTTGCTTCAGACTTCTTTAAATGGTTTTGAGGACCCTTCATTTAGAGTGGGAAATCCAAACTCCATCTATTCCTTTGATGGAAGGATCAATGTATTTATATCTTTGGATCTTGTTCAACATCAGTTTTTGCATTGTCCTGGTTTGTCACCTTCTTCATTATTTGGTAATGTGTAGACATCCAAAAATAACATTATGCATCCCACTTTAACTAACATCATGCATTCAGTTCTTCTACTAATCAATTAAAGCAATTTATTGATTAATTTCCTAAGGTTCATTAAATAAATTAAATTATTTAATCAAATCTTTAAAGTTCTTCTCATTTGATTTATCAAATGTCACCTCCTAATATCATTCAAGTTAATTAATCTACATTAATTAACCTCTAATTGTAATAATTAATTCTCTAGCTTTTGACTCAACTAGAGTCAAATCCAAACTTCTAACTAACCCACCCACTTGTACCAATAAATCAATTTATTTGATTAATTAAAAAGACTTATTTTCTTCAATAACTCCCATCTTTGACTTTTTTGGACAAAGATAATTCCCCCCAAAACCCTCAACTACATGCATTTATTTGCATTTTTCAAATTTGAATGGGCACATTGGCCAAAACTTGCACAAGCTTTGACCAATCCCATTATGAAAAATGTCTTCATTCTATTGAATGGGATTTAGTCCCACATTGCCTAAGCTTGGCCTCTCTCCTCTCAACTTCTCCTATATATGCAATGCATATTCTCTCATTTCACACACACATTTTGAATGCATCTACACTATAGGCAACTTGAGCTCATAGCAACTCATTGTCTATTTCATTTGGCTTAGAAAGGGATTGGGAAAAGGGCTCTCTCACATCTTCATGGAGGGAACCAATCCACCATAGAATAGGTTGTATTTCACTTTCTCTAATGCATGTTCGATTTAGTTTTATTAATTTGCTTGGAGTAAATGATGTATTTTATTCTATGAGGATGGATAAATCTATACAATCCATGTGTAAGATTTTGGCATCCTACAAATGGCACTAGAAGGAGGGCTCAGATCCACAATATCAGCATTCAATAAAGTCTGACAATCGGAGAGAACTCATAGTCTCCTTTCGGGGCTACAACAGGAACGAAAGCCTTGGGAGAAACAACGATGGACGATTGGAACCCATGATTGTAGAAAGAAGAATGAGGAACCTTGGCCTTGGATTTACTCCTTCGAGTATAACCATACATTGCAAAGGTACTTCCAGTCAAGCAATCAGATCTTCCCCTAAATTGTTGGTAGCCACCCTTAGACTACCCATGTCCACAGGCCTACCCCTTGACAATTACACATTTGACATAACCGATGTCTATAGTAGTAGTGATGAAGAGGATACCACAACCGGTATTCCCAGGGTTTTTGAGGATTCTACTTTACTCATGATTAGTGTATCACTCGCTGAGTCAAACCAACGAACCCACCAAATCCACTTAGTGTACCCCCAGCGCATTGATCATGACCAACGGGGACCGCCAATTCTAGACTGGTTCGAAAATGATGAGGCTCTCTCAGAATTCATGGGACTAAGGGATACAGTTCTATGTGGGGATCATAAAGCAAGCTTCAACATCACTTTAGATTCCCAAGCATACTACGGGGAGATGATTGAATCTTTCAGTCGCAAAAGAAAAACATTAAAAACAAGCTCAAGGTTATTGAGTGAAAACTACACAGTGGCACTCTCTAACCATAAAATAGTAAAAATAAAGGACGCATCCAATGGTGAAAATCTCTCTAAGGCACTAGAGGATGAAGGATTCAATCTCCCCCCTACCGCATTACATCAAGAAAAATCAGCAGTACTAGCAGAATGGTGTAATCCAGTCAACTTAGGAACAGAGGCAACGCCACATATCACCTTTTATGCTAAGTCATTGCTAACAGAGGAATAGGAACTATTGATGGCATTTCTAAAAGAAAGAAAGGTAAACTTTGCATGGACATATGCTGACATGCCAGGTCTAGATCCTGAGGTGGTGGTTCATCATTTAGCTGTTTACCCCAGAGCGAAACCAGTTAGACAGAAGTTAAGAAAGATGCACCCACAAATAGCCTTGCTAGTCAAGGTAGAGTTACAGAAACTTCTAGATGTTGGCTTCATATGCTCAATTGACTATCCAGAATGGGTATCCAACCTTGTACCAGTTTCTAAATCAAATGGGGGCATCTGCATCTGCACTAATTTTAGAGACCTAAACAAAGCATGTCCTAAGGATGATTTTCCACTACCCAACATTGACATGATAGTGGATATGATGGCTGGACATGAGATGTTGTCCCTAATGGATGTCTTCTCGAGGTACAATCAGATCATGATCGCAAAAGAGGACCAGCACAAAATAGCATTCACATGTCCTTGGGGCACCTATTGCTGGAACGTGATGCCATTTGGGTTAAAAATGTAGGGGCTACATATCAGAGAGCCATGAAACTAATCTTCCACGACATGATCCACAAAATTGTCAAAGATTATGTGGATGACATATTTGCTAAATCAAAGAAGAGACAAGATCACATAGCCACTCTAAGTGCAATCTTTGATAGACTGGAAAAATACAAAGTCAGACTCAACCCAAAGAAGTGTGTCTTTGGGGTACAATTAGGAAAGCTGCTAGGTTACATAGTTTCAATGAGAGGGATAGAGGTAGATCCCGCAAAGGTAAAAGCCATTCTTGACATGGAGGCACCGAGAATGTTAAAGCAACTTAGAGGACTGCAAGGTAGACTTCAATTGATCCAAAGATTCATAGCACAACTGGCCGATAAGCAGATTGCCTACTCACATCTACTCCACAAGGGAGTAGCATTCAGGTGGGACGACAAGTGCGAGCAAGCATTCAAAAAAATCAAAGAATATTTACTTTCACCACCTGTGTTGATGCCATCGATCATAGGGAAACCATTGATTCTATACATATCAACAACGACAGCCGCCCTTGGTGCCCTTTTAGCCCAACATGATGAAAAGGGAACCGAGCAGGCCATTTACTATATCAGTAGAACAATGGTAGGGCATGAGCTCAATTACACATCAATAGAAAAAGCTTGCCTAGCAGTGGTATTTGCAGCCCAAAAATTCAGACTATATGCTAGCTCATCAGATTAAGCTAGTTGCAAAGATAGACCCTCTCAAATATCTATTGTCAAAAGCAATGCTTACAAGCAGAATGGCCAAATGGGTTATGATACTATCTGAGCTGGATATTGAGTATGTAGAGCGAAAAGCAACCAAGGGACAAGTAATTACAAATCAATTAGCAGAGGCTCCAATATATGCAGACAACCCACTCACATCAGAGTTTCCAAACAAGTCCCTCTTCAATCTCAGTGTAGCCGACCATTGGAAGCTATACTTTGATGGTTCCCCCACATAACATGGATTAGGAGCTGGTGTTTTCTTCATCACTCCACAAGGCGATTGCATTCCGAGATCTTACAAGTTGGCATTCCCATGCACTAACAACATCACCAAGTATGAGACTTTAACCATAGGTCTCAGAATTGTAGCACAGTGGTGAATAATGGCAATTAAGGTTTATGGAGATTCACAACTTATCATTAACCAAGTCAACGGTGAATATCAAACTAAAGATGATAAGCTTATGCCATACAAGAAGGTGGTAGAAGGACTCAAGGAATCATTCATTGACATCACATTTGAGCATATACTAAGGGTAAATAACAGAGTAGCAGACACCATGGCAACCATTGGATCCTTGTTGGATATCCCTTGCAACATCTCAAAAAATGAGTTCCTTGTAGAGCAGCTTCTCATACCCACTTTCGAGGTACTAGAGTCAGAATACACGTGCGAACTCATTGGTCCCGATGATCTTTGGTACCATGACATCTACACCTATCTAAGATTAGGAATCCTCCTAGCCGATATCACCCCGAACCTCATACAAACCTTTGTCAAAAGGTCCTTATGGTTTGTCATCCTAGGAGAAACCCTCTTTCATAGAAGCATCGATGGAACCTTGTTACATTGTCTCAAACCCAAGGAAGCCTTGACTGCTTTGACTGAGGTACACAATGGCACTTGCGGTTCACACTCGAGTGGTATGACCTTGGCCAAGAAGTTGCTAAGAACCGGGTACTATTAGCCAACAATGGAAAGAGAAGCACATGACTTCGTCAGAAGGTGTCTACAGTGTTAGCAACATGGAGACCTCATTCATGCACCAGCTCAAGAATTACATCCCATTGTTACACCTTGGCCCTTTTCCCATTGGGGGCTCGATCTCATAGGAAAAATCACACCCACCTCATCCAACGGCCATAAGTTCATCATCAATGCCACCGAGTACTTCACTAAGTGGGTCGAAGCAATTCCCATGACCTACATCACTGGAAAGCAGATATCCAAGTTCATCCTGAACTACCTCATTTGCTACTACAGCGTCCCCCAATCCATTATCTCTAATAATGGGACACCTTTCAAGAATCAGGATGTCTGTGACTTGTGTGAAAAATTCAAACTCAAGCATTGCTTTTCCACTCCATATTATCCACAAGGAAATGGCCAAGCAAAAGCCACCAATAAAACCATTTTGAAAATCCTCAAGAAAACAGTCAATGACTCTGGTCGTGACTAGCATCTACAGTTAAATCCCGCCTTATGGGCCTACCGCACTAGCATCGGCACACCAACAGGTGCCACCCCATTCTCCTTGGTCTACGGATCAGAAACCATCCTCCCTATTGAGATCGAGCTTCCGTCACTGAGGATATCTCTACAAAACCTCATCATAGATGAGGAATACAGGGTCACAAGACTCAATGAATTGGAATTACTTGATGAACGACACATGGACACCCTAAATCATCTACAGGCCTATTAGAATCAGCTGAAACGGAGCTACAACAAGAAGATCAGGCAACACACCTTCCAAGTCAGTGACCTTGTGCTAAAAGAGAACCAGAAAAATGTGCCAAACTTGGATAGCAAAGGAAAATTTGAACCCAACTGGCTGGGACCTTTTGTCATCACCGCAAGTTACACATCAGGGGCATATCAACTAGTAACACCAGAAGGCGAGCCTCTATAGGAGCCTCTGAATAGCTCCCACCTCAAAAAGTTTTATGCCTAAGAATTTGAAAGGTATAGAGCTATAAAATACAAAAACAATCAGAAAAAGTCCTAAAAAAATGGTCACCTCGATGAAAACCTGGCAAACAGGCATCGTGGCAACGACAAAAATAAAATAAAATCAAAAGATCAAAAAATCCAAAAAATTAGAAAAGGATTGAAAACAGTAAAGAAAAAAAATCATCCTCTAGTGAAAACCACTTCGGTGGCGCTTTGGACAAGTACCTTGGTGAAAACCTAACAAACAAGCGCCAAGTGTAAATAAAGCACTCCCCATCTACCAGGATCTGCACGACTCGCTCATTCATTCTATCACATTTCATTAATTCTCCATCCACCCATGCATTCGCATCCATACCATAGCTTGAACTGATACCCATATCATATTCCACCATAGAACTACTTGGCATATTCCTGAGGTCAGTTTGTCTTGCCTTTATCGAAGTAGTCTATTGCTTAAATGATGGGGGCATGTCCTTGAAACTAGCAATGGACCAGATTTGTGTATATCTTTCGTGTTCTTCTAAATCATCAAAAATCCAAAAACATTCAAAAATCATCAAAAATCCAAAAACACGTCAAATATTAGAAAATCTTCAAAAAATTTCATCATCAAATCTTTTCAGTCTTTCACCTTGTCTGAACTACGTCATCTTTGAGCTTGAACATAGGCAAGGTTGATCTTTGATCATCCCCCGAGACATCTAGGTCAGTCCTTTAGACATCCGTCACATTGGCAATCTGCCTGCCCATCTAGTCTGCATCTTTAAGTTAGTCCTTTAGGCATCCATCGCATTGGCAATCTGTTTTCCCATCCATCTTTTCATTGAGTCAAGTTTGTCATCAGTCGAACTACACGGTCTCTACATGTATAATGTAGGCAAGGCTAATCTATGGATCAGCTCCTGAGACCCCTAGAATAGGTCTTTAAGTTAGTCTGTTTGTCAAAATCTCAAAAATACCAAAAACATTGGAAAATCCAAAAAATCAAAATAGCCTCAAAACATTTCAAAACATCGAAAACATCCAAATATCTGAAAAACCCAAAATGGTGCACCCGTCCCATCTCGCTTTCACCCGTAATTATCATCACTCATAATAAAATCAGTTGTCACTTTCACCCTTTGGTGAGTCAGTCAGAAGCAAGTCTAGCAGGTTCAAAAGTGAACGCTTAATCATCAAAGTCTCAAGTCTAGATCAGTAAGCAAGTAGGTTGGTCAATTCAGAATATCAATAGCTTATCACCCAATTAGTCTCACCAAAACCCTGATCACAACATGTCCTAGGATGAAGCTTTCCCACGATGCACATAAGCATCAGGTACCTCACAATAGTTTAGCCTTGGCTAGCTGTACGAAGAACATCAACTTGTTTGTTTATTTTATCTTGGTCTTGTTTGGACTTATTCTAGGTTGCGCTCATTCCAAGGACCTCTCAATGATGCCTAAACAAAACAGGTTTAGAGAGAAAGGAATGGGGAAATGATCATTATCTTTTTATCAGCTGTGCTTATTGGATATTCTTGTAAAATAAATTCGTCATGCATACTTTGTTTTTTGTGTAGGGAGGATGTTTTAGGTGTCTTGTTGACCACATAAGGAGGATTGTCTACTTATGTTTTTCCCCGAGATGTTTAAGATATCTGAACTACATTCTGAATAAGGTTATGTTTGTCATGTGTGAACAAGAGTACTCCTATTTGTTTCATGAGTCAAACTCCATCACACTAGGCACAATGCCACCCTGGTTCTTAATACCTTGATGCATCACACCTGTGTGTGTTATCAAATATAAAGAAAGGTGCGCTCTTTCCCATCCTTGGATAAGCAACACATCATCATCATTCATCATCATGTCCAATAAACTCTCGACGACTAGAGGACTTGTTGAACTTCTACATTCTTCTTGGATTTAAGGGTTGATCCCTCTCATTCTTCTATCCTCTTTCATGCTAACAATGCATCCATCATGCATCCATACTCTCATCCTGCATAATCACGTCATACCATCATAGGACAACATCATCCATCTCATCTATCTCACATGCATTGCATAATCATTTAAGTTGATTAGGATAATATAGATTTGTTATTCTAAGCATCTTCCAAACATCTCATTTACATCATCATTATCATAGTCACAACCATCAATACATCCATTTTGAACCTCTTTGTCATGAGATCGACCTCAAATCAAATCTTTCGCTCGATCTCTCGAGGGGGCAATGTCCTAACATACTTCTTTTCGTTGGAGCATCTGAAAAATCAGAAATTTTTTAATTTCGATGTCGGAAAAATCATTCTTTGAACCAATGCAACAAGTACATTGCTTCAAAGAAAGGAAAAATGTAGACATCCAAAAATAACATTATGCATCTCGCTTTAACTAACATCATGCATTCAATTCTTCTACTAATCAATTAAAGCAATTTATTGATTAATTTCCTAAGGTTCATTAAATAAATTAAATTATTTAATCAAATCTTTAAAGTTCTTCTCATTTGATTTATCAAATGTCACCTCCTAATATCATTCAAGTTAATTAATCTACATTAATTAACCTCTAATTGTAATCATTAATTCTCTAGCTTTTGACTCAACTAGAGTCAAATTCAAAATCCTAACTAACCCACCCACTTGCACCAATAAATCAATTTATTTGATTTATTAAAATGACTTATTTTATTCAATAACTCCCATCTTTGACTTTTTTGGACAAAGATAATTCCCCCCAAAACCCTCAACTACATGCATTTATTTGCATTTTTCAAATTTGAATGGGCACATTGGCCAAAACTTGCACAAGCTTTAACCAATCCCATTATGACAAATGTCTTCATTCTATTGAATGGGATTTAGTCCCACATTGCCTAAAATTGGCCTCTCTCCTCTCAACTTCTCCTATAAATGCAATGCATAAACTCTCATTTCACACACACATTTTGAATGCATCTACACTATAGGCAACTTGAGCTCATAGCAACTCATCGTCTATTTCATTTGGCTTAGAAATGGATTGGGAAAGGGCTCTCTCACATCTTCATGGAGGGCACCAATCCACCATAGAATAGGTTGTATTTCATTTTCTCTAATGCATGTTTGATTTAGTTTTATTAATTTGCTTGGAGTAAATGATGTGTTTTATTCTATGAGAATGGATAAATCTATACAATCCATGTGTAAGATTTTGGCATCCTACATAATGTACCTAAGTTGATTGTGGCATCTTCATATTCCTTGGGCATGGAGACATGAGTAGTTTTCAGAGACATCATCATCCAAATTTATTCTTCCTTCAATTCCTATCCAGAATGGTAAGCATCGCTGCAGTTTCACTTGGTTTTGTTTCTTCTGAAAGGGAGACAAGTTGCTTGTCGACATTGGATCATGTTTTGTCTGCAGGCACTTACCACTCTTGCAAGTGATCTCATGTTCTAGGGGGATATATAGTCTCTCTAAGTCCTTCCTCTGGGGGGCTATTGATTGTATTGTATATGTGAAACCCAATTTCATACCTACACAAATAAGGAAAACAAGCACAATATTAGATCATATGCAAGCAAGAAACAAGGATTCCCCATGAAATCCATCTACAAAGCTTAAAATAGGAAAAAAAAAGAAATGAACAAGAAAGCAATGAAATCCTAATTAAGCATGCAAACTAATGAGCCCATGGGGGAGTTGGTGCCAATTGATGTGTCGAAATTGGCCCTTTCCCAACTCCTTTGTAAGCTTGATGATGATTGATCCACTTGATGGTTGAAATCTTGGATAACCTAGCTAAGAGCTTGATAAAAACATATGATAATGGATATGCTTGAAGATGGATTTGAGTATAGTAAGTTTACTCAAATTGTGCATGATGAAATGAGAAGAAGAGTCTCTCATTTATAGATTTCCAAAATGGAAGAATGAATGAAAACAAGCAATGTGGGATCATTCAACATCCAATGGCCAAGTGCCACTTGTCAAGATGTGAATGGTTGAGGAATGAGCACATTTTGGTCAATGTGCATGACAAATTCCATTGGATTCAAATTTGAAATTTGAATGTGACATGTGAGAGGGAAACATAAATGGAGTTAATGTCACTTGGCTCAAGGCAAAGGACATGTAAGAGGCTTTGAATGCCTTGTTGGAAGTACCCTTCCCACTCAAATTTGAATTCAAATTTGAGGGAATATTCCTTCTTTATTCTTTGTTGAGAGAAAATAGGCAATTAAATAAATCAAAGTAATCATTTATTGTGCAAGTTTCATTCTCTAGAGGATTTTAGTGATAGGGATCGACTTAATCAAGATTTTGATTAATGTAATGAGGAATTAGGTGATTTGACAATTTTGACTTAAATTGATGAATTGATCAGAATTGAGAGGAAAGTGATTAATTAAATAAATGATTTTGATTTATTTAACTAAGGAGAATAATGTTAAATCAAATAAGGTTTAAGCTATTTAATTTAAATGAGAAGACTTTAGAGACTTTAATTAAATAAAATGTACTATTTAATTAAATAGAGATATAAGGTTGATTAAATGAAATTGATTAATTTAATCCATAGAGGAGAAATAATTAATCAAATAAATAATGATTTATTAAATTAAGAGACAAAATATGATGAGATGTTGAGAGTATGATTTAGGAGGAAATGTCATGACTGATCCAGTGTGCTAAATCGAAAATGTACATTTTCCATATCTACATTTTGCCCCTCTTTGAAGTAATGTACTTGTTGCATTGATTCAAAGAATAAACTGCTATGATCAAAAGTTCAAAATTTCTTAATTTTTTCAGATGCCCCACTATTTCCCCAGTAGAAGGATTATGCTAGTATATTGCCCCCTCAAGAGATCGAATGAAAATGTTTGATTTTCTGATCAAGATAGCGATAAAATGCGAGAGGAGTGGGTGGTTCTATTGATCAGAGGATGAAAAATAATTTTGATGATGTAGTCATCAGCCATGGGTAGCCTCGTGTATATTTTGATACAACACATTGATTTTAGATAGAAATGTTAGTAAAGATAAAAGAATAAGAAGAATAAGATGATGAAAGGAGGATTCACAATCCTACACTATGATGATGATGATTTGCTTACCAGGAGTTGGGATTTTCAAAGGGCTAATTACGTTATGTTTGATAACACACATAGGTATGATGCATCAAGGTATAAAGAACCAGGATGGTGTTGTACCTATTGTGATGGTACTTTGACTTGACAATCAGATAGGAGTGCTCTTGTTCACACTTGACATATAGAAACCTTGCTAGGATGGACCTTAACAAAGAAAGTATTCGCCAAGTTATTTTACAAGAACATCCAACAAGCATAGTAGATAAAAAAGATAATGATCATTGCGCCATTCCTTTCTCTCTAAACCTATTTTGTTTAGGCATCATCGAGAGGTCCTTGAAATGAGTGCAAAATAAGATAAGTCAAAAAGACCAAGATAAAGTAAACAAATAAGCTAATGTTCTTCATACCGCTAGCCAAGGCTAAACTACTGCAGGGTACCTGCTACTTATGTCCATCATGGGAAGGATTCATCCTAGGACATGTAGTGATCAGGGTTTTGGTGAGACTGATTGGATGATAAACTATTGATACTCCGAGTTGATCTACTTGCTTGCTTACTAACCTTGACTTGAGACTTTGACGATTAAGTATTCACTTTGGAACCTACTAGACTTGCTTCTGACTACCTCACCAAAGGGTGAAAGGTGATGATTATCGTGGGTGAAAGCTAGATGAAATGGATGGACCATTTTGGATTTTTTAGATATTTTGAGGCTATTTTTGGTATTTTTGAAAAAATTTCAATGTTTTTGGGATTTTCAAGATTTGTGAATGTTTTCTGATTTTGAGTCTCGAGGGTTGATCAAGCATGGCCTTGCCTATGTTTAAGCTTAGAGATGACGTAGTTCAGACTAACAATAGAATCGATGATGAGATAGATGGGAAAATAGATTGCCATTGCGACATACACCTAAAGGATCGACCTAAAATGTGAAAAAGATGGGCAAACGGATTGCCATTTTATTGCAACAGACATTTAAAGGACTGACCTAACTGTCTCGGGGGATGATCAAAGATCAACCTTGCCTACGTTCAAGCTTAGAGACGACATAGTTCGACAAGATGACAAACTGAAAAGACTTAATGATGATTTTTTTGTAGACTTTTCTGAGATTTTTTGATGTTTTCCTGTTGGTGCAAAAGGTCATGTCCTTTGAAGCCGCCCCACTTATACATGTGGTTCTGTTGTAGAGATGAAAAGTATGCCATGGGAGATTCATGGGTACTGATGCTTGGTTGACCCGAGAAGTGAGTGCACTGTAAGGGGGAGCCTGTGTGGTCAAGCATCTAATCATATGCACTGAATATGCATAGCTGGATTTATCCAAGTGGGAACCCAACAAATATTATCTTTTTAGCCTAGGGTTGTGCATGTTATTGAGACACCTTGCTTGGTTCTAAAAAATTTGAAAAACAAACATTCATAAAAGCTCCAAAATTTCAAACCCTTTAGAGGAAACAAATATCCTTTGACGAATCTAAGTGCTCTTGCTTGCCCTAGGGATTGCATCCTTAGAGGTTTCTAAGTGCTTGGGTTTAATCATCATTTGTTTTCACCAAAGTCAACACTAGGAAACCTTTTCCTCGAGTTCCTTGATTTACACATAGTGCAATTTGTGGGATGAAAGAAGATTAGGACATTGGACATTCATTTTGAAACATAATCAAGAAAGTGTTTGTGGTAAAAAGAAAACCAAACCTAAAGCAAGATAACATATAATTGAACCACACATGTGCTTGGTCCCTTTTGAGCCTTATGGTTTTCATGCAAATATTGGTCTTTTGGTGTGAACCACTTTTAGGGATAAACATGTTCTTCATTACCTTGGTCTTGTAAGAATGTCCTCTTAGGTTTATCTAGGATCAATTCATCACTGTCATTCATCTCTCCATCTATCATATCTCATCACACCAACAAATTTTGGAACCTCGGAAAACATCACTTATGCTAGACTTTAGGAAAAATCAACATCACCTTGTTTGAATTAACACACTTAGTCAAATTATCAATCCTCTTGAACAAATTTACCACTAGGATAACACAACTTCCTAAGGTCTACTAGTTCATGATCACTTTGATTGGCTTAACAAACTTAGCCAATTCATTCTCTTGTACAAGTTTATTCTAGGATAACACAACTTCCTAGGCTTTACAGGTGCATTATCATCTTGTTTGACTTAACACACTTAGTCAAACTATCCACAATAAAAAATGAATCAAATCAAGTCCTAAAGTCTATCATTGATCCAAATTTCCTAAAATTTCAAAACACCCATATCATTCACCCCTTTCATCCTTCATCTCATCATTGGTCCTAAAACCCTTGGAGGTCAACAAGGTCAAAACACAAGAGGAACATGGAATATAAATTTGATCCATCCATCATGTGTAATCCAAATCAACTGAACTATCCAAGCCTTACAATGCCAATTGATTTTCAAAACTTCCATTTGTACAATCCATACATGGGATCATTGTCTCATACAAACATCAATGGTACAACCAATATGAGCATGCCGAATCTAAATTTTGGAACACCTTTCCCTTTGGTAGATTTAAATCAAAGGAAAAACTTACAAATCTATCAACCAAACAATCAAGGCATGAGCCTTCCGAGCAATACTCCAAACATAAAGAAAAAAATCATACCAAATCCTCCCATTTTTTCATCAATATCACAACAGTAGATGGCAACCATCCAAGCAACCCAAACGGTCAACACAACCACAATCCCTCAAGTGTCTCAAAGAACGAGCATCTCAATCATAACATTCACCACTCAAACCTTGGAAATCAATACGACCGTTGCGCTCATCACAATGGTCAACACCATTCCCAAACCAACACCACCACCACCAAAACACAACATGGAAAATTCATTCTCTATCATGTTGCAAGTTGCTCACCAAAAGGAACTCCAAAACCAACAAGTTGCACAACTAGTTGCTCAACAAGCGTAAGCAAAATTAGTCACTCAGCAAGCCGCACAAACCCCACAAGTAGCCCAAAAAGCACAACCTCAAACTCATGCACAGTTACAAGAAATTCATCTACGAGCATACCAAAAGGCCCTGCAAGATTTCCAGGAACAACAAAAAGCTAAACAACAAGCTTTGTTGGAACAACAACAAGCTAAACAAAAAGATTTGTTGGCACAACAACAACTAGATCAACAACAAGCTTTGTTGGCACAAAAGCGGCAGGACCAACAACAAACTTTGTTGGAACAACAAAAACATGACCAACAACAAGCGTTGTTGGCTCAACAACAAACACAAACATTACTCACGCAACAGAGCTTGCAACAGATTCCAACCACAATTGTTGAAATCAAAAATCAAGATCTATCCATCGATGAACAACTTGAACATGTTTCCACCTCATCCAATGATCAAATCAACATACGTCAAGAGCCATTTTTTAGTCATGATCAAGAACCCTCCTACAAAGATCTATTTCAAGGAGTGTTGATGTTATTTGATCCTATTGACATAATCCAAGATCCATCCACCAGTGATCGTGTTGACAATGTCTCTACATCACCTAACAAGTAGAGGACATATCTCAAGAATTTATTCCAAAGCATGATCAACATCTATCACCAAGGTCTAGCAATGATCCTTTCTAAAACATATGGACATCCTTTGACCTCATGAAATTTGAGAAAATTCCTATACCCAATGACGATGTCTGAGAATCCCTTGTAGATGATCCATTCTTTGAAATTGACCCATGTCAAGAACTTGATCCAAAGCATGTTGAAAGAAATTCCGACATTAACCAAGATCAAAAATTTGTATCTCCAAGCTACTACAATGATATAATGAAAACTCTCCTATCTATACAAGATGTTACAAATAGTGATCATATACATATAGCACATAATCCTCCATCTACCTATGAGATGCTTTCTTTAGATGGACATGTAGATGATCTTCATTCAAAACAAGAGTTTCATACTCTTGACATCATTACCAAGGAACAAGAGTCTCCTACTCTTAACATTTGTACACATGATCAAGATATAGAGAAATTCAGAGACATATCAAAAATAGATCATGAAGAAGGCTTCTACAGAAGTTGTGAATTAGAAATATCCTGTCAAGGAATGTCAAAAGAAAATCAAGAGGAGAAATATAAAGTGAACAGTGGATCATCAACACCACTTGAAGAAGCATTAAAATATAAAATTTCACAAGATCAAGCCAAAGATATCAATCAGGAAGTCATCCCACTTATGGAAGATTCTATCACTTATAAACTTGGATCACTTACCTTCCTTAGGGAAAGCTATCTCATCAATAAATAATTTATCACTTTTGAAGATCCGCCATAGAGTAGAGAAGGATTAGCACCTTGTTTCCAAGGTAAATCATATCTTGTTGCAAATAAAATGTTTATACAGATGAATTATCAAGGCAGAGGATTAGGTCTGCATGAACAAGGTATCCTAGAACGAGTGCAGATTATTGGAAATCCTAAACATCAAGGCCTTGGTTATTCAACAATTAAAGGATATAAATATATCATTGATACTTCCACAAAACTAGGGGCAACTTTGTCACAAGAAAAAATCAACATAGGGACCACGAAGAATCCTTATGATGGAACCAATGCTAATACAACAACCCACCATGTCATAGATCTTCACCCACCCATCACCCCATCCATGAATTGGGATCAACATCAAAAGGGATATTTGAATCAAAGAAAGAAGAATACTATCAAGGAAAAATAAGCTAAGAAGCATGAAGGACAAATCAAATACAAGTGGATACCAAAAAATACAAAGAAAGATTATCCCTATCAAACTCCATTAGTCAAAGAAACTATGGGGAAAAATAAAAAGGGGGCAAGTATCCATCAAAGATATCCACAAAGGAAAAAACATGCTTCTCAAGTGACATATAAAGTGTATTAAGCAATTGGTCCTAATTCCACACACACTTCCATATCCACCCATTATTGCTCATCTTCCCAAGTTTGGAGAGTCAAAGGCTCCAAACTGTCAACCAATCCATCTTTTATTCCTAAACACACTCCATCCATGCCTCCACACATAATATCTAATTCTCAAATTGACCATGTATTGGAAGTCACCCTTCATCATAAGGATTCAAAAGGCACTCTATTGCGATGTGCACACAAAGACAGAGTTAACTCCGGTATCAACAAAGCAGATCAGAGATCTCAAAAGTTGCATTCAAGTGCACGTATCTTGGCAAGGCAGCTTCTTCAAGCAGGATATTGATGGCACATTATGAAAAAAGAATCTACATCAGGATCACCAGGTGGTTCAACATGAGCTAAAATATTTTGCAAAAATTACCAAAAATGAAAAAAATCAAAAAAAGGATTGAAAAGAGTAAAGAAAAAAATTGTCCTCTAGTGAAAACCACTTTGGTGGCACTTTGGACAAGTACCATGATGAAAACCTGGAAAAAAGGCGTCATATGTACAATCAAGCATCTACGTGCACCATTTCAGGTGAAAGCGTATTATCACATCCATAATAAAGCCAACATTCCATCCATAATAAATCTGTTCATTCATGAACCATTTATCCAATCCATCTGTATCCATCTATATCCATACTCCAAGTTATCTTGATCTTGGAAAATTTTGGTGCACACTTTACACTTGCTTATGGTAGACATCTTGACATGGGTCATTTTCATTGATTTTATCCTACCCAACATTATCTGAGCCTTGAAGCATTATCCAAATGAGCATCATTTATTTGAACAACTTATCTTATCACAAGATAATCCTTGGAATCCTTTGCATGCTTACCATATCTATCCATCTATATACCGATCCAAGCATCTACCCATGAACTTTCAAACATTGCTAGACACTGGGGGTAGATATTTACATCTTGCTTCAAGAATAAATCTTGATATATATCCTTCAACTTATGTGGTGATCCGAACATTGGCAAACGTGAAATCAAATTGATCAAGGAATTTGTGAACCAAAAATCCAAATCACTAGCCCATGGCATATTTTGACAGGAAAACGTTCCTTATCAAGCTTTATCTTTCGTTGAATATAAATCCAACAATTCATATCAGTTGCATCTAATGTGTACGTCAGTGTCACATCAAATTATCAAAACAATTTTGTTCCAAATCAAGCTTCTAAATCTTGATAATCGAATCCAATCAATTATCACCTTGTTTGACTTAACACACTTAGCCAAACTATCCTCTTGTGTATGAGTTTAATCTAGGATAACACAACTTCCTAGAGTTTACAAGTGCATTATCATCTTATTTGACTTAACACACTTAGTCAAATTATCAAAATCAACATCACCTTGTTTGGCTTAACACACCTAGACAAACTATCCTTTTGTGTACAAGTTTACTCTAGGATAACACAACTTCCTAGAGTTTATGAGTATAGTATCACTTTTGTTTGCCTTAACACACTTAGACAAACTATCAATCCATCAGCCTGATCGATCAACGCTAAGCTTGATTTTCAAAAAAATCCCAAAATAGAGCACTGATATCATCACATATCCAATTCGTCAAAATCATGTGAAAAATTGAAAAACATTCAAAAAACTCTCAAAAAAATCTGAAAACATCAGAAAATCTGAGAAAAGTCTACAAAAAAATCATCATTAAGTCTTTTCAGTTTGTCATCTTGCCAAACTACATCATCTCTGAGCTTGAACATAGGAAAAGTTGATCTTTGATCATCCCCTGAGACAGTTAGGTTAGTCCTTTAAGCATTCATTGCAATAAAATGGCAATCCGTTTTCCCATCTATTTCACATTTTAGGTCAATCCTTAGGCGTCTGTCACATTGGCAATCTGTTTGCCCATCTGTTTCACATTTTAGGTCAGTCCTTTTGGTGCTCATCACAATGTCAATCCATTCACCCATCTATCTCATCATTGAGTCTATTGTCAGTTTGAACTACATCATCTCTGAGCTTAAACGTAGGCAAGGCCATCCTTGATCGGCCCCCGAGACACAAAATCCAAAAACATTGAAAAAATTCAAAAATACCATAAACAACTGCAAAATATTTGAAAAATCCAAAATGGTGCATCCATTCCATCTTGCTTTCACCCATCAATATTTTATTACTCATAATAAAGCAATCATCACTATCATCCTTTGGTGAGTTAGTCAAAAGCAAGTCTAGCAGGTTCAAAAGTGGACAGCTAATTGTCAAAGTCTCAAAGTCTAAGTTAGTAAGCAAGCAAGTTGATCAACTCGGAGTATCAATAGCTTATATCATCCAATCAGTCTCACCAAAACCCTGATCACTACATGTCCTAGGATGAATCCTTCCCACAATGGACATAAGAATTAGGTACCTCACCTTAGTCTAGCTTTGGCTAGTGGTACAAAGAACATTGCCTTGTTTGTTTACTTTACCTTGGTCTTTTTTGATGTATCTTATTTTTGCACTCATTCCAAGGACCTCTCAATGATGCCTAAACAAAATAGGTTTAGAGAGAAAGGAATGGGGCAACAATCATTATCTTTTTTATCTACTATGCCTGTTGGATGTTCTTGTAAAATAACTTGGCAAATACTTGCTTTGTTAGGTCCATCCTAGCAACGTTTCTGTATGTCAAGTGTGAACAAAAAAACTCCTATCTGATTGCCAAGTAAAAGTCCATCACACTAGGTACAATGCCATCCTGGTTCTTTATACCTTGATGCATCATACCTATGTGTGTTATCAAACATAATGTAATTAGTCCTTTGAAAATCCCAACTCCTGGTAAGCAAATCATCATCATAACGTACGCGTGTTGGATCATCCTTCCATTCATTTTATTCTTCTTATTCCTCTATCTTTACTAACACTTCTATCTAAAATCGGTGTGTTGTATCAAAATATACACGAGGCTACCCATGACTGATGACTATCTATACATCATTAAAATTGTCTACATCAAATAATTATCTTAAGTCCTTTGATCAATAGAACCACTCCTCTTGCATTTTATTGTGATCTCAATTGGAAAATCAAACATTTTCGATCGATCTCTCGAGGGGGCAATATACCGGAATAATCCTTTTGCTAGGGCAACAATGGGCCATTTGAAAAAATTGAGAAATTTTGAACTTTTGATCATAGCAGTTTATTCTTTGAATCAATGCAACAAGTACATTACTTCAAAGAGGGGAAAAATGTAGACATGGAAAATGTACACTTTCGATCTAGCACACTTGATCAATCACGACATTTCCTCCTAAATCATACTCTCAGCATCTCATCATATTTTGTCTCTTAATTTAATAAATCATTATTTATTTGATTAAGTCTTTCTCCTCTATGGATTGAATTAATCAATTTCATTTAATCAACCTTATATCTCTATTTAATTAAATAATACATTTTATTTAATTAAAGTCTCTGAAGTCTTCTAATTTAAATTAAATAACTTAAGCCTTATTTGATTTAACTTTATTCTCCTTAGTTAAATAAATCAAAACCATTAATTTAATTAATCACTTTCCTCTCAATTATGATCAATTCATCAATTTAAGTCAAAATTGTCAAATCATCTAATCCCTCATTAAATTAATCCAAATCTTTATTAAGTTAATCCCTATCACTAAAATCCTCTAGAGAATAAAACTTGCACAATAAATGAATTACTTTGATTTATTTAATTGCCTATTTTCTCTCAACAAAGAATAAAGAAGGAATATTCCCTCAAATTTGAACTCAAATTTGAGTGGGAAGGGTACTTCCAACAAGGCATTCAAAGCCTCTTACATGTCTTTTGCCTTGAGCCAAGTGACATTAACTCCATTTCTCCTTCCCTCTCACATGTCACATTTAAATTTCAAATTTGATTCCAATGGCATTTATCATGCACATTGACCAAAATGTGCTCATTCCTCAACCATTCACATCTTGACAAGTGGCACTTGGCCATTGGATGTTGAATGATCCCACATTGCTTGTTTTCATTCATTCTTCCATTTTGGAAATCTATAAATGAGAGACTCTTCCTCTCATTTCATCATCCACAATTTGAGTAAAATTACTATACTCAAATCCATCTTCAAGCATATCCATTCTCATATGTTTTTATCAAGCTCTTAGCTAGGTTATGCAAGATTTCAACCATCAAGTGGATCAATCATCATCAAGCTTACAAAGGATTTGGGAAAGGGCCAATTTCGACACATCAATTGGCACCAACTCCCCCATAGGCTCATGAGTTTGCATGCTTAATTAGGATTTCATTGCTTTTTTGTTCATTTCTTTGTTTTTCCTATTTTAAGCTTTGTAGATGGATTTCATGGGGAATCCTTGTTTGTTGCTTGCATATGATCTAATATTGTGCTTGTTTTCCTTATTTGTGTAGGTATAAAATTATGGTTCACACATATACCTACTACGTATGTCTGGAACAAGAACTTCATTATACAAATATGGAAATAGATTCTCCTCACTAAGATGGGTGAGAACAACATCACTCCACTGCATAAAATTCCCTTTCTCCAAAGAAACCATTATAACTTAACAATTCTTTAAAATTTCAAAGATAGTGCTTTCACAAGTATTAAAACTTCCAAAAAAGAATTAAACATGATTTGTAGAAAAAATTGATACAACACATTGCTTGATCTTCATTCTGACACCAAGCAAATCCAGAGCACAACAACACCAATCACTACACCAAGAAACTCCAAAGGACAGTAACACCAATCATTGCACCTCTCAAAGTGGTAATGAAAGACAAAAATACCACACATGAGCCAGGTCAAGTCCACATGAGCCTTTGCACAAACCATAAACATGAAACAAAGGGTATTTAAATGTCCAAAAACAACCAAAGGAAACCAATGTGCGATTATTATCTATAGCCAAGTTAAAAAATTTAGTGAATTTTTTTACCTAGCGAGAAAAATGGAAACCTTAAGCAAAAGATTTCACAACAAACTTTATAAAATATAAAATTTGATTAAAATGTATGCCTGGGGAAAACAAATTGTGCCTTATTAGATGAAAATTGTGGCCTCTCATAGAATGAAATCGAGCCTCAACAAAAGAAACACAATCCTCCAAAGGAAATTCAAAGCCGCCAACGGTTAAAAGAATACTTCTACCAATGTTGAATCAATTTCTAATAGAAAAAAATGCCTCCTTGCAAATTGAGAATCGGCCTCACAAATTTTAGCAACCAATATTTGAAGGATAAATTACATGCCTCTTTATCAAAAAATTGCCTTCTCCAAATGGCATTCAATCACTGCTGTAAGCCATGAAAAATTGGGGTCTCCACAACAATGTACAATAGCTCCAAGACGATGCCAAAATATGGTGCCTCCAAACACTAGAATATCCAATCGCTACCTCCAAGGTTGAAACACAACCTATGATTTAAATATTTTAGGCCTTAACAATGAAAATGTCGAGTTCTTCACTCCTCACACCTTCAAATCACCTCTTGTGGATTCAAATCGACCTGCAGAAAGAAGAATTTACGACCTCTTATAATAGAATCGTGCCTTCTCAATAAGAAATCGACTCCCAAACTCTTATTGCTAGTGCCAAGAAAATAACACCTCTAATTGGATGTATTGAAAATTAGAAATGCATTGCAGTAGAAAAATACAAAGAGATCACCTTCAAGAATGAATGAAATGTCACTTCAAATCACAAAATGATGCCCCTCAACTCAAAAATCGTGGCATGGAATAGATAAAATCCACACCACAGCCCCTTTTGGAAACCACCGCAACAAAAATAAAAAAATGGCCTTCAAAAATCAAAACCTTCTTCAATCAGAAAATCATGCCCAACTTGATCTTCAAACACCAAATAGAAGTTAAAAACCACACAACAATAGGAAAATGAAATAATTGGAAATGAGGCAATTTTGAAATTTGAAAATGTTTCAATGTCAAAAAAATAAAATAAATGATCTCAAAATATTTGATGAAAACTCTCAAGGAAGGATTACAGAATGGTTGGCTATGATACCATGTTGGTGTCAACCACCTCCCATGAGCACCATCTACAACAAAACACCTTCACGAGATACAAGAGAAGCAAAAGCTATTTCACCAAAACAAATGAATAAATTTGAGATCATTAAATTACATATCGTATAGCCTTTTAAAGGCAAGAAAATATATGACAGGTGGGAAAACTACCCACATGGGAAAAAACCACCTAAGAGATTAACCTAAGTTAAACTTAAATACACTAATAAGATAGAAGACTGGAGTGCATGTAAAAGGTGCATTTTCTTGCTCTTCTCTCTATTATTTTCACATTAGAATAGATTAAAGTATTATGATATTGCTATCAGGATTAAAACATGTAGTTTTCGAGTTAAACTCATTGACCCATGTTTCTTCTTGTTGTACCTATTTTCTTTTTGTACTCTTTTCATTAACTATGAAAATCTGTTAGCCGGGTCGTTAGTAGGCCCTTTATGATTTCTTTTTGTTCACTAGATCCATGTCTGTATAGGATGCTAGTGCATCACTAAAACACCAACGCACAACACTATAGCCCAATTCCCACGTTGTCATCCTCAAATAGTGTGTTGTCTAGTTAGCAGTCTAAAACGTTTTTGGCCAGCTCACCCATTTTTCAAAACACCTACCTTTAGAAGAAGGAAAGTGGTGTGCTTCTTTCCCTTCCTTTTCAATGTCTCTCTCAATCTGTGAAACTGTTTGAGGTAGTTTAGGGTAGTTCATTCCTTGGGACTCTCCCGTGACCTAAAGTATCGAGGGTGACAAGCCCCCCTACTCTAAATTTTTGGTGAACCCAATGTGAAAGTATTGTTTTCATTTCTTAGTGCCAGATATTCTTCTCTCACATCTTGTGTGTGTTATAGACTTATGTGTTGTAAGGCTTTATGAGATTTATGAATCATTCAACAACCTCCAAGCATGTTTTTAGAAGAGGCTTACGACACATATAGAGATGGATCATAAGAAGTTCACTACTAGTCCTACCTTTGAAGAAGTAATTTCAGGAACAAATACAAGTTTTTCTAGCTCTTTTGGGAAACCTCATCAAATTCCTATGCCTCATGTTTCTCCTCATGCTTTGTCTATGGAGGTAGAAAATGTTATCAAAATCCTTATGGTGTGGCTTCTTTCCCTAGATATGAGACTCGAGGAGTTCAAGAAGTACTTGGAAAAATAAAGAAATTTGGCCTAGGAAGGTAAGGTTGTAACTACATTGAGAGCTATGTTATATAAGGATCAAAGAGGTGCATAATTTATTCGGGGCCTTAAAAATATTGTGGACACTCATGTCTGACATATAAGTCTAAAACAACCACTTTCTGAGATTTAGGCTCTGAGGGTGTTGAAATACAAATAGACATCTCAATGTTTAAGGTATCGGTGTACATGGATAAGATTGGTCTTTCTATTGAAACCATGTCTAGTCCACAACTAATCCCCACCTTTAAAGCAATTAAGATACCATTAGGGTTCAATTCTACCACCTTAAATGCCCCTGATAGTGTAGACATGGAAAATTGACCAACACACTTGATCCTGATTACTAACATCGCTTCGTCCTAAATCATACTCTCAGATTATCACCACTTTTTCATCTATTAATTAAATAAATAATTATTTATTTAATTAGGTCTTTCTCCCCTAATGATTAAATTAATCAATTTAATATAATTAAATCATCAATCCCTCTTTAATTAAATAATTCATTTTATTTAGATTAAGTCTTTAAAGTCTTCTTATTAAATTGGATAAATTAAACCTTGTCTAATTTAATCTAACATTATCCCCTTTGGTTAAATAAATCAAAACATTTATTTAATTAAACCCTTCCTCTCAATTTGATTTAAATCAATACATAAATTTAAGTCTAAAGTTGTCACATATCCTAATTCTTTATTAAATTAATTAAAATTTGATTAATTTAATCTTAATCCATGTCATATCCTCTAGAGAATGCAACTTTCACAATAAATCAATTACTTTGATTTATTAAATCTCGTATTTTCCCTCACATGGCATAAAGGAGGAATATTCCCTCAAATTTGAATTCAAATTCAAGTGGGCTCGGTCCTTCCAACAAGGCATTTATTTCACCTTACAAGTCCTTTTGCCTTGAGCCAAGTGGCCATAACTCCATTTTCTTCCTTCTCCAACAAGTCATTTATTGGCACTTTGATCAAAACTTGCACAACCATCAACCATTTAAATCTTGACAAGTGACACTTGGCCATTGGGTGTTGAATGATCCCACATTGCTCAATTTCATTCATTCTTCCAATTTGAAAATCTATAAATGAGAAACTATTCCTCCCATTCTATCATCCACAATTTGAGTAAACTTATTATACTTAATTTCATCTTCAAGTGCATAGCCATTTTCATCTCTCTTTATCAAGTTCTTAGCTAGGTTATGAAGGAATTCAACCAAAGTGGATCAATCATCATCAAGCTTATAAAGGAGTTGGGAAAGGGCCATTTTCTACATGCAATTGACACCAACTCCCCCATGGGATTGAGTGTTTGCATTGCTTAATTATGATTTCATTTATCTTTTATGTCCGTTCTTCATTTTTCCTAATTTTGAGCGTTGTAGATGGATTTCATGGGGAATCTTAGTTCTAACTTGCATATGAACCTAACTATGTGTTTTTTTGTCATGTTTGTGCAATTCTAGGATTGGGGTTCACATTTTGGCGCTAGAAGGAAGGCATAATCAAATATTTTAACACATGTTTTTCAAAATTTTCATTTTTTTTTGTTAACTTTTGTGTCTACAAGAAACTACGCCGCTATCAGTTCAACGGTGCCATATTACACTGCTACCAATTCAGTGAGGCTATATCGCATCACTCCAAACTCCAAACTCAACCACTGGAGTCTTCCCACCCACAAATTTGAATTTCCAAACTGTGTCGTTGTCAGTGGTGCTATATTGTGTTTCTGGAGTTTCTAAACTCCACTGCATTTGCTAACTGTGCTGTTGAGTAACAGTAAAAATTTCAAATTTGATTTTTCTCAACATGTGCCTTTTTGTTTTCAGCTTTTTGAACTATTAACCTATTTGTTGTCTCTATATCTTCTAATTTTAATCATTTTGTAGGTTAGGGCAAGGAGGAAAGAAAAATGGAAGGCTACATAAGGACGTCATTCTTATCTTATACCAAGTGTTTTTAAAGACTTTAGTGTTGTTTAACACTCTTAAGAAATTTGTCATGCTTTATGCTCTAGGGAACACTAAATTTCTTTTTGGGCTCTAAAAAGAACAATGCAATATTTTTTGAATTTTGCAAACAAGGGCTTAAAAAGAACCTTAGAAACAATTTACTAGATTTGGTTTAAGGTTTAACAATTGAACAAGACAAATTCCACATTTTATTTGGTGCTCTAAAAAGAATTCACTTTTGCTTTGTGGGCTTAAAATGAAAAAGTGTTGTTTTGTTTTGTAATTATTTACTCAGATTAATATCATCAAAAGGACGTATGTGCTTATCTCATACCTCATGGAGATCTTGAGAATCAAAAGCTCTTTTGGTGATCTTAAGTTGAGTAAAGTAATTGCCTCCACATTTCATTTTTGGATTAAAATTGAACCAATCTTGCGAGTGTGAGCGTGGTATATTGCGAGTGTTCTCCCTTTTTTTTTCAACAAAGGTCGATTGAACAATGAGATATGCTTCCTTTCTTTTATTTATCTTAGTGGGATTGCCTTGTGGGAAAAAGTAATCACCAAGGGAACAACCCAATCGGGAACATACTAAAGCCAAGAAACTTCCACCCGTGATATAAGTGTGGATATTGGAACAAAGGCCAATATCACGAGGATTATTTTGACGAGAAGTGAAGTAATGGTCTCTCGCTGCATGGGTAGTACCCCATGACCGGAATTCCCACATTAAAACCCCTTGTTTAAAAAATGCCAAAATCCTATCTATTTATTGGTGCAAAAGGTCATGTCCTTTGAATCCGCCCCACATATACATGCGGTTCTATTGTAAAGATGCAAAGTATACCATGGGAGATTCATGGGTACTGATGCTTGATTGACCTGAGAAGTGAGTGCATTGTAATGGGGAACCTGTGTGGTCAAGCATCTAATCATCCACACTGAATATGCGCAGCTAGATTTATCCAAGTGGGAACCCAAAAAATATTGTCTTTTCAGCCTAGGGATTATACATGTTCTCGAAATGAAAAGACATTGGTTGGATCTAAAACATTGGTAAACGAACATTCACAAAAGCTTCAAAATTGCAAACCCTTTGGAGGAAAAAAATACCCTTGATGAATCCATGTGCTCTTGCTTACCCTGGGGATTCCATCCCTAGAGGTTTCTAAGTGCTTGGGTTTAATCATCATTTGTTTTCACTAAAGTCAACATAGGAAATTGTGCTCTTGAAACCTTGATTTTCACATAATGGACCTTTTCGAATGAAAAGGAATTGAGGCATAGACATTTAGTTTGAAATCATAATCAAGAAATTGGTTTTGATAAAAAGGAACTCATTAAGCAAAGATAAAGACAACTGGACCTCACACATGTGTTCTCTCAAATGATTTCCCATAAAATCAAAATCCAAAAACCGAGGTTCAAGAAGATTAGTCCAAAAGCTCATGTGAAGCATCTTGAAATGCTTCTTGAAGTTTGAGAAAGATTGGTATATAATTTTTACAAGAAAGCTTCAAAGAACAATCCAAGTTTGTATGAGTTCTATTATCAACATAATCCAACTCTTTTTCAAAAGTTTTCTTTTCTCACATAGGAAGTATGGCATGTTCTTCAACACCGAGGTTTTGTAAGAAAGAGTCTTGTCTAGGTCAAGTCTAGGATCAAAATAATCACTCTCATCCATTCCTCAATTCTCAAAATCATATATCATCTCACCAACAAAATCTTGAGAAATTTGAAACATCATTCATGCTAAACTATTAGGCAAAATCAAAATCACCTTGTTTGACTTAATACACTTAGTCAAATTATCAGTCCTCTTGAACGAATTTACCTCTAAGATAACGCAGCTTCCTAAAGTGTACAAGTTCATGATAAATTTTATTGGCTTAACACACTTAGTCAATTAATTCTCTTATACAAGTTTTCTCTAGGCTGACACAACTTCCTAGTGTTTACAAGTTCGCCATCATCTTGTTTGGCTTAACACATTTAGTCAAACTATCCTTAAATCAAAACCAAATCAATTCAATCCCTAAAAAGTTCAGAATCTCCCCCAAAGGTTCTTCAATAGTTTCACTCATACGCATCATCCATCTTCCATTTGTCTCATCCCCATCATCAATTTTGATCCTTAGACTTTCCTAGTTCTTCTCCTTTTGTGCCTAAGATTAAGATCAAACAATCTTTGTTTTATGGTTGAAATAAGATCACAACACAAGAGAAACATGGAAATCACTAAGGAAACATCAACTTCAAGTGACCTAAGTCAAGCGACCTCTAAAGTAAACCTTGCAGGTTCAAGAAATCCCCCAAAATACTCCTCTTTGTCATCACAAAAACCTCAAGAGGAAGGCTATGTAGAGGACATAGCCGATAATGACTTGGGAATGATGCAAGAGGAAATAACTAAAATGGTTCGGAATCATGAGAATCATAGAATCTTTAATGCCTAGTTGAAACTTAATCCTTGTATATATGCATGTGCTAAAGAAAGAAAGGGACAAACTCCCTTCTGAATTTGACGTGAGTACCAATGTAGAAAGGTCTCTTGCGAGCATACCCCCAATGTCACTTCCAAAAATCACTCAGGAGATTCCCCAAATCATATCAACAATCGCTTTGACCCCACCAACTATTAACAAGGGAAGCACCATGTTTCACGAACTACAAAAGCATCGCCTTGTAAAAAATAGAGAGGTGAATATCAACACCTTATCGGATAACTCTATCCTAGTGAATTAATTAAACGTGTATGTTCCACTTACTCCCTATAATCATGCAAACTCATCCTCATTCCATGTAACACCAACCTATCTGTTGAACATACAAAATTCTCACCCCATGATTTCGCAAGGAGAAGGTGGGTTATTCGCGACAAGGGGATTCATTGATCCACCCTCGTCATAAATTTTCCAAGGGAACACACCACCATTCCCTCCATTACCTCTGACATACGTATCACCATTTGGGTTGGGCCTTCCCCCCTACCTGTCACCAATTTACCTAATCAGGGCAATCTAACCATCACATCAAATCCCCTCATTTTTCTAGTAGTATCACAACAATAGATGGCAACCATTCAAGCCACTACAATGGTCAACACATCCACCAGTCCCCAAATCTCTCAAATCATGGTCTCCCAAGGACTAAGCATATCGATCAAACCACCCACAACCCAAGTATCGATCACCAACACAACCCCTCTTCTCACCACAATGGTCAACACCATTCCCAATCCACCGTCAGTTCCACCAAAAGCTAACATGATGAATTCATTCACCACCATGATTCAAGAAATCCAAAAAGCCACCCACCAAAGGGTACTTCAACAAAACCAACAAGCTGCACAACAAGCTGCTCAGCAAGCGCAAGCACAATTAGCCGCCCAACAAGTTGTACAAGTTGCACAAGCTGCATAAGCCCGATAAGCCACACAAGCTATGCAAGCGGTACAAGCAGCCCAACAAGCACAAGCTCAAGCTCAAGCCCAATACCAGGCTCAACAAGCACAATCACAGTACCATGTACAACTGCAAGCAATCCATCAACAAGCATACCAACAAGCCTTGCAAGATTTTCATGCACAAAAACAAGCTAAACAACAAGCTTTTTTGGCACAACAACAGCTAGACCAGCAACAAGATTTATTGGTGCAACAACAGCTAGACCAACAACAAGCTTTGTTGGCGGAATAGTAGCTAGATCAACAACAAGATTTGTGGGAACAACAACAATAGGACCAACAACAAGCTTTGTTGGAGCAACAACAATAGGACCAAAAACAAGCATTGTTGGCACAAATGTGGGCATATCAACATGCCTTAAACACACAACAGAGCTTGCAGAAAACCCCCACCAATACCCCTCTTGTCAATCAAACACCACAAACTCCTCAAAACACATTCATCCCACCTCCTGATCCACAAAATGATGTTGCAACACAAATCAAACTACTCTCGCAGCAAGTGTTAGACCTCTAGTCACAAAAATCAACCTGAATGTCAAGCAATTTGTGCCCCTATCCATTTGATAGATGTCTTACAATGGTACAATTCCCGAAGGGATTTGAAATCCCCAAATTCAATAAATATAATGGGACTGGAAACCCTGAAAGTCATGTTAGGGAGGTTCAAGTGCATTGCATGGAAGTGGCATACGATGGCACATATCTAGTGCAACTATTCCCTCAGAGTCTGACTGGTCTTGCCATGGAATATTTTTCTTGCCTACCCACAGGAATCAAAACATTCCAAGAAATTCTGATGCATTCCTCAAAAACTATGCATTCAAAATGGGTACAAATATTATTCTGGAGGAACTATTAGCACTAAAACAAAGAAAAGGAGATCTATTCACCTCCTTCTTGTAAAGATGGCGATCCAAGGCTAACCAGAGAAAGTGGACCATGCCAAAAGAGCAACAAGTTTGCACAATCATAGCCAATCTGGATGAAAACTTTGTGTTCTATTTAAAAATGCAATGCATTACGATATATGATCAATTGATCCCAAAGGCGCTCAACATCAAAAGAGTCCTTATTGTGCTAGGGGGCACATCGACGTTTCTTGCACAAAAGGATAACCACCCATCTATTAGTTATAATGATAAACCTCGCACATGGTCAAGGAACCAAAATGTCACAAAGGAAGGAGTGGTTGATGCTAAGGTTGTCGTCAGTGCTCCCAAGCAAAATAGTCAAGCCCATCATCAACCATAGAATCACAACCACAACCATATGCAAACTAATATGGTGGCACAACAACAACCGATTCTAAACACTCAAATTAATAACCTGAACAATCAAGGAGCAACACCTCCCCGAAACAAGTATCCTCCCAAGTGGAAGTTCACAACCTTGGAGAGTCAATTGAATCTATAATGAAGAAGTTGGTTAAAGAGAACCTTATCAAAATTTCCAATTCTGAGAAATATGCAGAACCCATGACAAAACCACCATGGTACAACGAAAACCTCCTTTATGATTTTCACAAAATCAAAGGGCACACAACCTTAAATTGCATGAGATTGATAAAAAATCACCCAGGATCTTATTGAGGACAAAATCATAAATATCAAACAACCCACTAGAAATCAAGACCACAAAATATACACGAATCCGATGCCTAATCATAATCAAGGAAATAATCAAGGAAATAACCAAGGGAACAATAAAGGGAAAAAAAATTATGTTAGTGCAAATCTTGTATACGAAGACAACATTGCATGCACAGATGAAATGGTCACTGTCATTAGCATCAAAGGAGCCAACACTGATTGTGGAGTCACCACACACAATGGAAAGGTTACTATGGCAAGGGAATCATAGCCATCTAAGACCCCCATATCGAATCCAAAAGATTCTCCCTATGATTATAACATCATTGACCAACTAAAAATAACCACAGCTCAGGTCTCCATCATGGAGTTACTGAAAATTTCCATCGCCCATAGAACAATCCTTAATGAAGCATTAGTTGTGTCCACTGTCTTTGTTAACCTTGATACAGAAAAATTAGAGGCTATGGTTGGTAACATCATCACCCCAAATCTCCTCACCTTCTCTGATCAAGACTTTCCTGCCCAACCATCTCACAATCGTGCACTTCACCTTCAGGTGCTGGTTCACAAGAAAAAGGTCAAAAGGGTCTTGGTGGATGGAGGTGTGGGCCTCAATATTTTTTTGCTTAAACTCATAAAGAATTTGGGAATCTTAGAGGACTCCATCGATAAAAACAAAGGCATCACCATCAGAGCATATGATGATCAATAAAGAGTGTCTCAAGGCACTACCAAGATCCTCATCCAAGTAGGGCCAACTACCATGGAAACCACATGTCAGGTCCTCGACCTTGATTTTCCCTACAATATCCTCCTAGGATGCCCATGTATCCATGGGATGAAGGCGATCACCTCAACATTTCACCAATGTGTAAAATTTTCATATCAAAATGAGGAGGTCACAATACATGGTGATCTAGAGCCATTTTCCCATTGCAAAAACTTGGAAGCCAAGTTTTACAAATTTCCCCAAGTACCAAAAAATGATGAAGGCCCATCCACTCCCTATATAGATCCATCTAACCTCACCTCCACTTCTGCGATAGAGACACCCTCCATCCCTGATATATTCGACATCAAGCTCATGATCCAGGACAATGGGTGTGGATATTACATAATGAAGAAAAATACTTTTGTTGTAGGAGAGTTACCACAATCTCCTAGGTTACACGGGCAACCTCAATCAATTGAAACACCTATCCACACATTTAGGGAAAACCCTTATAGATTCTACCATTGGGGGGATTTAAGTTGGGAAAATGTGGATAAAATAGAAATTTTAAGCATGCTATACCAAGATGAAAGGCCCACACCCACCGTACCCATGGATGAAGCTAGTAGAGGATTGCAAATCATGCTTGGTATGGGCTACAATAAAAATGAAAGCCTTGGAAAGAACAATGATGGATGACTAGAGCCAATCATTGTATAAAGATGAATGAGAAATCTTGCCCTCGGATGTACCCCTCCAAGTATAACAATACGTGGTAGAGGTACCCCTACTAGAGCAGTCAGGTCTCCTCCTCAGTTATCGACAGTCACCCTTCAACTACCCGTATCAACAGGTCTACCCCTAGATAATTTCACCTTCAAAATAACTGATGTCTGTAGTAGTAGTGATGATGAGGATACCATAACAGGCCTTCCCATGCTTTTTGAAGATTCCTCCTCACCCATGATTAGTGCCTCACCCGCTGAGTCAGGCCGCCAAACTCACAAAATAAACCTAGTTTACCCACAACTTATTGACTATGACCAATGAGGACCACCAGTTCTAGATACATTCAAAAATGATGAGGCACTCTCAAAATTCATGGACTAAGGGATAAAGTGCCATATGGATATCAAAAAGTTGGGTTCAACATCACACTAGACACACAGGCCTATTATGGGGAGACGATTGAGTCCTTTAGTCACAAAGGCAAAAGAATGAGAATAAGATCAAGGTCATTGAGTGAAAAGCACACTATGGCACTCTCTAACCAAATAATAGTAAAAATAAAGAACACATCCAATGGAAAAAATCTTTTTGAGGCACCTAAGGATGAAGGATTCAATCTCCCCCCTACTACACTTCATCAAGAGAAATCATCAGTCTTAGCAGAACAGTGCAATCCTGTCAATCTGGGAACAAAAGTAACGCCACACATCACCTTCTATGTTGAATCACTTCTGATAGAAGAATAAGAACTATTGGCTTCATTTCTAAAAGAAAGAAAGGTGAACTTCACATGGGCCTATGCCAACATGTCAGGTCTCGATCCAGAGGTTGTGGTTCATCACTTGGTTGTTTACCCAAGAGAAAATCCAGTAAGACAAAAATTAAGAAAGATGCACCCTTAGATAGCCTTTCTAGTCAAGGTGGAATTACAGAAACTCTTGGATGTCAGATTTATACACCCAATTGATTATCTAGAATGGGTGTCAAATCTTGTGCTAGTTTCAAAACCAAATGGGGGCATCTATATCCGCACTGACTTTAGAGACCTAAACAAAGTGTGTTCTAAGGATGATTTTCCACTACCCAACATTGATATGATAGTGGACATGACGATCGGACATGAGATGCTATCACTGATGGATGGATTTTCATTGTACAATCAGATTATGATAGAAAAGGAAGACTGACATAAGACAACATTTACATGTCCATGGGGCACCTACTACTAGAACATGATGCCATTTGGGCTAGAGAATGCAGGAGCGGCATATGAAAGGGCCATGACACTAATTTTTAATGACATGATTCACAAAACTATGGAAGATTATGTGGATGATATATTGGCCAAGTCAAAGAAAAGACAAGATCACATATCAGCTCTAATTTCCATCTTTGACAGATTCGAGATGTACAAGGTTAGACTTAACCCCAAGAAATGCGTCTTTGGGGTGCAATCAGGAAAAATCCTGGTATATATAGTATCAATGAGAGGAATAGAAGTGGATCCCACCAAAGTGAAGGCGAGCCTTCACATGGAAGCACCTAGGACACTAAAATAGCATAGAGGTGTACAAGGCAGACTCCAATCCATCTGGAGATTCATAGCATAGCTGGCGGATAAAAGAATTCTATACTCTCATCTACTCCATAAGGGAGTAACATACAAGTGGGATGACAAGTGTGATTGGGTGTTTAGTAAAATCAAAGAATATCTACTTACGCCACCAGTGTTAATGCCACATACTCTAGGAAAGCCATTGATCCTATACATCTCAGCAACCATGGCGGCTCTTGGTGTTGTATTAGCTCAACACGATGAAAATGAAAGAGAGAGAGAAATATACTATATCAGTAGAACTATGGTGGGACATGAGCTAAAATATACCCCCATTGAAAAGGATTGTTTGCAAGTTGTATTTGCAGCACAAAATTTCAAACACTCCATGTTAGCTCACCAAATCAAGCTGATTGCAAAGATAGACCCACTCAAATACCTGCTTTCTAGAGCCACCCTCATAGGAGAGAAAACCAAGTGGGTCATGATATTGACGGAAAATGACATTGAGTATGTGAAGTGCAAGGCTATCAAGGGACAAGTAATTGTAGATCAACTAGCAAAAGATCCTATTTATGTAGAGAATCCACTCATTTCAGAATTCCCAGATGAATCAATATTCAACCTAAGTGTTGCAGACCACTAGAAGATGTATTTTGACATATCTCACATGCAACATAGATTAGGGGCAGGAATTTTATTCATAGATCCCCAAGGAGACTACATACCCAAGTCTTACAAACCGTCATTTCCATACTTGAATACCATAACAGAGTATGAGGCTATCGTCATCGACTTAAGGATTGTAGTACAATGGAAGATCATGGCTTTAAAGGTATATGGGGACTCTAAGATCATAATCAATTAGGTAAATGATGAATATCAGACAAAGGATGATAAGCTAACTCCATACAAGAATTTAGTCGAGAGCCTCAAAAAGTTATTCATTGATATCACATTTGAACAATTACCTAGAGAAAACAACAAATTAGTGAATGCAATGGCGACAATTGGGTCACTCTTGGAAATCTCGTGCAACATCCCAAAGCAAGAATTCTTGGTAGAGCAGCTTCTCGTACAAGCATTCGAGGTACCAAAGTCTGAATTTATTTGTGAAATCATTGGTTTCGGTGATCCCTGGTATCATGAAATTTACACCTACTTCACAATAGGAGTCTTACCTGCTGATATAACCCCAAACCTCAAACAAGCCTTCATTAAAAAGTCAACCCGCTTTTTCATCCTAGTAGAAACCCTTTATCGTAGGAGTATTGAAGGAACCTTGTTGCGTTGCCTAAACCTTGAGGAAGCCCTAGCTACTCTAATCGACGCACACAATGGCACTTGCGGTTTGCACTCGAGTAGTATGACCTTGGCCAAGAAGTTGCTGAGAACTGGGTACTATTGGCCAACAATGGAAAGAGAGGCACACAAATTTTTTCAGAAAGTGTTTATAGTGCCAGCAGCATGGAAACCTTATCCATGCACCAGCTCAAGAGCTTCATCCTATTATTACACCGTTGCCCTTTTCACAGTGAGGGCTTGATCTCATCACAAAAATCACACCCACCTCATCTAACGACCACAAATTCATCATCACCACCACATAGTACTTCACAAAGTGGGTCGAAGCAATTCCCCTGACATACATAATGGGAAATCAAATATCCAAGTTCATCCTAAACTACCTCATTTGTCGATATGATGTTCCTCAAGCTATTATCTCAGGTAATGGGACAACTTTCAAAAACCATGATGTTCGTGACTTATGTGAAAAATTCAAAATCCAACATCGCTTTTACACTCCATACTATCCCCAAGGAGATGACCAAGTAGAAGCTACAAATAAAACCATCTTGAAAATCCTTAAAAAGATAGTCAATGATGATGGTCATGACTAGCATCTATAGCTAAATCCCACCTTATGGGCCTATTACACCAACATTCACACCCCAAAAGGTGCCACACCATTCTCCCTGGTCTATGGATCAGAAGCCATCCTATCCATTGAGATCGAGCTCTTGTCATTAAGGATATCACAACAAAACTTCATTACAAATGAGGAATATCGGGTGTGAAGGTTAAATGAGCTGGAATTATTAGATGAACGACGCATGGATTCCCTCAACCATCTATAATTTTTTTAGAACTGCCTAAAGTGTAGCTACAACAAGAAGATCATGAGACTCACCTTCCAATTTGGCGAACTTGTGTTGAAGGAGAACCAAAAGAACATGCCAAACCCAGATAGCAAAGGTAAATTTGAGCCAAACTGGTTGGGACCTTTCATTATCATGACAAGCTATAAATCAAGGGCATATCAGCTGCCAACACTAGAAGGCGAACCTTTGCAGGAGCCCATGAATAGCTCCCATCTCAAAAAAAATTATGCCTAAAATATTTCAAGGTATAAAACCAAAAAATACAAAAAAAAGAAGAAAATGTATTGAAAACAATAAATAAAAAAATTGTCCTCTAGTGAAAACCACTTCGGTGGCGCTTTGGACAAGTACCTTGGTGAAAACTTGGAAAACATGCACCAAGCATAAATAAACCACTCTTGATCCACCAGGATCTTCACAACCTACTCTATTCACTCACTTATCCATTACATTCCATCTACCCTTCCATCATCCGTTCATAACCATACCATAGCCTGATCTTGCGCTTGTATCATGTTCCACCCTAGTACTACTTGGCATATTCCTAAGGTCAATTTGTTTTTCCTTTATCGAATTATTCTATCGTATTATGCTGGGGGCATGTTCCTACACCTGCATTGGATTGGATTCATGTATATTCTGGTGATCTTCCTTAAAATCAAAAAATCCAAAAACATTCAAAAAATCATATCAAAATCCAAAACATGTCAAAATTTTTTTTAAAAAATCAAGTTAGTAGAGTCATCATTGTCAGCCAAACTACGTCATCTCTGAGCTTGAATGTAGGTAAGGTTGATCTTTTATCATCCCCTGAGATAATTTAGGTCAGTCCTTAGGCATCCGTCACAATCTGGCAATCTGTTTTCCCATCTATCTTTTCATCAATCAAGTCTATCATCAGTCAAACTACATGGCCTCTATGTGTATAAAATAGGTAAGAATAATTTATGGATAAGCTCCGAAGACCCCTAGGATAGGTCTTTAAGTTAGTCTCTTCGTCATAAATCTTAAAAATCCAAAAAATTGGAAAATCTCAAAATCCCAAAAACAGCCTCAAAACATTTGAAAAAAATCCAAAATGGTGCACCCATCTCATATCACTTTCACCCGCAATAATCACCATTCATAATAAATCAATCATCACCTTCATCCTTTGGTGAGTCATTTAGAAGCAAGTCTACCAGGTTCCAAAGTGAACACCTAATTGTCAGAATTCGCAAGTTCAGGTCAGTAAGCAAGCAAGTTGATCAACTCAGAGTATCAATAGCTTATCATTCAATCAATCTCATCAAAACCTTGATCAAAACATGTCCTAGGATGCATCCTTCCCATGATGGAAATGAGCATCAGCTACCCCACTCAAGTTTAGTCTTGGCTAGCAGTATGAAGAACATTATCTTGTTTGTTTACTTTGTCCTTTCTTTAGATTTATTTTTTTGTGCTCATTCCAAGGACCTCTCGATGATGCCTAAATAAAATAGTTTTAGAGAGAAAGGAATGGGGAAAAATTCATTATCTTTTTATCTACTATGCTCTTAGGATACTTTTGTAAAATAACTTAGTCATACATGCTTTGCTTGGTTTGTAGGGAGGGTGTTTTAGATATCTTGTTGACCACATAGGAAGGCTTTCTTTTCTATTTTTTGGTCTGAGATGCCTAGAATGTCTGAACTACATCTTGAATGAGGTTATGTATGCTAAGTTTGAGCAAGGATACTCCTATCTGATTGTTGATTCAAATTTCATCACACTAGGTACCACGCCATCCTGATTCTTTATAACTTGATGCATAGTACCTAAGTGTGCTATCAAGAATAAAGTAATCGGCCCATTGAAAATCCTGACTCCTAGTAAGAAAATCATCATCATAATGACTTGTTGGATCTATTTTCTTCTATCTTCTTTCCATACTAACATGGTATCATGACAGTTAATTAGAACATCACTAATGCATTTTCCCTGCATCCATAAAATCATCAGCATAAATGCATATCATATCATATAGATCATACTGCATCATATCATCTCACATTACCATCATCTCAAGTTATCAAGAATAATATATATTTTTTATTCCAAGTATCTTAAGAAGTCATTGCATTACATTAATTTCACATCATACATTACATGAATCATTAAAGACATAATAAAAATCATTAACATCCATTATCATTACATTAATCATTTTCATATCATTTACATAATCATTTACATATTGTATATCCATCCGATTGTCATCAAAATGCATAGAAAAGTACAAAAAGAAATGCCTCCATAATCATCATGTAGAAACATACATCATAAACATAAATCATTTCATAAACATCTCATTGCACATAGGAAATTAAAAATGCATCCATACACCATACATCTTAGAATATCTCATAAGTAGACCATCTCATATATATCATCAAAATAATACAACTATCATTATGCGAAATTGGATCAAGTGTATATGATACAGTACGGGCAATAATCAGAGCCCATGGATCAAAAATGGAAAGAATATTTGATATCGAAGAGCTAGCCTTGTTGGTTGTGCACCTCCCCCTGTAGCCTCTTACCATGATCCTCGGGAGGCTTCATCCCTGTTAGCTGTGAAAAATCTGGCACCCGACTTGCCGGTGAAACTGCCTACCTATAGTGTTGTTGATAGTACTCGGCCTCCCTAATCACCTCCTGATATGCTCTCAATGACACTATCTGACCCTAGGCAGATGAGGTTGTTCTCTCAACTTGTCACCTCTGACCGATCTCCTGATCCCTCTCAGTCTAGGCTGGGTCACTCTCAGCATTGACTATCAAAATCTACTACCTCACCTCATCTCTCTTTGTCGTCAAAATTTGTATCTACCCCTGAAGCTACTAAATCAAGGCATCCCTATAGTCTAGTTGTTCAAGTGGCTAATGTGGTAGTGCCTGGTTGCGTGGTGGTACCTAGTCCTGTGGTAATTCTTGGTCCCATGGTAGTAGCTGGTCTTGTGGTAGTACCTAGTCTTGTGGTGGTGCCTAGTCCCTTGGTGGTTTCTAATGTGGAGGAGGGCCATCTCCTCCCCTATCCCCATCACCATATTTGTCCCTGTCACCTCTACCTCCTCATCCCCTGCCTTTACCTGCAGACCTACCTCTCGACCATCGTAGCGGAAGAACTATGATCATAACTATCAAATGAAGAGGAGGCCTAAACCAAGCTCTATAAGCCTATGTGACCCCTGCATCTACTGACCCCTGGTCATATGGCCATGGCCTAGCCACGAGCCGCCTAAACGAGGATACTGCCTCTGATGTTGGAATCGGTTGGCCCCATGCTATCTCTCTCATGCCACGGGTGAAGATCGCCATGTACTTATCATCCAGCCTATCTTGAACCTTGCCAAACTGTCGAGCCACCTTGTCTGCAAGGTACAACTCTATCATAGTGTGCTCACAGCCTTGCATCCACCTGTCCTAATGAGAAAATAATAGTTGTTTGTGATCGTTGTACCACAAGCCTATTCCCATCCAAGGCCTATAAACAAACTCTCACATATCGTCAAGTACCTGTCACCAGTGGGAAATGCCTCCTTTACCTATGTGGATGAAGTAGATCTGGGCTCCCCCATACCGCCAAATGACAAGATCATCATTGTCTAGAACAATCAGTGTAACAAATGGATGGAGCATTGGAATCCCCTCCCATGCCCAGATGTGTAGTAAGGTGACCTCGACCCCGATCGCCCTACTATCAAGGTATGCAAACTCGTGGATGTCCCTATATAGTGAAGCCAACATGACTGGCCCCCATGCAAAGCACTCTCATCAGATGACTATCAGCTCCCAAGCTAACCCCCAACCTAGATTGAAGTATTGACCCCATCGATCTGGTGCCACTAGACTTGAAATTATGGCTACAAAAATCAATCTGTAGGTGGGAACTATGCCCCGGTACCTCTCCAAGTCTATCTATCCCTTAGAAAAGTAAATCTCATCAACACCCATCACATCATAGTAGGCATCCCTACTAGCATCTGGATCATAAATAACTCTCACTCCATCGATAGGCAGTCGTAGGATGCGCCAAACATCCTCGAGAGTAACAGTCACCTTACTAGTAGGAAGGTGGAAGGTGGAGGTCTCACTGTGCCATCGCTTCACCAAAGCTATCATCATCCCCAAGTCGGTCAGAACAAGATAAACGTACGCAACAAACCAAAGGTCGAGCATACCAAGCTGCTCTTGAAGGAATATATGTGCATACCCTGTAATCTACAGAGTACCAAACATTTATGCTCCCTCGAATGAAGTATGTTAAGGTCCTCTTACATATGGGAAACCATTGTGTCAAGTCTCGTAAAAAAAATATGCCTCCTGAGTCGGCTTTTCGCATCTGAAACAACAAATGCGATGTTGCTTGCAAATGTGACACTGTTTGCAAATGCGACACTATTTGAAAAGTTCCAAACTACGTCGTCGCGATGAAGTATGACAAATTATAAACTCCAAGTCTATCGCATAGTCCAATTTGCATGTGCGCTGAGTTTGGCATGAAACCCTAGTTCCAAACTATGTCACACGGTCCAATTTGCATGTGCGATTGAGTTTGGCATGAAACCCTAGTTCCAAACTATGTCGCACGATCCAATTTGCATGTGCGGCTAAGTTTGGCACAAAACCCTAATCTCCTAACTAGTCCACAGTAGTGCTATTCGCATATACAATAGTTTGAGGCCACACAACGCCGATTAAGCATTTGTAGTGGTGCTATATAGTGCCACTTGACCTAAACCCTATTAAATGCACGTAAAACAATAAAACCAAAATTTGAGATAGGGGACATACCATGGGTCCTACGTTAGCTAGCTGCTGATGCACTCGTATCCTCTTTGACATGTGCTTGGGAAGCTATCATTGTGCTAACTGCTATCTTGACCAAAAATCAGAGCTCAAAATGCAAAAGTTTCAAAAGGCTAAGTGTGCAAATGAATTGAAAGTGACCTCTCAAGGTCTATTTAAGTTTTTAAATTAGGGTTTTGTGATCTAATTTGACCATCCAGCTAGGGTTTCATCCCTCGATCCTATTTTTGTCCAACCGAGGACCATGTGGCATCTTTTTTGGCATTTTAACACATTTTTTGACATCCAAGTGCATTTTTGGATCTGTCGAGCACCTTGTCCTCTTTTTTTGCGAGATCATCCAAAAACCAAAATTATCATCTGATCTCTTGAGGGGGCAACATATCAACATAATCTTTTTGCTGGGGCAACAGTGGGGCATTCAAAAAAATCAAGAAATTTTGAACTTTGATCATAGCAGTTTATTCTTTGAACCAATACAACAAGTGCATTGTTTCAGAGAGGGGAAAAATGTAGACATGGAAAATTGACCAATCACTTGATCCTGATTACTAACATCACTTCATCCTAAATCATACTCTCAGCTTATCACCACTTTTTCTTCTCTTAATTAAATAAATCAATATTTATTTAATTAGGTCTTTCTCCCCTAACGATGAAATTAATCAATTGAATTTAATTAATCCTCAATCCCTCTTTAATTAAATAATTCATTTTATTTAGATTAAGTCTCTAAAGTCTTCTTATTAAATTGGATAAATTAAACATTATCTAATTTAATCTAACATTATCCCCTTTAGTTAAATAAATCAAAACATTTATTTAATTAAACCCTTCCTCTCAATTTGATTTAAATCAATACATAAATTTAAGTCTAAAGTTGTCATATCTCCTAATTCTTTATTAAATTAATCAAACCTTGATTAATTTAATCTTAATCTATGTCACATCCTCTAAAGAATTCTACTTGCACAATAAATCAATTACTTTGATTTATTAAATCTCGTATTTTTCGTCACATGGCATAAAGGAGGAATATTCTCTCAAATTTGAATTCAAATTCAAGTGGGCTCGGTCCTTCCAACAAGGCATTTATTTCACCTTACAAGTCCTTTTTCCTTTTGACAAGTGGCCATAACTCCATTTTCTTCCCTCTCCAACAAGTGATTTCACTATTTTGAAATTCCACCTAATGTCATTTATTGGCACTTTGATCAAAACTTGCACAACCATCAACCATTCACATCTTGACAAGTGGCACTTGGCCATTAGGTGTTGAATGATCCCACATTGCTCAATTCCACTCATTCTTCAAATTTTAAAATCTATAAATGAGAGACTCTTCCTCCCATTTTATCATCCACAATTTAAGTAAACTTATTAAAATCAATTTCATCTTCAAGCATAACCATTTTCATCTCTCTTTATCAAGTTCTTAGCTAGGCTATGTAGGAATTCAACCAAAGTGGATCAATCATCATCAAGCTTAAAAAGGAGTTGGGAAAGGGCCAATTTCTACACACAATTGGTACCAACTCCCCCATGGGATTGAGTGTTTGCATTGCTTAATTAGGATTTCATTTATCTTTTATGTTTGTTCTACATTTTTCCTATTATTGAGTGTTGTAGATGGATTTCATTGGGAATCTTAGTTCTAACTTGCATATGAATCTAACTATGTGTTTGTTTGTCATGTTTGAGTAGGTCTAGGATTGGGGTTCACAGATGGAAATCCTAGATTCCATGCTTGTCTAGGTGTTGGGGTCTCTACTAGAATAGGGGTTGGTGGATCCTATTGCTTCTAGTGGAGGTTTTCCGGTCATGGTTCATCTTTTGACCCTAACTTAAACACCTTGTTATAGAACATGGGTCGGATGCAAAACCATCAAGTAAATCTATCTAGTGCTACTTCTCAACCTATCTTTCAACTTTTATTTTATCACAATCATTTATCTATTGCTATTTTAAACACTCGCTTCCCTCAGGGGATGGAAATTTTGAAATTTGAAAAATATAGCGATTATGGAGACCCTCAAATGAACACTTCAGTATTTAATGCTATGTACACTGATTTATTCGATAACGATTCTCTAATAGCTAAAAATTTTCCTAGATCCCTTAAGAACATTTCCCTTTAGTGGTACTATTCCTTATCAGATAAATCTATTTTCTCATTTGATCAGTTGGTAAACTAGTTCCTCCAGCAATTCTAGGTTAATATCGGGTTGAAGATGACCTTTTTAGATCTCATCCAATGTAAGCAAGGGGACCAAGAGAAGGTGACTAATTTTATCCCTTGATATCAAGTGTGATTCTCTCAAATTTCTTACCCTTTATTGGACTCAGATGTGCAGAAGGTTTTCATTGGAAACCTATAAAAGTCATGGTAAGAGAAGTTTTCCTTAATGAAATATCCTTATTTTGCAAACCTATGTGTCACATTGTGTGAGTACTAGTAGATGGTAGCTCATTTTTGGGGCTTTTCCTCATGCTCCCATTTTGATAGCTAATATGTAGTGTTTCTTTCTAGAAAAAATAAAGTTGTGAATGTTGTGGCTACACCCAAAGATAAAGGTTTGGAGTGCAATAAACACTTTACAAAGCTACTAGATTCCTATACTATTGTGTTAAGGAATTTATTACAAGATAAAGTTCTAACATTTCCATAACCCCAACCTCTAATGGAGCACTATCCTGATTGGTATGACGAGCACCTATTCTGCCAATTCCATCAAGTACATAGACACAATATCGAGTGATGCATGTGTCTGCATCATAAGATCTAGGACCATATTAATGATGGGACTATCTATATCCATGGAAAGAAATAGAATTCTAATAAACCTCTAGAAAAGGCTAACAATGAATTACAAATCTACACTAATCCATTTCCATCTCATTCTAAAAACTTGGTAATTCAATTTTCTACATCATTTGAAGTAGTTCCATTCAAGTACATGAAAAAGGGTTTCATTCATGCATACGCCTCCCCTCGAAAATGCAAGTGTTACACCTAACATAACATACACCTCACATGATGAGCCTCTCAATAAGGAGCTCTTCCCTTTCTACATCCCCGCCCAAATCAATCGAAATTTTGTAATTGGAATTTTAATTGATTTGACGAGTTGGATTAATGGGGTAATGGAGGAGATTTTTCATAAATGGTTGGCATAGGGAGAAGTATGAAGAGTTGGAGACGACCCTTAATACACATGATGGACTCTCATTTTATCCTTTATTTTATGTTTCTTTGTCAATCTTGGTAGGACCAAGGTTGTCGCTACTTCATTTTATATCATTTCAGAGTTTGACTTGTTTCGAGTTAGGTTGGGTATTCCTTGGCTAACCTCTGTGAATGGCATCACCTCTATGGTTCATAAATTTTTGAAATTCATTAATGAAGGGTATGTGCATGAAACCAGTTATAAATTATTGGTGTCACATGGGGGTTTTTCACTAGATCACTTTTGGCTTGCCCCAGTCGGACCACTCCCTCCAAGGGGATATTTTATTTATAAGGTTTATATTAAGTATACGACTGGGGGCTCAGTGTTGAATTTTATTTATCTAGCATCCCCCTATGCAATATCTATGAAGACTTCCATAATCACGTAGTAGAAAGTTGCTTCTTGTTCTTGAAAAACGTAGAAGGAGAAGCTTTCTCTCTCTCAAGGGACTTCCTCTTCTTTTGTATCATTTGTTCCTACTTTTTCTTCTAACCCTAATATGGCCCATTGAACTTTCTGTCTTGCCCATGGTTCCTAGACCCATTGTCTATGGATTAAAGGGGAAAGGTCCTCATGGGGTTGCTCTTGTGCCTCAACCTCTATGGCCTCCTACTACTTATCTACCTACCTCTAAGTTAGACAAGGGAAAGAGTCTCGTGACCAAGGTGCCATTTTTTGTTTCTCTTCATGAAGTTGCTTCTACCCCTGAACTTCCTCCTCCTGGTCCTTCCCAAGAGCCCACACTTCCATCAGCCATGGTTGTGAAGGATACTCTTATGGGTACACAAAATCCTCCAACCTCTTCTCAAGTTGCATCTTTTAGCTCCCATAACTAATGTAACCAAATTGTGTGTGAGCACAAGTGCAATTGAAAATATCTTCTCACTAAACACACAACCTCACAGAAGACAGAGGGGGAGCTAGTGGCCCCAATTTCTTTGTCGTCCTTTGTTTTTTTTCCTCTTCTGCTGATCCTTAATTAGTTTCAATCACTTCCAATTCTACTTTTGGCTCCCCTGATAGGTGTTGATGATCCTCACCCCAAATGGGTGAGGTCTTCAATGCTCCTTCCATGGAGCCTCCTCTTTTGATGTCCCTCGACCCAAACATCCCTCCCTTTTCTCAACCCATAGACATGTTGAACATCATGGTGGTGTCTACTACATCTTTGTCTTCTTCCTTGTTGAACTTCACTTCCTCTATGGGGATTTTGCATCCTTTGATGAAGCGTAAGCTAGAGGACAACCTCACTTCAAATGCAGGTCGAAAGAAGGAGTCACCTTCTTCAGAAGTTGGTTCTATTTTGACCTATATTTCCTTGTGATGGAGGTGACCCTTGCATCCCCTGATTTTGTCACTTCCCCTCTCGATGAAGTTGGAAATGGATCTCAAGTGCCTCCTTCTTCCCCCACTAAGTTAAAACATTACACTCTGGTGAAGTGCTTGCTTAACTCAATGGATGATATCCTGACTCTATCCTCGATCTTTGCAAGATTGATGACCTTTACCTCGCAAGAGCTTAGTGAAGAAGACCTTGAGGGGAATTCTTCCTTAGACATTGTTGTAGGGGAGTTAGAGGGTATTTACCTTGATATTTCACCCTTGCAAGCCTATTCTCCCTCCCACTATAAGGATCTAGATTGGGAGCAGGATGAACTACTGCTCAATGAGGAGTAGGGTGGTGCCTCTTCTTTATTTGTAGATTAGATTATTTATGTTTGTTCTCCATCATGCTTATTTTTATGTGTTTTTTTATCGTGCTCAAAGGACCCTTTCTACCCTTGTACGTGCTTGGATACAAGCCTGAAAATTTTTGGTGTAAACTTCCTCTATATGTTGTCTAATTATTTTTTGATAAATGGGGACAATGTAAAGCATTGGGGGCATTTAGGTCCTCTTCCATGTTTTAGAAATGTTAAGTAAAATTTTAAGGGTGTCGTACCCTTCACAATGAGCCACAAGGGCCAAAAATAAGCAAGACTAAAAGAAAAATGTTAAAGTAACAGAAACAAAGACAACCCACAAACATCACAGAAACCACGAAGAAGTAGTCGAAAGACAGGACACTGGCACTAGCAGCAGCTTAACTAGCATTGTCCCAGTTCTTAAATAGGAGGTCCATGGCCTCATCACCAACCCATTCCTTTTTCTCCTGAATATTATTTCCCTCCAGCTCCTTAATAAAATTTGATAGGGTGCTAGTGACAAAATGGCCCAACTTCATAGTGAATCAGGTTAACCCACGAAACCTTTTGTTCAGCTTGTCCACTTTTTCGACCAAATCGCAAGGCTCCTCCCTAATGTCCATAGTTCTCGAGACCTCACTAGGCTCCTCAATCAGGGGATGTGAAGAGTGGGAGGTGGAGCCATCTTTAGGAACCTTACTATCCTCAGGACTAAATAGGGGCCCATCCACATTTTCTTCATCTTCATCCTCACTTTTCTCTTCCTTGTACTCTTTGTTGTCTGACTGCACCTCCTTCGAATCTTTGAGTATCTACCTCTTTTTATTTTTCTTTGCAAGCCTCCCAAATCTCGTTCTGGTATTATCCCCCCCAGTCATCACAGTAGTCTCCACAATGATGTCACCTCTAGAATCTTCATGTTGACCCAATTTATATTTTACTTTTATCTTAATGTGCTATTCCTCATAGTTTGATTACTTCAAGGATTGATGATTGTTCGTTCATAGAGCATATTACATCTATTTCTATCTATGAAGAGATCTGGCCCTAAACTCTTAGATCCCTCTATCTCTTATTTTCTTTGTCTCTGCTTTTCTTTCTTTCTTTGTCTACTTCTTGATTTTGTGGTTCTTATGTGTTATCCCTCATGTGTGTGTGTGATAACATTCCATGAAATACATCTCTTCCTCTTCTTTCTCTCCTTAGGATGGCATATGCTCCTTTGCATAGAAGACACCATCCAAAAGGGGCCTACTATGATGTTCTAATTTTCAATTTGGTGAATTCTTTTGAAGATGATTCTTTGGTGTCAAAATTTTCTTTAAAATGAATTCCTTGATGAAAGAATCCCTTATTGAAACATGTCAATTTCTAAAACATCGTATTCTCTCAAGACTCTTGGATGAAATTTTCTTTCAAAAAGGTTCTCGTATGTGGAAGAATCTAAAAACTTTCCTTTGAAAAAGGAGTTCCTTTTCTAAGATGAAAAATTCTAAAAAAATTCCTTTGAAAAGGAGTATTCTTTCCAACGAATTCCTTGATGAAAGTATCTTTCAAAAGGATTCCTTCATGACAAAATCATTTATGGAAAATGTGATTTTTTCAATTGTAATGTTCCTTTGAGTGGATCCCTTGGTGTTTTGAAGGGTTTTTGAGGGGCCCTGTTTGAAAAATTCTCCTTCAATTGCATTCTCTACTATTTTGCAAAAAAAATTGAGTTCTTTGTATTATGATATTCGGTGTTGTTGTATTCGACAACATATATCCTCGTGTCTAGCTTGGGGATAGCCCGACTAGACCCGCCTCTGTTGTGGTTGTCTTGCTACAGATTTTGTTGTTGCCACAACCTTACCTAATTAGTGTATCAATCAATTTGTCTTTGATCATGTCAACTTATGTGTGTGTATTTTGATTTTTTTCCTAACGTGTTTTATTTGCAGCCTAGCAGATTTTCGATGAGATTATAGCTTGCTTTGCAAAACCGAGAACCTATGGAGACCCCTTTGGTTTCCATAGCTTTGCAGGACCAAGAACCTATGGAGCCATATCTCTCTCTCATCTAGGTGTTCCAAATCAAAAATCCACTTCCTCGAAGTGTTTGGTATATTCTATTCAACCTCTTTCTCTTTACCTTGCATCTGCACTAACATGTATGCTTGCTAAAGTGGGGGAAAAATGTAATGGAACAAATTTTCACACTTGGAAAATTCCCTATTTATTTTACCTTTCACTTTAGAAACTATAAGTTCGTAGATGCAACCCCGCCACCGTCTACGTTTTCCATCCGCATGGATTTTTCTTTTCATATTAGCGGAGAAATCTCTATCGAGGACATGCACACCATGGGGACATATATGCACCGAACTAGCATCCTAACAAGATTCTTGCCTCTGGAATCTACAAAAAAATTATTTCTTCAATTGGCCACAAAGGTAACGGGTTTTATGCTTCCTTGATTGACAAGAATTGACCTTTTACCTTTATTTCTTGTATTCAAATTGGAATTCTCTCACTTCTTCATTATTCCATGCTCTACACCCTTCACATTTTATTCTTCACTCTTGATTCTTACTTATAAACCATTTATCTTGCTACTACAAGATTTTCTCTTGGCTTCAATAGTGTATTCTTGTTCAACACCTTTTCCATTGGTAGATTATCAAGCTTCATCTTATCTATGTGGCAGTATCCTTCTATTCATTTTTCTATTGGCCTTGAGTGCTCGTAGCTGGGAAGGTAATATTCACTAGTAGAATTTGGAAAATAAATGACTAAGTGACTAAAAATTTTAGTCACAATAACTAAAAATGACTAAATTCTACTATTTTTTTGTAACTCAACTATAAATGAGTAAATAAATGACTAATTTTGTCATTGACTAAAAAATTATTTAGTCACAGAAATAAAAATGACTAAATAGTTAGTCACCAAATAAAAATTAGACAAAAACTTTAAAAAATATTTCGGCCAATTATTGGCGTGATTCATGAATTCACGTTTATTCATGTTCATTCCAGACCTAGCTTCATTCATTCATTGCAACTGGTTAGCCTGGAACTAACGTGCATGCTTTTGAGTTACAACAGCTGGGCGCACGAACTACACTAGATGTTTTGACTTTCAACACTTTCATGGGTGATAAAGATTATTTGGAGAGGACCTGGATAATTCTAAAATGGTAGGAAAGGAATTCGGTGTCTATTACAAAGTATTTGATGTTTGTAACGAAGTTGGATTTGAATATTCCCTCTGTACTTAATTCAAAGGTAATTTGAAACCCTCATTACATTAAGCACAAAATCTATAGAATTCTGATTGGAAACTAACAATAGTTACAATCTACTGCTCTTAATAATGTTCTTTTACAATCTTTCCATTGTTCTGCTTCATAATGTGTTTGAGCTAAATATAATAAAATTTGTGTGTCAATGCCAAAATAGAATTTCCTCAAACAATTGTGATACATTTTCATTGCAAGTGCAAACTGTAAATTTTTTGAGGTAGCTTATCCATTGCCATTAAATGCATCATCTTCTCTTGGAATCTATTTTTACAATGCACCAAGAGATGATGATGCATACAATTATGATGGATAAGCTACCTCAAATTTTCAGTCAATCAAATATGATTTGTCCCTTCCAAATCCATTTGACATAGTTAAATGAGATCTTATCAAAAACCTCAAATGAATCATTTGTATGTTATCTATTCATTTTTCCTCTTTCTTGTTTTTATGAACAACCTCTTTTGGTCTTTATTTTAAAACATTTTTTGTGTCCTTCAATCCAATATGCTTTATCTTTCTATCAAATTCTAGATTAAAAGAGCTTGTAATTGAAAATAGATTAATTAATCTATTTTTATTTTATAGTCCCAAATAGGTGGATTAAATTAGTCTATTGTTAAAAAAATCTTGTACAATGTAATTTCCCATTTTTGAAATGAAACCAAGTTGAAACTCAAATGCTCATCATTCATTTTCCATGGGCCTTGGGGATTTTTCTCTTCGAAAATAGGAGCTAGGTTTGGTTAAAGCTCGGGAATCCTAGACATCATCATCATATGGATTATTTTCTCTCAAAATTTGTTTCTACAATGGTTCATCATCTTTAGAATCAGAGTGTGCATGTCTCCTTTGTGATTTTGTTGAAATTGGAGAATTTGTCTCGTCATCATCAGAGTCTTCTAGACCTATACTTGCAAGAAGATCTTGGGCATTTTTTATATCATCTTGTGCCTTATCACTCATATAATTTGCCTCATCTTCCATGGAAACATCAGGTTCCTCCATATAAGAATCATAAGCCTTGTGGTCCTTATCCTCCTTCTTTTTCTTCATTTCCTTCTTTTGTTTCTTCTTAGACTGACTAGCCTCATCATTGTCATCGTCCCTTTCCTTATGCTTACTCTTCCATAATTCCTTCAAATATTTAAATTACTCCTCTTGTTGTATCACCTAATGAATTTCTTCCTCTTGCTTTCTCCTTTCCATCTTAATCCTTTGTTCTTCATCAACTTTACATTTTGCTTCATCATCAAAGACAAGTTGGTGTGCTACTTTAATTGTTTGCACTGAGATTTCATGATATCAATAACTCACCCATCTTGATAAATGCATGGGCATCATATGGATCTATGCAAGTTGTATTTCTTAAAATTTCCAAAGCCTTCTCTGCCTGCCCTTGTTGAGCATATATATGGCCTATAGATTTTAAGCTCTCACAGTTCTCAGGGTAGACCTCTAGACCCTTTTCAAAATTTGAGAGGGAACTCTTAAGATCTCCCAAATTCAATTGAACTTGTCCACAAAATCATGTGGCCTCTGGCTTTGCTTCGCTGATGTCATGCAGTAGTGGCCAGTTGTGTCACAATCACCTTTACTGTGATAAGATTGTGCAATATTATAATATGAATGATATTTCATGAGAGGGTGGTTAGTTGAAATAAGAATTGTCTCAGTCAACTAATCCACAAGAATATGCTACCCTTTGAAGAAAAAATGGTTTGCTAAATGATTCAATACCATTGCACAGTATGGGTATAATTCAAAGGCTCTATGCATCTTTTCCATTCCTTCATGAACACTACCTTTTTTAGTAATTATGAGAATCCTACAATTAAAAAGTGCACAAAATTGACCACAAATATTTTTCCCCATTTCAAATAGCAAAATTTCCAAAAAAATGTGTTTAAAACTTGCAAAAAATTACAAATAAAATCACGTTGATTTTCACGCCAAAAAAAACCATGAGACCATAGGTTGTTGCTTAATATTATGCTTTGGTAGAATTTTTCCAAGAATCCATAGATTTTTTGAAATAGCCTATTTTATGCTTTTAGTCATAATAGTAAGGCAGTGAGCTGTTTGATAAAATGCTTTGGTAGACATGTATGAAAAATGTGATAGCATAGACAAGGCAATGAACTTTGGAAAAAAATCCTCTAAGAAATATGGTCTCATGGTGATGGAATGCCATGGCAAGCAAATTGTTATGGATTGTCATGGCATACCATCACCATGAGACCACATTTCTTTGAGGCTTTTTTTCAACTAGTTCACTGCCTTGTCTATGCTATTGCTTACTAATATGCTTTGATAGATTTTTTCCAAGAATCTATAGCTTGTTCGAAATCACTAGTTTCATGCTTTTAGACATAGAAACAAGGTAATGAAATGTTTGATAAAATGATTTGGTAGAAATGTATGAAAAATGTGGTAGCATAGAAAGGCACTGAACTTTGAAAAAATGCCTCAAAGAAATGTGGTCTCATGGAATACCATGACAAGAAAATGCAATTGATAGCTGCTCCTAGTTATTCATTATGCAATGTGAAGTAATTGCATAACTTCTTAGGTTGGCTTTGTAAGAACTATATAGTAATTGAATTTTTTTCATCTATTAGCATCTAGTTATTAGTTATGCAATGTGAAGTAATGCTTTGAGTTTGAAAGATGTGCAATGCAATGTAATCAACAGTTTGAATATAAACTACAAAAATCTATTTCTTACAATTCATTAGATAAACTCTCTATTTTATTTTCTCTTTATAACTCTATTGCTATGGAAATGCCTTTCAATTAATTTTTTTTTGTTTTTGTCTCTTATTCTATAATTTTTTACATTTTCTCATCTATCAACATGTAGTTATTAGTTATGCAATGATCTATACTTGATGCATATGGAAACATAACTTTAAAAATAATAAAATATCTAAAAATATTTGTGTAGTACATATTGATGTCCTTGTTTCAACTAAAATAGAATTAGATCTATACAAAATGGTTATATATTATGGAATCGGATTATTCTAAATTATAATAATCTAAATTAAAAACTAGCAATAAATATAATATGCAAAAAAAATTATGAAAATATATATTTAGTAATCCTAGTATACATAAAAAAAATGTCTTATGGAATTTATATATTACTCATTAAAAATACTATGAAGTGTAAAAATAATTTATTAATAAATTCTTAATAAATAAAACAAATTTATTTTTAAGTTTAAAAACATATTTAGAATCTACAAAAAAAATCTCAAAAATTATTTGTTCACATTATCTTCAAATTATTAAATATTTATTTGTTATAAGTGATAGAAAATAAAAAACTAGATAATTTTGTTATTTTGGTGTGCCACATAAGCCAAACAATGGCACACACTATTATTTGATCATTCAAAAGCTAGTTGGTTCTAGGAAGACCATTAAATGGAAAAGTTGGAAAAATAGTGGTTTGAGACACAAGTGTAATAAACCTAAATAGAAGAAAGTTATGCAATAATCCCATGAGACTTTTATTTTAGGATTTTTCCATGTGCAATAAGAGCTAATGAAGCTAAAAAATCTAGATGATATTCATAAAGTGTGTTGTTGAGAATTATTAATAAATTGCATCAAAGGTTTATAAAATTCTCACAAGATAACACCAATAATGCAAAGCCATTATTCTTCTATGACATGATATGCACCCAAGGGTAGGACAAACACTTTGAATTTGAGAGTATAGTCCCACATTAAAATGTGAGAAGACCAAGACTTTCCCTTCCAAGGTAAGGGTCCTCCATTGGTGATCATTACTTCAAAGCTAAAATATGAGTAGAAAATAAATCTACTTGTTCAAGGTCAATCTTGTGTCAATAAATTATGAGTATTGCTTGGATTGATAAGAATCATAGAGCATGTTTTTTAGAAATAAAATAAAATTTCATTGTCCACAAGGTGGAGATCCCTACCAATGCATGTGTAGAGATTTGGGGGTAAGCTCAATATTTGTATCCTCAATTAGTGGCTTCTTCCATTATTGGTCCTCTTGGACATCTTCCCATTATTTTTGTTCTAGTGGAGATTCCACATCAAATAAATATGACTTATATTCCATATAGTGATTCCCTAGTATTATTTTTCATCAAAATTATAACACAAACCCTTTTCTTGACAAGCTTACATCATTTCTTTAGTGAGATATTTTATAGGTGTGGATAAATTATTAGGGGTGGGGACATGGTTATTCAACACAATATTCTTGAATGGGGTGAACTTAGAGAATTGACACTAAATTATGAGCTTATCTTCTAGAATTTTTCCCAAACCTTTGGCTTTTGTCATATCTTTTGCTTTGATCATTTTGACCTCAACCTAAATTTCCTCCTTGAGACCACCTATGAAATAAATAGTAAATAATTCATCTAATAAACCTTCATTTTGGTTGCAACTTTCTCAAATTTAGTTTGATAGTTATGAACAAAACCAAGCTCCCCTAATTTGGTTAAGGATCTAATAAAGTTTTCAAATGCATTGGGACTAAAAAAATCAAGAGAACTTTTGTAAATCTAGTCCAACTAAGTTGAGGATTAATCTTCATGTATCACCACTATACTGTTTCTTTTTCAAGCTGAATGAGGAAAGAGTGACACCATCTCCAAAGATTATTATAAAGAGAAATATTTTCTACCACGATAGATCCAACTAATAGGGTCTATACCATAAAAATTGAGAAATTTAAGTATTGGGTCCTAAGCCACACAATTGGATTAGATTCAAGTCTATTAAAACAATCATGGGATAAGTCGAAGCTAGATATATGGTTGAGAAATTCCAACATTTAGTTTTATCCATCACTTTGGGAGAAAACACAAGAGTCAAATTCCTCTAGTTTAGTAGCTACCACTACATCTATTTCCTTATATCAACTAGGGGAGATGACCAAGTAGTTGAGCATGTTTCAATAGTTGTGATAGTAGTTATTTATATAATGCCTAATAGTTGTGATAGTAGTTGTTTATATAATGCCCAATAGTTGTGACTTGACTACCCATAACTGAACAAAATGTATTCCTTTCATCTAAAAATCAGCCAATCATGTGATGCCACATCAACACTCAACTACCCATGATGTGAATGCACAAGTATTGGTCTCACTTTTTCTTGAGGCCTTTTTGGATACCTTGACAAAAAGCATGCTGATGTGGCATTATATTTGATGATGTGGCCATGAAATGAAAGTTACAAGCATAGGACTTGCCAAGTAAGTTGATATGAAAATTTCCATGTAGGGGGGATTGAAGGAAGGCATATGAGATCTGCTAGGGTATTGTGGTTTTTTCGGTCACCCTTGGTCCCTCTTAAGCCATATTGTGCATTCTACATAGAAGACCCCTCTTTTCTTGTTTGTACATCCACATTTATTATGGTTTTTTATGATTTAATATGTCTTCAACCAGCTTTAACCCAAAAATTCACGTTGGTGTTAGCGGTTCGATGATGCAACTCAATGGCTCCTCCGAACAAACATCCCCAAAATTTTGTTCTAAAATTCTTTCATGAGGTAAGAATTCTAATTCCCCAGCTGATGTGATTTCGCCTTTACTAGATTTTGATTCTTCTTGTCAGTGGCTTGAACAACACACCCTTGTGGGTTATTTTGTTGGGAGGACTCCCCTTGAAATTTTGTTGAAAGAATGGGTCAGCAAGGCCTAGGTCCCTCATGGGGTCCACCTTGATATGGTCCAAAACTTGACCAAGGGTTTTTTTTGTTCCGCTTCATGAAATTCAATCATGTCCAAGCTATCTTAGCCCACAATCCCTAGTATGTTAGGCCATCCTTGTTGGTTTTCCAGGCATGGAATGAATATTTTTCTATCTTAGATGACACCAAGTTGTGGGTCTTGGTTTGGATTGAATTCCTTGGATTGCCTTTTCCTTGTGTGCCTTTTTTGAACCATATTACATCCTCACTGGGGAGGTTTATTTGTATTGAGCTAGATAGTTTTTTCTAGGCTCGACCCCAGAAATGGGTCTGTGTGGAAATAGACCTCTCCAAGGATTTGAAATAATCCATTGATATTCAAATTGGAGCTCTCCAACATAACCAAAAATTCACTTATTTTAAATTTCCCTTTGGAACAGTGTTATAGGTGTTAGTTAGCTAACCACAATATTAAGGACTACCCTTTGGTAGTCCCTCATACATCTTCTCCATCATAAGATGTTGAAAAGCCTCATCAGGCGAAACCTTTTGCTAAGGTTGATGAAAGGTGGACCATGGTTACAAACTCAAAATATAAGTCAATTGGTTTTGGGTTGGCCTCTAAAGCCTCTGAACCATCAAAGGTCATTTCAAACCTTTTAGGGAAGGGAACATACACTCCTATTGGAATTGCTAATGCTTCGGTACAACCCAGGACAAAGGCAATGCCTCAGCCTACTATTGTTATGTTTGCTAAGCCGAGAATTTCTTCTCCCGTGTTGGGAGCTCAAAGATTGTCTCACAACCTGTCTCCACCACGTGAAGAGGGTGAATATGTGCAAGAAAAGTGAAGATTTTTCCTCTTCGTCTATTCAGATTAAATCAGTTCCACAAGATTTTTTGTAGAATTGTTTCTCTTCCCTGAATGAAGAGGAACTAGACTCTGATAATATGTAGGAGTTTCATTCATGAACTTCCTCTCATGGAATGTTCGAGATCTAATAGACCTCTCCAGAAAGTATTTTGTTAGGGATACTTTGCAAAAATATTTTGGTATTGAAGTGCTTTTCTCCAAGAGGTTAAAATTTCTAGATTTTTTCTTACTTTGGCTTGTTGTTCTATTTGGCTAACCAGTAAAATGTTTTGCACTATGCATGAGGCTGGGCATTGGGGAGCTATCACCCTTTTGTCCCCATGATGGCATGCTTGTGTTGTTGATTATGGGTCTGATCCTTCTCATCAACTTGTCTAGATTCTTCTTAACATTGATAATCACTCCTTTGGGATTATTAATGTCTATGCCTCTAATGATGTTGTGGAGTGATCTTTGCTTTGGCACTGGATTGTTGATTCTTTACCAGTTGCCACCTAGTTACTATGCGAGGATTTCAATATGGTTGAGATGGTGTATGAAAAGGATGGAACCCTACCATTTAGATGGGAAGCTAGCGAGCAAGAGGCATAGTTTTATATGCACAATAAATTGGGACTTTTTCACCCCAATATTGGTCACCGCCATTCTCATTCTCTTTGGCACACTTGGTGTAATTACAGGGCTGGTTCTAACAGAATATTTAAATGCCTTGATTGTGCCATGTTCTTGGCTCAATATTTTTTCTCTTTTGATAGCTCTCCTCTACCAATTAAACCATTAGTGGATGTGACTTTGTCTGATTACTTCCCTATTTATTTTCACATTGAATGGGAGTCACATCAACCTCACACATGTATAACTCGATTCTTTCTTAACATATCTCTACTCTATCACAAGCCTACCTTGACACATATTCGTAGAGTATGGAATTTTGAGTGTAGACCAACTCATCATAAAGGCTAGATTACCTAGTGGAACAATGTTATCACACGTACAACTAGATTTTTGCGTATTTATGGACGCCAGCTGACTATCTTTCACCAGCGGTCTTATAAAGCTATCACCGCAAACCTGCACTCGGCTACTAAAGCTTTGGTGGCCAACCACTTTTCCCCATCACTGAAAGTTAGGGTGGTGAATTTAAGGAACAAAAATCTCTACATGTCCCCACTCTCAGCCTCCTCTTCGATGAGATTCTTGCCCTCCTCGGTGACCCTACTCTCCTTCGCCATAGGTTTACCAGGGGTGGACCTCTGGTGGTGCTTCTAGGGGTAGCGATGGTAGTTCTTGGTGGCCCCTTGATGATCCTCCCGCTTCTAGCTCTAGGTGGCCAGATACTAGAAAAAACATTCTACGTCTGGCGCTTACAATCTCACCCCGGCGTGCGGAAGAAGATAAAGAGAAAAAAATGTTGAAAATGGTTGGGGTGCTTGTCCTATCATCATTCCAGACTCCGTTGATGTATGGGGTGAAGCACATGGATGATAGAGACCCTCTTGGCTATGGTGGAACTACTTTGGCCGCCTAATGGCCTTTCTTTATATATATTTTGTAATCATGGACTTTCGGGCTTGGCCCATGTGACTGGTTAATTTTTTATTTTTCTGAGTGTTGCCCATTTGACTCTCAGGGTGTGCCTTCTTACCACCCATCCCTTTTTTGTGAATATGTATCTTTATCTTTGTAGACATGCAAAATTGACATCATACATCTCGCTCTAACATCGTGCATCGAATTCTCCTATTAATCAATTAAAACAATTTATTGATTAATTTCCTAAGGTTCATTAAATAAATTAATTTATTTAATCAAATCCTTAAAGTTCTTCTCATTTGATTTAATAAATCAAACTGATTTAATCAAATGTCAAAATCCCTAAAATCTCCTAAGTTAATTAATCTAAATTAATTAACTTCTAATCATGATTATCATTCTCCAGCTTTTGACTCAACTAGAGTCAAAATCCAAACTCCTAACTAACCCACCCACTTGCACCAATAAATCATTTATTTGATTTATTTCTTCCAATTACATTCAAAAAGGGCATCAAAATGGAATATTCTTCCAATTTGAATCTTCCCCCCAAAAGGGACTTGTCCCTTCCAACAAGGTTTTAAATGCTATTTGCACAAGTCAACATAGCATTTATTACACCTTTCATCCCCCCAAAACATGTCAAGTCATTCAAATTCAAATTTGAAAGTGGCACATTGGCCAAGACTTGCACATTCCTCACCCTCTCATAGCTTGACAAGTGTCATCTTGTCATTGGCTTGTGAATTATCCCACATTCATCTAAAATCACTCAATCTCCTACTCTTGAATCTATAAAATGCAAAGCATTTCAACACAAATGGGACACAACACACAACACACAACACACAACTCATGCTCATTGTAAGGTTACTCTCCACTTGTGAGAACTGATCTTGCTTATCATCACACCATTTGCTTAGCACTATTTTCTGATTGCAAGGTTACTCTCTTCATTTGAGAGGATATCTTGCTCTTCATCCATCATTTGGAAATTTTTGCTTATCAAGGGGGTGGGAAAGGGCTTTTCTTTCCACATTTCAAAAGGCACCACTCCCACTATGGGATAGATATGGATACTATTTTAATATGCTTTCAAGTTTTCTTATTTGGTCTTTTAGAATTTTGTTTAGCATGCTAGATATGATCCATTATCTCATAGGGATTACTATAATTTTCTAACAATGTTATTCTATGTCAATGAATCACCATTTTGCAGATTTTAGTGTCCTACAAATGGCGCTAGAAGGAGGGCATGTGTAGAAGTTTTGTCATAATCTTGTTGTTTAATCATTTTCTGGAGGAGGATAGTTCTATGACTGTTGTTATTCTAATTTGAGAATTTATATATCTGATTATGAACAAGTCTTTTTTGAGTCGTGCTTCTTTGTTAATATCTTCTGTACTACATTTATTTTTATGCTTAAAAACCTTTCTTTGGGCAATAAAGTGAGAAAAGAAAAAAAAAAAAAAAGAAAAAAAAAGCATTATCTTTTGGATATGTGGTTTCTAGAGTATCTGTTTAGACAATCTATCTGGATATAATAGAGCTTTAGGGAATAGACGACCATAAGACTTCAATGCCTTCAACAATCATGGATCCCCTTGTCGTGAGAATGGCCACCATCTCTAGTCATTGCAATGAGTCTAACGGATACCCTTTTTGTCTGAACTATTCTGAATTGTAACCACCGGTCTGTCACTGGTTTACTTCTTCTTTTGGTATTTGATTGCTTGCGTAGGCTTGCTTGTATCTCATTTGATTTATTTAACATATTCTACCAGGCGAGCATTCTTCCTCTGCAGCACTTCCTCCAAATAAGCCATAGCTTTCCCTGCCACAAAAGTTGCACATGCCACTTCTATCAATAGACAGAATACAAATCTTTCCCATGCCGCCTACAACAAGCTTTGTCGTCGGCCAGTTGTAGTATCTCACCAGAAACCCGTTCTCCCGTATGCTGAAAACTTCGCTCTGCCTTCCATCACCCATACCAACCTCACACATATAATTTTCGATGCTTCCTCCTTTCACATACAGGTCGGCCAGGGCACTTACAACTGCAGCATTTGACAAGTCCCCCACCCCATTCTTTATGCTCGATGGTCTTTAATACAGTGGATCCCGATTTGAAACTACTGAAGCCTGTTCCCCTGGTGATCTTATGTCTGCATTTGGTGGATCTTATGTTTGCAGCAAGCAGTGTCAACCGTAAAGGTAGGGCGTCGAGCTTCAAGGAATACTGGATCAGGGTCGCAAATAAAGGTCATGGCACATGGCTTTACATCTGACAACGCAGGAGGGAATCCATGTTGGTTTGTCTATATTTCTTATGTCACTCCAAAAAAAAACAAATCTCTGAACAGCACTGCGGCCAGTACAAAGGAAAAGCGAGCTAGTCTTTATCATCATTTACGACTGCTGCCCAACATTAGATGCGTATCCCTTCTTTTTAGCTCAATAAATTGAACTTACTGAGTCTGACTTATGAGTTGTTGCAGGTTTAATGCGTGGGATTCAGAATTTACTGATCTAAAAATCTGCACATTTAAATGCTTGGGATTTAAAATCTTTTCATGTTAATCTAAGAGCGATACTCATATTTTAATGTTTGATTTAGTGAAAGGCTCACATCGAATCTGCATTTACTCATGCGGCCTATCATAAATTCATATTGCTGATGTGGTCACTCTAGTAGTTGCTATCTTTTAAGACTGCTTTCCGTTCTAAAAATCTTTTTTAAAAAGAAAGCTCAAAAATTAAGGTGGCTGCTGTATCTAGTCATTTCTCCTCAAGGAACCATTCAAGGCTATTCCGTGATCTTCGCTGACTGCAAATCTCTCTTGAGGCATGGTAGGGTTCTTTCATTTCATTAATGCTTTTGTACAGGTGCGGCGTATGGTAGATTGTTCGCAGTCCCCTCTCCCATTAATCTTCACGTGACATCCTATGAGGAAATTATCTGAAGTTCTTATTCTTGATGGCTTTGTCCTTTGGCTTTCCTTATTACGTGGTAACTCTAAATCTCTTGAGTGACTTCAATTGCGCAGAATCATGCTTGCTTTTAATCCCCATTCCAAAATTTTATCAGCTCTTATTATGCACAACTGCTTCTATATAGTAGCAGTCATCATTGCTTTCTTGATTTTATTGTTTAAAAGTGATTCACACAATGTGTAACCTCATAACTACTCCATTCGCGTGCCTTCTTTATGCTCCCTCTTATATGCCTGTCTATGATATTGTGTTTTAAGGAGTATATGGTTGCAACAAATGGGGGGAAGACCTTACGTATGCGGAAACCAAATTCAAAATAGCCTTGAATATTTGGAATAAATAGAGTCTATAGCTATCTAGCAATAGTAGATTATAGGTATGTTTGTTGAAGGTCAATTCAATAATAAATAGTGTCTTGATTCCTAGCTTGTCAGACACTCGATGCTTATCATTAACCTTCAGCAAACACACCTTTGAATTCACTGTCACACACATTAAAGAAAGCAGTGCTGCACTTATGCATTTGATGAGTACTATTATTTGCATTGATTTGTGCTTTGTGCTAGATTTTGTTTTAATCTTTTTTGTTTTATGAACTAGGCTATTAGGATTCGAATTAATTGGGGCCTCATAAAATCTACCTTTGGTTGGTACCATTGAAACATAAGTTGGTATTTGGACACATTAGAAGAGAAAGATGGACTATCTTTATACTTTAAGGGTAGCCCAACGTCTGCAAAGTCAAGTTATTAGTATATTTTGTAGGAAATAAACTTAAGTGCTTTCATGGACTGATATTTTGATATTGTATCATGCAGATTTTATTAAACATTTCAAGTCGGTTGACTAAATATTTAAATTTGGTTTTATAAAGCGGTCTTGTGGAAAGCAGCAATTGCTAAGAACGACAAGTCATAAATGTTAAGGGCTGATATTAGAATTGAACATTGGACTTCAGCAAGAAATGGGCAGATTCAAGTTGAAGAATCAAATTCTAAACAAAAAGCATTTTTTAATGCTTATCTTGAGCTTCCATTTTATGCTCTCATTTTCTGTTTCAAACCAAATCACCTTTTCAATTTGGGCTTAAAAATCAATCAATGACTTGATCTTTTCAAAGTTGGTTAAAATTGAACCTTAGACACTTACTAGATTTCAATTTGGGATTAAAAATGAACAAGGCAACTTCACATTTCAATTGGTGCTTTTAAAACTAACTCATAATTGCTTTGAGGAATTTAAAATTGAACATGTGTACTTTGTGTTTTGTAAACTTTTTTGCAAAGTAGTGTCATTTAAAAAGGCGTATGCGCTTCTCTCGCGCTTCACGGCGATCTTGAGAATCAAAAGTCTTTTTGGTGACCCTAAGTTGCATAAAAGATTGCCTCCACACTTCAATTTGGGCATTTTAAAATTGAACAAATCATGCGAGTGTGAGCACGATATATTGCGGAGGTTCTCCCCTTTGTTTTTCAATGAAGGATGTGTGAACGACGAGATATGTTAGCTCGCTATTGTTTAACTTAGAGGGCCTGCCTTGTGGGAAAAAGTAATCACCCAAGGGAACGACCCAACCGGGAACACGCTAAAGCCAAGCGACTTCCAACCGGTATATAAGTGTGGATTCTTGAGGAAAGTTCAAGAATAACGAGGATTATTCCGACAAGATGGACAGCAATGGACTCTCGCCGACGTTGGATAATCCCCCACGAACGGAATGCCCGAATTAGAACCCTTGTTTAGAAATTGGCCAAAACCTTATCTATCTTGTTGGTGCAAGAGGTCATGTCCTTTGAAGCCGCCCCACATAACATGCGGTCTTGTTGTGGAAATGGAAAGTATGCCATGGGAGATTCATGGGTACTAATGCTTGGCTGACCCGAATAAGTGAGTGTCGTGGAGGGGAGCCAGTGTGGTCAAGCATTTAGCCATTCGCACAAGATATGCGCAGCTGGATTTATCCAAGTGGGAACCCAACAAGGTATTGTCTCATCAACCTAGGAGTGTGCAAGTGCTTGGAAAAAACACATTGCTTGATCTTGAAAACATTTGGAAAACAAACATACACAAAAAACCTTGAAATTTCAAACACCTTGTGGGAAACAAATATCCTTTGACGAACTTGCCCACTCTTGCTTTCCCTAGGGATCACATTCCTAGAAGTTTCTAAGTGTGCAAATTCTACCATCATTTGTTTCCAATAAGGATAAACATAAGGAACTTTTGCCCTATTTTCCTCGATTTTCGCATAAAGGAGCTTGTGGAATGAGAAAGAGAATGGGACATCAGACATATAGTTTGAAAACCTAAGCAAGCAAGTGTCTTGGATAAAAAGAACCTCATTTAACCAAGATAAAAGACAAATTTAATTACACATGTGTTTTCTAACATGATCAAAATCCCAAAATCGAAGTTCAAAAAAAGCTTAGTCTGAAAGCTAGTGAGGAGCGTCTTGAGATCCTGAATTGTTTGAAAGGTTTACTTTCCTCTCATAGGAAATATAGCGTGTCCTTCAACACCGAGGTCTTGTAAGAAGAAGTATCATCTAGGTCAAGTCTAGGATCAAATTCAATCACTTTCATCCATCTTTCAACCATCAAAATCAGTCAAATTTCCATCTCACCAACAGCTCTTGGAATCTTTGTAAACATCTTTTATGCTAAACTTTGAGGCAAAATCAAAACATCTTTGTTTTAACACATCTAGTCAAACCATCATCTTATACACGAGTTCTCTCTTGGATAATACAACTTCCTAGGGTTTACGAGTTCATCTTGTTTGGCTTAACACACCTAGCCAAATTATCAAATCATCACCTCGTTTGACTTGACGCACTTAGTCAAACTACCATCTTGTAGGAGTTCACTCTTGGATAAAACACAACTTCCTAGAGTTTCACAATTACATTTATCACTCTTGTTTGACTTAACACATCTAGTCAAACCATCAATCCAATCACGATCAATCAAGTCCTAAAAGTTTAGCATTTCCTTCAAAGTTTCTTTAAGAGTTCCATTCTTCCATATCACTCATCTTTCGTTTGTCTCATCCTCATCATCGCTTTGATCCTTCAATTATCCTAGTTCTTCACTTCTTTGAACCTAAGGTTTAGACCGATCTAAAGGATTAGAGGTTCATCTCTTACATTCTTAAAAATTGATCTTCATTTTATGGTTCAAACTCGATCTCAACACAAGAGGGACATGGAATATAAACTTGATCCATCCATCATGAGCAATTCGATTCAACCAGACTATCCAAGCCTTGCAATACCATTTGATTATCAAAGCTTGTACAATGCATACATGGGAGCATTATCTCATACAAACATCAATGGTACAACGAATGTGAGTATGCCCGATCCAAAGTTTGGAACACCTTTCCCAATGATAGATTTAAATCCAAGTCCAAATCTGCAAATCTATCAACCAAACGCTCAATGCATGAGTTTTCCAAACAACATTATCCCACCAAATCCATTCATGCCAAGTGCAACTTTACCAAACATGACCATTTCAAATGCACACTTGGTAAACTTTGGGGTCGACATGTTTACAAATCCCCCTAATGTTTTTCAAAATCCTAGCAATATGTTGATGACTCTAGGTATTGATCCAAGTCAAGGTGATGCCATGCAAAATCAAAGCAATATGATTCCCAACCACAACAATGTTCAATTTCAATCTATCATGCCAAATCAAAACATCATACCAAATCATCCCATTTTTCCATTGATATCGCAAAAACAGATGGAAACCATCCAAGCAACCCCAACAATCAACACCATTCCACCACCACCGCCACCACCGCCAAAGCACAGCACGACCAATTCATTCTCCATCATGTTGCAAGCTACATAAGAAGCTTCCCACAAAAAGGCACTACAAGCCCAACAAGTTGCACAAACTCAAGCACAAGCGGCTCAAGTAGCCCAACAAGCGCAAGCGCAAGCAGAATTCTACGCACTATTGCAAACAATCCAAGAAGAAGTAGCACAACAAAGAGCCCAACAAAAAGCTTTGTTGGCACAAAAACAACATGATGAACAACAAGCGTTGTTGGCTCAGCAGCAAACGCAGGCCTTACCCGCTCAACAAAGCTTGCAACAGATTCCCACCGCAATTGTTGAAAACAAAAATCAAGATCAATCTATCAATTTTGAACATGTTTTGACCTTGACCAATGATCAAATCAACATACACCAAGAGCTACTTTTCAATTATGATCAAAACTCACCAACGATGCCCAACAATGATCCAATCCAAGAAACATTAACATCATTTGATCCTATGTTTGAGAACATTGACAATCCCTCCACCAAAATTGTTGAAAACAATGATCAAAATCAATCCATCAATGAGCACATTGAAGATATGTCTACCCCATCCATTGATCAAATCGTCGTTCGTCAAGAGCCACTTCAAGATGTGTTACAATTATTTGATCCCATTGACATAATCTATGATCCATCGACCAATGATCATATCGAAAAAGTTTCTACATCGCCTTATGAGTTAGAGGAAATATCTCAAAAACGTATTCCAAAGCATGATCAAAATCTATCACCGAGGTCTAGCAATGTTCCTTCCCATGACATATTGACATCCTTTGACCTCACGATTAAGAATAGTGAAAGAATCTTTGACTTTACACTTGATCCAAATCCATTCAAAGAACAAGTGGAAATTAAGCCACTTCCCATGCCTAAGGACAATTTCCAAGAACCTGCTATAAGCAATCCATCCTTTGAAATTGACCCATGTCAAGAATGTGATCAAAAGCATGGCGAAAGCAATTCCAGAATTAGTCAAAATCAAAAATTTGTATCTCCGAGATACTACAATGATCTAATGGGCACTCTTTTATCTATACAAGATGCTGCAAATGATGACCACATCCACATAGGACATACTCCTCCATCTACCAATGAGATGCTTTCTTTGGATGGACACATAGATGATCTTCATTCAAAACAAGAGTCTCCTACTCTTAAAATTTGTACACATGATCAAGATGTAGACAAATGCAGAGACATATCAGAAATGGATCATGAAGAAGGCTTGTACATAAGTCATGAATCAGAAACATCCTATGAAGTGAGTCATGAAGAAGACTTTTGTGTAGACAGCAAAGCATCAACACTTCTTAAAGAAGCACTACAATCTGATATGTCACAAGATCAAGTTGAAGATATCAATCAGGCATTCATCCCACATGTGGAGGATCCTATCACTTATAAAGTTGGATCACTCACCTTTTTAAAGGCTAGCTATCTCATCAATAAAGAAGCTGACACATTTGAAGGTTCACCACAGAGCAGAAAAGGAGAAACACCTTGTTTCCAAGGGAAATCATATCCTTTTGCAAATAAAATGTTTCAACAAATGAATTATCAAGGCAGAGGATTAGGCCTACAAGAACAGGGTATCCTAGAACCAGTGCAGATTTTTGGCAATCCTAAGCATCAAGGCCTTGGTTACTCAACAATCAAGGGATCTCAACATGTTGGTAATATTATCACCATACTGGGGGCAACTTCGTCTCGAGCAAACATCAACATAGGGAGCACGAAGAATCCTTATGATGAAACTAATGCCAATACTACAACCCGCCATGTCACGAATCTTCATCCACCTATCACCCCATCCACAAATTGGGACCAACGTCAAAAGAAAGATTTGAATCAAAGGATGAAGCATGAAGGACAAATCAAATACAAGTGGATACCAAAGATTACAAAGAAATATTATCCCTATCAAACTCCACCAGTCAAAGAAAGTATGGGGCAAAATAAAAATGGGGCAAGTATCCATCAAAGATTTCCACAAAGGAAAAAGCAGGCTTCTCAAGCAACGTACAAAGTGTATCAAGCAGTTGGTCCAAATTCTATGCACACTTCCATATCCACCCATTATTACTCATCTTCCCAAGTTTGGAGAGTCAAAGATTCCAAACCATCGACCAATCCATCTGTTACTCCTAAACACACTCCATCCACGCCTCCACGCATGATATCCAATTCTCACATTGACCATGTATTGGCGGCGCCCCTTCATCATAAGGATTCAGAAGGCACCCTATCACGATGGGCGCACAAAGAAAGAGTTAACTCTAGTATCAGTAAAGCAGAACAAATTTCTCAAAAGTTGCATTCAAGTGCACATATCTTGGCAAGACAACTTCTACAAGCAGGATACCGATGGCACGTTATGACAGAAGCATCAACATCAGCACCACCAGGTGGTTCAGCATCAGCTTAAAATCTCTCAGAAAATACAAAAACAATCAAAAAATGTCCTGAAAAAATGGTCACCTTGATGAAAACCTGGCAAACAGGCGTCTTGGCGACAACAAAAAATCCAAATAATACAAAAAATCCAAAAAAATCAGAAAAAGTATTGAAAACAGTCAAGAAAAAAATCGTCCTCTAGTGAAAACCACTTCGGTGGCCCTTTGGGCAAGTACCATGATGAAAACCTGGCAAACAGGCGTCATGTGTAGAATCGAGCATCTATGTGCTCCAGTTCATAAGAAAGCATCTTATCACATCCATAATGAAGCCAACATTCCATCCATATCATCCGTTCATCCATGAACCATTTATCCAATCCATTTTCCATCTACCTCCATACTCCAAGTTATCTTGATCTTGGAAAATTTTGGAACACACTTTACACTTGTTTATGGTAAACATCTTGACATGGGTCATTTTCATTGATCCCATCCTATCCAACGCTATCTGAGCCTTGAAGCATTATCCGAATAAGAATCCTCTATTTGAACAGCTTATCTTATCGTAAGATAATTCATATCCATTCATCCAAGAATCCACCCATGGTTGTTCAAACATTGCTAGACACTGGGGGCAGATATTTGCATCTTGCTTCGAGAATAAATCTTGATGTATATCATCCAACTTATGAAGTGATCTGAACATTGGCAAATGTGAAATCAAATTGGTCAAAACATTTGTGAAAAAAAAATCCCAAATCACTAGCCCATGGCATATTTTGACAAAAAAACATTCCTTATCAAGCGTTATCCTTCATCGAACATCAATCCAACAATCCAGATCAGTCACATCTAATGCGCACGTCAGCATCACATGAAATCATCAAAGCAATTTTGTTCTAACTCAAGCTTCATCAATCTTGATCAATCGAATCCAATCAATCATCACTTTGTTTGACTTAACACACTTAGTCCAACTATCATTTTATGCACAAGTTTACTCTAGGATAACACAACTTCCTTGGGTTTACAAGTTCATTATCATCACTCTATTTGGCTTAACACACTTAGCCAAATTATCAAATCCATAATCACCTCGTTTGGCTTAACACACCTAGCCAAATTATCCTTTTTGTACGAGTTTACTCTGGGATAACACAACTTCCTGGAACTTACGAGTGCATTATCATTTTTGTTTGACTTAACACACTTAGTCAAACTATCAATCCATTAGTCCGATTGATCAACATTAAGCTTGGTTTTCAACAAAATCCCAAAACAAAGCACTGATATCATATCATGTCCATATCCGAATCGTCAAAATCATGAGAAAATTCCAAAAACATTCAAAAAACACATTCAAAAAACCAAAAACATCCAAAATCATCAAAAAACCAAAAACATGTCAAAATACCGAAAAATCTTCAAAATTCATCATTTAGTCTTATCAGTCTTTCACCTTGTCGAACTACGTCGTCTCTGAGCTTGAACGTAGGCAAGGTTGATCTTTGATCATCCCCCGAGACAGTTTGCGTCCGTCGCATTGGCATCCGTTTGCCCATCTAGTTAGGCGTCCGTCGCATTGGCATTCATTTGCTTATCTTTTCTTTTACAATCAGGTCCGTCCTTATGCGTCCGTCGCATTGGTAATCCGTTTGCCCATTCATTTATGCGTCCGTCACATTGGCAATCCATTTGCCCATACAGTTATGCGTCCGTCGCATTGGCAATCCGTTTGCCCATTCATTTATGCGTCCGTCGCATTGGCAATCCGTTTGCCCATTCATTTATGCGTCCGTCGCATTGGCATCCATTTGCCCATCTATCTCATCCGTAGTCAAGTCAATTGACACAAAATACCAAAAACATTGGAAAATCTTGAAAATACCAAAAACATTGGAAAATCTTGAAAATACCAAAAACATTGGAAAATCTTAAAAATACCAAAAACATTTGTAAAACATCTCAAAATTTCAAAAAACAGCCTCAAAACATTTGAAAAAACCAAAATGGTGCATCCATTTCATCTCGCTTTCACTCATGATTGTCATCATTCATAATAAATCATCGTCGCCTTCACCCTTTGGTGAGTTAGTCAGAAGCAAGTTTAGTAGGTTCTAAAGTGAACACCTAATCGTCAAAGTCTCGAAGGTCTAAGTCAGTAAGTTAGCAAGCTGGTTAACTCAGAGTATCAATAGCTTATCACGCAATCAGTCTCACCAAAACCCTGATCACTACATGTCCTAGGATGAAGCTTTCCTGCGATGGACATAAGCATCAGGTACCCCACATTAGTTTAGCCTGGCTAGCGATACGAAGAACATCAGCTTGTTTGTTTACTTTATTTTAGTCTTTTAGACTTATCTTATTTTGCGCTCATTCCAAGGACCTCTCGATGATGCCTAAACAAAACAGGTTAGAGAGAAAGGAATGGGGCAATGATCATTATCTTTTTATCTGCTGTGCTTGTTGGATGTTCTTGTAAAATAACTTGGCGAATACTTGCTTTGTTGGGTCCGTCCTAGCAGGGTTTCCGTATGTCGAGTGTGAACAAGAGCACTCCTATCTGATTGTCGAGTCAGAGTCCATCACACTAGGCACAACGCCATCCTGGTTCTTAATACCTTGATGCATCGCCCCTATGTGTGTTATCAAACATAAAGAAAGTTACGCTCTTTATCTCCCATTCCTGGATAAGCAATACATCATCATCTTTCATCATCATCTCTAATAAAGTTGGCTTGTTGAACTTCTGCATCTTCTTGGATTCAAGGGTTGATCCCTCTCATTCTTCTATCCTATCTCATTCTTCTATCCACTTTCATGCTAACAATGCATCCATCTTGCATAATCATGTCATACCATCATATCAGGACAACGTCATACCATCTCATCCATCTCACATGCATCGCATAATCATTTAACATGCTTAAAATAATATAGATTTGTTATTCTAAGCATCTTCCGAACATCTCATTTACATCATCATTACCATCCATACATCCATTTTGAACCTCTTTTTCGCGAGATCCACCTCAAATTGTATCTTTTCGCTTGATCTCTCGAGGGGGCAATGTACTAACGTACTTATTTTCCACTGGGGCATCCGAAAAAACCAAAGATTTTTTTTAATTTCGATTCCGACAACATCATTCTTTGAACCAATGCAACGAGTACATTGCTTCAAAGAGGGGCAAAATGTAGACATGCAAAATTGACATCATACATCTCGCTCTAACATCGTGCATCGAATTCTCCTATTAATCAATTAAAACAATTTATTGATTAATTTCCTAAGGTTCATTAAATAAATTAATTTATTTAATCAAATCCTTAAAGTTCTTCTCATTTGATTTAATAAATCAAACTGATTTAATCAAATGTCAAATCCCTAAAATCTCCTAAGTTAATTAATCTAAATTAATTAACTTCTAATCATGATTATCATTCTCCAGCTTTTGACTCAACTAGAGTCAAAATCCAAACTCCTAACTAACCCACCCACTTGCACCAATAAATCATTTATTTGATTTATTTTTCTAATTACATTCAAAAAGGGCATCAAAATGGAATATTCTTCCAATTTGAATCTTCCCCCCAAAAGGGACTTGTCCCTTCCAACAAGGTTTTAAATGCTATTTGCACAAGTCAACATAGCATTTATTACACCTTTCATCCCCCCAAAACATGTCAAGTCATTCAAATTCAAATTTGAAAGTGGCACATTGGCCAAGACTTGCACATTCCTCACCCTCTCATAGCTTGACAAGTGTCATCTTGTCATTGGCTTGTGAATTATCCCACATTCATCTAAAATCACTCAATCTCCTACTCTTGAATCTATAAAATGCAAAGCATTTCAACACAAATGGGACACAACACACAACACACAACACACAACTCATGCTCATTGTAAGGTTACTCTCCACTTGTGAGAACTGATCTTGCTTATCATCACACCATTTGCTTAGCACTATTTTCTGATTGTAAGGTTACTCTCTTCATTTGAGAGGATATCATGCTCTTCATCCATCATTTGGCAATTTTTGCTTATCAAGGGGGTGGGAAAGGGCTTTTCTTTCCACATTTCAAAAGGCACCACTCCCACTATGGGATAGATATGGATACTATCTTAATATGCTTTCAAGTTTTCTTATTTGGTCTTTTAGAATTTTGTTTAGCATGCTAGATATGATTCATTATCTCATAGGGATTACTATAATTTGCTAACAATGTTATTCTATGTCAATGAATCACCATTTTGCAGATTTTAGTGTCCTACAATCTTAAATTAATATAGATAGCTTCCTATTCATCAAAAAACAAAATTCCACATAGAATAATTAGAAGCGCTAAGTTAGGATGTAAAACTACTGGGTCCTCTCCCCTATTCACCATCATATTCTTGTGAGATGAAGAGGAAGACGTCATGAAGTCTAAATGCCAAAGAAAGAGGGCTGGAAAATATAACTTAGACTAATCTAGATTTTGATAAAACTAAAGAAAAATTAAAATCTTTAAAGTAGGAGTGTTGTTTCTCTGATATTTCACTGTAACACGCTCAAATATATTTTTTCTCTACACTACTTGACTCTGTTTTAGAGCCCACATGGAAAAGTGGTCTGTTAATGATGAAATGAAGGGACCAACTAATAGCAAATTCTGAAATGATCATCACTAATGGGTTACAGGCTATAACTATATTGCATAAATTGTAAGCAAGGCCATTCCATTTTCAGTATGAGTTATCACTTTCAAACTTCCTTTCTTGTGAGTTTTCAAAAAAGCCACATCATCAAATTTCAATTAGCGCATCCAAATTGCATAAACTATAAGCAAGGTCACCATTGTTAATGAGCCCATATTAAAAAAAAAACTGTGGTTTCTCTTCTCGTGTTGAATTTTATAATAGTGTTTTTATGATTATTTGTAAGCAATGTTTCCTAGAACTTAAAAAGGTTATTTTCCTAAATGATGATTTTTTTATTAGATAAAAGCAATAAAAGTTTATAAAGATCAGCAACAAGACTATTGCAAAACATCAATAACATAGACCCAATATTGAAAGAAGAATAGCAACAGGGTTGTTATATAGCAACATGACTGATATATACAACAACAAAGAGTTGCCAAGAAAGAAACTTGATCAGCTACCATTGAACCATGTATACCAGCAGATTCTAGATACAAAGATCAGTCTATGGATAAAAATCATCTAAAAGTAAAGGAATATGCACAATGTGTCTCGAAAGCACCAAACATAAATGTGTTTTGGAAATCTAAAAAAAAATAACAAAGATCTAGAAAATGTGCTCGCATTATGGTGAACATAAAACATAAGTGTGTTTTGGAAAGCTAAAATAAAAAAATAACAAAGATCTTCTCTTTTGCAACCCACGACCTCAACCCACTGCACGACCTCTTCATTTTTTCTTCTTTAAAATGTGATCATTCTTTGCAAATTTGAGAAGGATTTTGACAATGCCATGTCATCAAAGAGGTAAGTGTCAAACTTAAGTGTTTTTGGAAGGTCAAATTATGTTTGTATTTGGAAAAAATAGATTTTTTTTTATCAATTTCCTTTTTTGATCGTTTATAATAGATCATATAAACTATTTAATTGGAATCAAATTGGGATGAAAAAATCTTTAAAAAAAATCTTATAATACTGAAGTCTCCCCCAATGCTTCCAACAAACCCTCGATAAATTCAAGAGGATTTGATAAAGCATTTGGGAAAAAAAACTTCAAATTTTAGAATTAGTTTCAAAATTGAAGGCTTCAAAATCAAACCCCCATCATAGATCAATTGCTTCATCATTTTCTAATCAATGATGAACAATATTGATATAGTGGTAAGTCAAATAAATCAGTGGAAAATTTATAAAGGTTCATGTTTTAAATTTTATGCAACAAAATTTTCCTGCAATGAAGGGAGAAAGAAAGACATAACAAAAGGAAATATTTTTGATACAAAGAACCAATGCACCCCTTGCTATGACTTTGAATAAATTTCCAATACATTGGTGCAATCATATAATGAAATAAAAAATAATTTTTGGTATAGGTGGTGGATGGTCTTTGACCAACCTCCATGTAATAACCATGAGGTGCCATTGTATTTTCTCAATAAAAAAATTATAATTTTTTAATTCAAAATTCCCAATTATCTTGATATGAGGGAGTTTTAAGGTAGAGGTGAAGGCTCTTCCCCAAATATTCTTGGATCTTGTCAGGTAGTAAATTGTCAAAAAATACCACTAGCACAAAAACCTATTCATCATATGACAATTTTATTAGTCATCAAGGAGACTATGGAGGTGCAAAGTCCATGCAATTATTATCCTCATAGACACACTTATAGAGCATGGCACATAGATATCCCAATATTTTTCTTTAGTGAATGATACATTAGTACAACTTGTTGGCCCACAATTGTCGTTGCAGCAAAAGATCAACCTATTAATGCTTGATACAACTACCAAAGTTAACGAATCCACGAGAGGCAGTTAGTCCATGCCACAAATCCTGAGGGGAGTGTTGACCATTTGCCAACAAATTCCCCCTCAGCGTTACCCAAGGGGATTCAAACTTAACACCTTTGGCTCTGATACCACTTGTTGGCCCACAATTTTCATTCCACCAAAAGATCAACCAATTAATGTCTGATACAACTACCAGAGTTAACGGATCCATGGGAGGTGGTTAGTCCATGTCATGAATCTTGAGGGGGTCGTTGACCATCTTCCAACACAACCATATAGTTCTAGTGATCATATCTCTCTCTTATGCTTGAGCTATTATAATTTGTGCTTTGGAAGAGACAATGATCTAGAATGTGCAAAGCGTACCTCCCACAAGTGTACACATTGTCATATTTGATATTTTGGGAGCACATAGGGTGATCTAGTAGTATGAGGTGGTGCATAAAATAATGTGGTGATGATTGATGAGATACTAAATGATTTGTTTTTGTGTTACTAAAAACAACCTAATTTGGGCTATATCATATTTGAGAAGAATGTTTTTATAGACTTGGGCATAATCAAAACTATTCTCAAGATTCCTCTTCTCAAATGCAAGAAAGAGCAATCTTCATTTGTTGGAAAGATAAACTTTTTTGAAAGATTGTATCAAGATTTGTGAAAAATGTTCATTTTCATAATAACATGTTGAAAAACGATGCTCATGTATATTATACCCTGGAAGAACAATCTTCCTTTCAAAATAGTTAAAAATTCATTACTAATGCTCTTATCTTGGGGTGTGTGCACTAGGTTGAGGAACAAAAAGGTGGCCAAAAGTGTCATTTTTGGCTAAGCATCTATGTGATTTAAAAAATGAGAACAAGGCTTAACACATGCATTCTATGGGCTGGCAATAACCAAGCTATAAAGTGTATACATTATAACATGACATAAAAAAGTGAAAAAAATATATAATGTGTGGGTTTAATATAACCTACAACTGGAAAAGCCTTAAAAGGCTTTTCCCAAGATATAGAGGAAGCTCACTAAGTTCCAAACCATCCACCATGATCACTAGCCCAAAAACTTATTCATCATGTGACAATGTCATTAATCATAAAGGAGACTATGGAGGTGTAGACCCTCCATGACATTACTACTCTCATAACAAACTTATACAAAATAGAATACAAATATCTTAGTCTCATAGTTTAGAGGATGCTCATGCAATGGGAACATATAGTTCTAGTGTTGTTGTCACCACTTCTATTAAAGGTGTTACAATATCTACATTGGAGGAGAGTGTGATCTGCATGATGCCACCTCCTATGAGTGCACTCATTATAATTATACATGTATTGGGAGCTTCAAGACTGATCCAACACCACAATTTGGAGGATCAAATAATATTATCATAACTAACAAGCTAGTGCATGATTAGTTTGGTTTTCATGTAGACATATTTTAAAATAAAATTATAATATGGGTGTGTACATGGAAATGGTGTACAAAAAGTTGGCCAAATGACCAAATTTCCACATAACCTACTTTTTTTATGTTCAAAATCACATAACACAATCATGTTATGGATTGTTAAATATAAATCCATAAAACAACCATATTTTTTTCCTTATAAAATGCAAGCGTATTTTATTTTTTACAAAATAGTGCATTTTGCATGCCACAAAATGCAAGTATGTTTTGTGAGCCACAAAACATGAGCATGTTTTCTATCTCATAAATGTTCTTGTATTTTTTATCAAGTATAAAATGATAAAGATAGAAAGGGAGTGGGAGTGAGGGCGAGGGGGAAGAGATAAAGAGAGAGGGAGGATAGAGAGATACATAGATAGAGAGAGATAGAGATATAGAGGGAGAGAGGGAGAGAGGGAGAGAGATAAAGGGACAGATAGAGAGATATAAATAGATAAGGGAGAGGGAGAGATAGAGAAATAAAGTTAGAGGGAGAGATAGAGAGATAGAGAGAGAGAGAAGGTGTGAGAGATAAAGATAGGTAGGAAGAGAGATGGAGAGAGAGGATAGAGAAATATAGATAGAAAGGGAGAGAGAGAGATATAAGGATAGATAGCGAGAGAGATAGAGAGATAGAGAGGAATAGACTAGGGGCCTAAGGCCTCACCAAAAATTAGAGCTTGCTAGCTGGTGGTTGGCTACGTCCGGGTTGACATTACTAGTGGCTATCAATCGGCTAGATTGCTAGTCGATAGGTTGTAAGACATGGGAGTTCAATGGATCCCCCCCCCCACTTTTTTAATTATTATTTATAATAATAATTTTAAAACTTTATCCACATGGTTTTAATTTTTATTTTATTTCCAATCGCCTCTATAGACAAACTATACGATCATACAGTCAAGGCTATGGGAGTAAAAAAAATGTATTTTTTTAAATGTTTAAAATAGGGAAAATTTTATATCAGTTTTTGTTTCTTGACCATCCTAGATCCAACATGGTTAAGGAGGGATGGAAAAAAATTCTTAGCACACTTACTCCTCTAAAGATGAAACCTTGCAAACCAAGAACATTTGACCTTGAGGGATTTGTTGGTTCTATGAGAATAATAATTATTGGATCAAAATATTGGCATGGAATGGATTATGCTAAAATCTACATCGACACATGTCTCAACCCTTCCACAAACAAAAATCATCCTTCACAATTAGCACTAGCACACCAAATTGAAAAAACCTACACGAACACTAACGCACAACCACAAACGCGCATCTCTAGATCCGAAAACATCTCATAGACCACTCAACAACACTCCACAACATCCAAGAATATTCCACATCATCATAATATTCACCACTTCTATTATAACCACCTGGAATTGAAGAATACTTTCATTATGTGCAACCAAACACACTGACACAAACATCCAACTCACTAACCAACCTTGTGGAAAACCTCAACACCTAAAACTTCAAGAGAAGGTAGATACAGACAATATAAGAAAATTCCCAGATCTACAACACCAAAACCTTTATTGTGGAGAAATGCAAATCATTGTCAATTCTCCTAGACACCCTGTTTCATAGACAAACATATTGTCAAAAATATCTTCCACTATAGAACCTAAAAATTTGGATATAACACCTTTGAACACCTCTTATCACCACATCCAAACCATATGAGTATATCTTCAACCATGAATAAATGCAGAGCAAAACACTAAGCACACCTTTGTCACACTAAACTCACTCTTATCTAAATTTTCTTAAAAACACATGGAAACCAAGTGACCCAACTTCATAAAAAACACTACTAACACCTCTTCAACACATTTAAAACATCTGCAACATATCCAACAATCTCCTCAAACACACAAGACAAGATTCTAGCAACCTCTACAACTATACTTAAGTGAGGCACTAATGATGACACGAACAACATTGTATTGACATCAATAGCAACAAATCTAGACTTCCAAAAACTCCAATGCTAAAGGTTGACATCAATGACAACAACCAAACAACCGACAAACAACTCAAGCTTCCAACATGTTTACCATAGCAAATGTACTCTTACCAACCCAAGTAAAAAGTCAAACATGAATTCCATGATTTTGCCTTCCTCATGTCGTGTTGTTTTGTAACATCGCGATTGTTTGGCCCCCCATCATCCTGCATAGACCCACTAGTCAAACATGTAGAAAGGTGCCAAGTTTACTTGCAATTCAAACATGTAGTTCAAGTTATAAAGTTACTGTGAAAGGTCATAGTGATCAGTAAAACTAAGAACAACTCAATTTATACAATAGGTTGTAACCTAGGTCTAGTTGACCTAGTATGTTTTTTTTTTAAGAAATGATTAATAGTTATCTAACACATACTACCTCACACAAATCAATTTTACTTCTATTGTCATAAAAATTATAAAAAAATATAACCATATAAAGTAAATCTAATTAATACAAACTACTTCATTAGAGGTGTTGTAGTCAAGTTATTCAATCACTTAAATTGACCTTATTTTATGAAACTTAAAACACACTTGAGCCATTTAGGTCTAGTCACTAACTTGCTATAATTTAGAGTTCTATGTTGATTTTAAAGTATCATTTGATCTAATGTCCACCCATCAAGGAATCAAGTGCCAATTTACCAATCTTATTTTACCAATACTGAACTAGGTGAACTACTTCGCAAACTATGAACCCTTGCATCAATCGATTGTCACTAAGATTTATATTGTAACTAGCTTAATAGTTTTAGGTCAATGATTTGATCATAATATACATAATTAATATTTATCTAGATGGGCACAAAGTTGCAGCTAGGCAAACATGTAGAAAGGTGCCAAGTTAACTTGTGATTAAACATGTAGTTCAAGATATCAAGTTAGTGTGATAGGTCACATCGATTAGTATAATTGAGAACAACTAAATTTATGAACTAGATTGTAACCTAGGTCTAGTTTCTCTAGTAGGTTATTATTTTTCAAAAGAAATGATTAATAGTTATCTAGCACAAGGTACCTCACACAGATCAAGTTCATTTTTATTATCATCAAAAATAAAAAAATTATAACCATATAATGTAGATCTAACTAATATGGACTACTTCATTAGGGTATTGTAGTAAAGTTATTCAATCACTTAAATTGACCTTATTTAATGAAACTTAAAAGATACTTGATCCATTTTGGTCTAGTCACTAACTTTTTATAATTTAGAGTTCCACTTTGATCTAAAAGTATCATTTGATCTAATGTTCACCCATCAAGGAATCAAGTGTCACTTCACTGGTATCCCATTTTATCAATTCTAAACCAAGTGAACTACTTGGCCAAATACAAACCCTTGCATCAATCAAGTGTCACTAGGATCTATATTATGACTAACCTAATAGTTTTAGTCCAATTCTTTGATTATAATATACACAATTAATATTTTCCAAGATGGGTACAAAGTTGCAACTAGTCAAACATGTAGTTCAAGGTATCAATTTAATGCGATAGGCCATATTGATTAGTAAAATTGAGAACAAATCAATTTATGAGCTAGGTTGTTGTGAACCCCTAAACCTGCAAATGCACAAAGAAGTCAAACATTGTTAATGTTAGATAAAAATGCATGCAAACAATGAGGGATTTCCCATGAAATCCATTTATTCAAACTTAACTAAGAAATGAAGAACACATGTAAATTTCAAACAAAAGAGTGTGTTAATCCTTATTAAGTTAATAACATGATGATTCCAAGAGGGAATTGGTGCAAATGGAGTGTTGCAATTGGCCCTTTCCCAATTCCTATATGCAAATGTGAGTTGATTTGGATCAATGGTCAAATATCCAAAGAGATTTGAGCATAATCTTGTTGCAAATTTGAGAAAATGATGGATGATTGTGAGCAAAGAGAAAAATTAGTTCTCAATTGGAGAGAGTAACTTTGCATATGAATTGTGGATGAAGATTGAAGAGAAGAGCCTCCATTTTATAGATTTCAAAAATTGGAAGAAGAGTGAGTTTGAGCAATGTAGGATCATTCAACATCCAATGGCCAAGTGCCACTTGTCAAGATGTGAACGGTTGATGGTTGAGCACATTTTGATCAATGTGCATGATAAATGCCATGAGATTCAAATTTGAATTTGAAAGTTGCCAAGTTTAGAGGGAAGGAAAATGGAGTTAATGTCACTTGGCTCAAGGCTAAGGACATGTAAGAGGCATTAAATGCCTTGTTGGAAGTACCCATCCTATTTGAATTTGAATTCAAATTAAGGGAATATTCCATTTTGATGCCATGTGAGGGAAAATAGATGAATTAATAAATCAAAGTAATTGATTTATAGTGCAACTTGCAAAATCTAGAGGATTTTAGTGAGAGGGATTAACTTAATCAAGGTTTTGATTAATTTAATGAAGAATTAGATGATTTGACAATTTTGACTCAAATAGATGAATTAATTTAAATTAGAATTGAGAGGAAATGATTTAATTAAATAAATGATTTGATTTATTTAACTAAGGAGGAAAATGTTAGATTAAATCAAATAAGGTTTAATTTATTTAATTTAATAAGAGGACTTTCGAGAATTTAATCAAATAAAAAGATTTATTTAATTAAACAAAGATGTAAGGTCAATTAAATTAAATTGATTAATTTAATTACTGAAAGAGGAAGGGTTAATCAAATAAACAATGATTTATTAAATTAAGAGATAGAATATGATGAAATGTTGAGAGTATGATTTAGGAGGAAATGTCGTTAGGAATTTGGATCAAGTGTGCCAGATCGAGAATGTACATTTTTCATGTCTACATTTTGCCCCTCTTTGAAGCAATGTACTTGTTGCATTGATTCAAAGAATAAACTGTTGTGAACAAAGTTCAAAATTTCTCAATTTTTTTAGATGCCCCACTATTGCCCCAACGGAAGGATTATGCTGGTATATTGGCCCCTCGAGAGATCGAGCGGAAAATGTTCAATTTTCTGATCGAGATCTTGATAAAATGTGAGAGGAGTGGTTCTATTGATGAGAGACCAAAATATAATTCTTTGATGTAGACAATTCTGATGATGTATAGACAGTCATCGGCCATGGGTAACCTCGTGTATATTTTGATATGACTTTGACTCGTCAAACAGATAGGAGTACTCTTGTTCACACTTGACAAACATAACCTTATTCAGAATGCAGTTTAGATATTCCAAACATCTCGGGCCAAAACATAAGAAGGCAAGCCTTCTTATGTGGTCAACAAGATACCTAAAACATCCTTCCTTCAAACGAAACAAAGTATGCATGACGAAGTTATTTTACAAGATTATCCAACAAGTACATCAGATAAAAAGATAATGATCGTTGCCCCATTCCTTTCTCTCTAAACCTATTTTGTTTAGGCATCATCAAGAGGTCTTTGGAATGAGCACAAAATAAGATAAGTTTAAACAAGACCAAGATAAAGTAAACCAACAAGCCAATGTTCTTCATACCGTTAGCCAAGGCTAAACTACTGTGAGGTACCTGATGCTTATGTCCATCATAGGAAAGCTTCATCCTAAGACATGTAGTGATTAGGGTTTTGGTAAGACTGATTGGGTGATAAGTTATTGATACTCTGAGCTGACCAACTTGGTTGCTTACTGATCTAGACTTGAGACTCTGACAATTAGGGTGTTCACTTTTGAACCTGCTAGACTTGCTTTTGACTAACTCACCAAAGGGTGAAGGCAACGATTGATTTATTATGAGTGATGAAAGAATCATGGGTGAAAGCGAGATGAAAATGGATGCACCATTTTGGGTTTTTCAGATGTTTTGAGGTTGTTTTTGGTATTTTTAGGATTTATGACAAACAGACTAACTTAAAGACCTATCCTAGGGGTCTCATGAGCTGATTCATAGATTAGCCTTGCTTACGTTATACACACAAAGACCACATAGTTCGACGGATGACAAACTGACTTGATGAAAAGATGGACAAATGGATTGCCCTTTTATTTGCTTTTAGAGGACTGGCCGAAGATGCAGACTAGATGGGCAAACTGATTGCCAATGTGATGGACGTCTACAGGACTGATCCTAACTATCTAAGGGGATGATCAAAGATCAACCTTGCCTACGTTCAAGCTCAGAGACAACGTAGTTTGACAAGGTGAAAGACTGACAAGATTGAATGATGAATTTTTTGAAGATTTTTTGATATTTAGACATGTTTTTGGATTTTTGAATGATTTGGATGTTTTTGAGTCTTTTCTGATGATTTTGAAAAAAGATCATGAGAACGTACAGGAATCCGATCTGATGCCAATATAGGGACAAACTGACTTTAGAAATGCCAAGTAGTTCCATGGTGGAATGTGGTGTAGACACCAGTTCAGGCTATGGTGTGGATGTGAGCGAATGAGTGATGGAATGAGTCATGCAGATCCTGGTAGATGGGGAGTGCTTTATTTACACTTGGCACCTATTTGCCAAGTTTTCACCAAGGTACTTGCCCAAAGTGCCACCGAAGTGGTTTTCACTGGAGGACGATTTTTTTCTTTTTACTATTTTCAATCCTTTTTTTGATTTTTTTGCTGTCACCGAGACACCTGTTTCCCAGGTTTTCATCAAGGTAACCATTTTTTAAAGACTTTTTTTGATTGTTTTTGTATTTTCTGGTTCTATACCTTTGCACGATTCAGGCATAAAACTTTCTGAGGTGTGAACTATTCATGGGCTCCTGCAGGGGTTCGCCTTTTGGTTTCGACAACTAATATGCCCCCGATTTGTAGCTTGCAGTGATGATAAAGGGTCCCAACCAGTTGGGCTCAAAATTTCCCTTTGTATCCAGATTTGGCACGTTCTTTTGGTTTTCTTTCAACACAAGGTCACCAACTTGAAAAGTGTGTTGTCTGATCTTCTTGTTGTAGCTCCTTTTTAGGCAATTCTGGTACACTTGTAGATGATTAAGGGCATCCATGCGCCTTTCATCTAGTAATTCCACCTCATTGAGTCTTGTGACCCTATATTCCTCATCTGTCATGAGGTTTTGCAGTGATATGCTTAGTGACGAGAGCTTGATCTCAATGGGGAGGATGGCTTCTAATCCGTAGACCAGAAGAATGGGGTGGCGCCTGTTGGCATATGGATGCTAGTGCGGTAGGCCCATAAGGTGGGATTTAGCTATAGATACCAATCACGACTAGAGTCATTGACTGTTTTCTTGAGGATTTTCAAAATGGTTTTATTTGTAGCTTCTGCTTGGCCATTGCCTTGTGGATAGTATGGAGTGGAAAAACGGTGTTGGATTTTGAATTTTTCACACAAATCACAGACATCCTAATTTTTGAAGGGCGTCCCATTATCAAAGATAATGGATTGGGGAACACCGTATCGGAAAATGAGGTAATTCAGGATGAACTTGGATATTTATTTTCCTGTGATGTAGGTCATGGGAATTGCTTCGACCCACTTTGTGAAATATTCAATGGTGATGATAATGAATTTATGGCCATTGGATGAGGTAGGTGTAATTTTACCAATGAGATCGAGCCCCCATTGTGAAAAGGGCCAAGGTGTAACAATGGGATGTAGTTCTTGAGCTAGTGCATGAATAAGGTCTCCATGTTGTTGGCATTGCAAGCATTTTCTGACAAAATTGTGTGCCTCTCTTTCCATCGTCGGCCAGTAGTACCCTGTTCTCAGCAACTTCTTAGCCAAGGTCATACCACTCGAGTGTGAACCTCATGTGCCATTGTGTACCTCAGTCAAAGCAGTCAAGGCCTCCTCGGATTGTACACAACGTAACAGGGTCCCGTCGATACTTCTACAGAAAAGGGTCTCTCCTAGGATGATGAATTGTGAAGTCCTTTTGATGAAAGTGCATTTTAGGTTCAGGGTGATGTCAGTGGGAAATATTCCTAACTTTAGGTAGGTGTATATATGATGGTACCAAGATCATCAAGACCAACAAGTTCACACGCGTATTTTGACTCTGGTACCTTGAATGTGGGCACGAGAAGCTGCTCTACAAGGAACTCATGTTTTGAGACGTTGTGGGGGATGTCTAGTAAGGATCCAATTGTCGCCATTGCATGGACCGCTCTGTTGTTTTTCCTTGGTATCTGCTCGAAGGTGATGTCAATAAATGATTCTTTTAGGCTTTCTACCACCTTTTTGCATGGTATGAGCTTATCATCCTTGGTTTGGTATTCGCCGTTGACTTGGTTGATGATAAGCTACAAGTCCCCATAGACCTTTAGTGCCATGATTTGCCACTGTGCTGCAATCTTGAGGCCTATGGTCAAAGCCTCGTATTCTGCAATATTGTTAGTACAAGGAAATGCTAGCTTGTATGATCTGGGTATGCAGTCTCCTTGCGGTGTGATGAAGAACACACCAGCTCCTGATCCATGTTGTGTGTGAGAGCCATCAAAGTATAACTTCAGTGGTCTGCTACACCAAGGTTGAAAAGGGAATCATCTGGGAATTCTGATATAAGTGGGTTATCCGTGTAGAGGGGAGCTTCTGCCAGCTGATCTGTAATGACTTGTCCTTTTATGTATTTTCATTCTATATACATGATATCATGTTCAGATAATATCATAACCCATTTTGCCATTCTGCCTGTAAGCGCTACTTTTGACAATAGGTACTTTAGAGGGTCTATTTTGGCAATCAACTTGATTTGGTGTGCTAGCATGTAGTGTTTGAATTTTTGAGCCACAAATACCAGTGCCAGGCAAGATTTTTTTATTGACGTGTAATTGAGCTCATGTCCCACCATTGTTTTACTGATGTAGTAGATAGCCCGCTTGGTTCCCTTTTCATCATGTTGGGCTAAAAGGGCCCCTAGGGCGGCTGTTGTTGCTGAGATGTATAGGATTAGTGGTTTCCCCATAATTGGTGGCATCAACATAGGTGGTGTAAGTAGATATTCTTTTATTTTGCTGAATGCTTGCTCGCATTTGTCGTCCCATCTAAAAGCTACTCCCTTGTGTTGTAGGTGTGAATAGGCAATTTGTTTATTTTCCAATTGTGCTATGACTCTTCAGATGGATTGGAGTCTACCCTGCAGTCCTCTTAGTTGTTTTAACATTCTTAGTGCTTCCATTTCAAGGATTTCTTTTATCTTTGCAGGGTCCACCTCTATTCCTCTCGTTGAAACTATGTATCCTAGCAGCTTTCTCGATTGTACCCCAAAGACACACTTCTTTAGGTTGAGTCTAACCTTATATTGCTCAAGCCTGTCAAAGATAGCACTTAGAGTTGCTATATGGTCTTGTCTCTTCTTTGATTTAGCCAGTATGTCATCTACATAATCTTTGACTGTTTTGTGCATCATGTCATGGAAGATTAACGTCATGGCTCTTTGGTATGTAGCTCCTGCATTTTTTAACCCAAATGACATTACGTTCCAGCAGTAGGTGCCCCAAGGACATGTGAATGTTGTCTTGTGTTGGTCTTCTTTTGTGATCATTATCTGATTGTATACCGAGAAGCCATCCATTAGGGAGAGCATCTCATGTCCGGCCGTCATATCCACTATCATGTCAATGTTGGGTAGTGGAAATTCATCCTTGGGACATGCTTTGTTTAGGTCTCTGAAATAAGTGCAGATGCGGATGCCCCCTTTTGGTTTTGAGATCGGTATGAGATTTGATATCCATTCTGGATAGTTGATCGAGCATATGAAGCCAACATCCAAAAGTTTCTGCAGCTCAATCTTGACAAGCAAGGCTATTTGTGGGTGCATCTTCCTTAGCTTTTGTTTGACTAGTTTTTCTCTAGGGTAAACAGCCAAATGACTACTTCAGGGTCCAAGCCTGGCATGTCTACATATGTCCACGCAAAATTTACCTTTCTCTCCTTTAGGAATGCTGCCAATAGTTCTTGTTCCTCTGTTTGAAGTGTTTGGGCATAGAATGTGATTTGTGGCTCTATTTCTGTTCCCAGGTTGACAGGGTTGCACTGTTCTGCCAATACTGCTAACTTCTCTTGGTGTAGAGTAATAGGGGGGAGATTGAATCCTTCATCCTCTGGCACCTCGGGGAGGTTTTCACCATCGGATGCATCCTTTATTTTTACTATTTTTTGGTTAGAGAGTGCCACAGTGTGGTTTTCACTCAATAACTCTGAGCTTATTCTCAATCTTTTTCTTTTACGACTGAAGGACTCAATTGTCTCCCCATAATATGCTTGTGTGTTAAGTGTGATGCTGAATCCAGCCTTGTGATCTCCACACGAGATTGTATCCCTTAGTCCCATGAATTCCGAGAGAGCCTCATCATTTTCGAATGAGTCTAGAATTGGCAGTCCCCGTTGGTCGTGATCAATGAGTTGGGGGTACACTAAGTGGATTTGGTGGGTTTGTTGGGTTGGCTCAGCGGGTGAGGCACTAATCATTAACAAGGTGGACTCCTCGAAAATCCTAGGGAGACTTGCTATGATATCCTCATCATCACTACTACTACACACATCAGTTATGTCAAATGTGTAATTGTCAAGGGGTAGGCCTGTGGACACGGGTAGTCTAAGGGTGGCTACCAACAATTGAGGGGAAGATATGATTGCTTGAATAGAAGTACCTCTGCCATGTACAGTTATACTTGGAGGAGTATAGCCGAGGCCAATGTTTTGCATCCTTCTTTCCACAATGATGGGCTCCAACCGTCCATCACTGTTTCTTCCTAGGCTTTCATTCCTGTTATAGCCCATGCCGAACATCATTTGTAACCCTCTGTTTGTTTCCTCATGGGTAGGGTGGGAGTGGGTCTTTCATCTTGATACAGAGTGTTTGTGATGTCCTCCTCGTCCACATTCTCCCGACTGAGATCCCCCCAATGGTGAAATCTAGAGGGTTCCATTCTAGTGCGAACAGGTGTTTGAATCAA